>CM031957.1:30125356-30521842 GCA_018749465.1 Paracanthobrama guichenoti
ATAGATAGATAGATAGATAGATAGATAGATAGATAGATAGATAGATAGATAGATAGATAGATAGATAGATAGATAGATAGATAGATAGATAGATAGATAGATAGATGTTGATATAAGCTATATTTAGCGTATGGCTACGAGCTATGGTGTTATGTAAATCATTACAGTAATTAATATTTACAAATATTAGGCATGCATGCTTCACCCTCTTTTTCCTTAGGCCGTAAATCTACCATCACTAATGCTAATACGTTATGAAAAACGGTGCCCAGACGAATTTTCAAAACATATTCAAATAACATGAGCATCAACATGGCTCCCTGGGATCAGTAATGATCCAATGCTTTTCTCAACAGACGTTAATGGCTGCACATACCGGTGTACACTGATCAAAGAACAAAACAAAACATTCGTTCTTGAAAGAGATCTGACGGTATGAATCCTACACCCATTATTACACCAGGCACAGCGCTTTTTACAGCGTCGCAAAAGCTGTTCTTTATCGACTAACTGTGACAGCTTACATCTCTGCTGGGTGATCTCAGGCCATTTGTCATCGTTTCAGAAACGCCATTATCTCTGTCAACCCCATTCAACCTCTCGAAGTTGGCATTTGCCCTACCGTGACTGCAACTGCTAAGTTACACAAACTGAACAGCTTTTGTTATGTCAGTTCTAAGCTTCAGACCTCTTACATTAATGACAGCTATGGGAGATTTTGCAGTTTTCTGCTAATAAATACAAACACAAACACACCCACATGCCCGCTATTTAAGGAACAAGCACATTTACTTAGGAAAATTAAATGTGGAACACTTATTTGCAAAGTGAAAAGCAATAAGCCGAATAAATCATTGGTCTATAGATAAATTAAGCAAGGCTGATGTTATGTTGTTACTGTAAATGGTGTCAACAATAATCATTGGATTAAAAGAGCCACAGTTAATCCAAGAATATACTAGATGAGGTAAATGGACAATGTATTGGATTGTACTTTGTCATATTTGGTCAGATTTAGACTAAGGACACCTTCAAAAACAATTTGTGAATTCATCCTTCTAACGGATCCGCCTGTGGTACAGACGTCTCTTAGCAACCAGACTATGTCTGCTATTATCTGGTATTATCTATCATCTTTCATAGTATGTTTTAACTCAGAACTTTCTCTAAGTACACATAATGCTTTTCATATTCACATCTGACAGTCAAATTGATAAACCCGCTGCTTATTAATACAAGCGTTGCTCAATTTTAAGAATCCTTTCAGCTTTTTTCAATGGGGAGACAGATGCATAACTCATAAAGTCTATTTCTAAAGCTTGCCGCTGTCTCCTTTAATACAGAAGGCCATTAAGCTGGCCTCAGCAGGGGGACACATCATGCCGCCCTGCAGACTGATGATGCAGCAGTGGCATCTCTCTTTGCACCTGCCAAACATATTAGGTCAGTCTCTTACAGGTCATTTCACCGCAATCAAACGTGGTAAACACACTCCAGGCTATAGGAGATCATGGAAACATCTCTTGTATAAATATTACCTCATATAGTAGCGTAACAGTTGGTGTCATGTCCACTTAAAGGGATAGTTCACCCAAAAATGAAAATTACCTGTCATTATTTACTCACCCTCAAGTTGTTCCAAACTAGGGCTGTCACTAGTGATTATTTTGGTAATTGAGTAATCGGATATTTTTTGTGGTAATAAAAAAATAGACATAAGCAAACAATAGCCTTTAAAATTACTTAAAATACATAGGCTATATAACAAAGAGGCAATAATAATTGTTTCAAATAAAGTATCAAAATCAAGTAATCATATTATAGTTTTATAGAATACATAATATAATATACATAATATAGACAAGCAGCTCATGGCGCCCTGTTTTAACGCTCTGAGCGCATGGTCTGAAGCGCATGGGCGTGTCCGAATCCACTTTTGCTAGTTTAACGACGGAAAAACCAGTCGACAGGCCAGGTGCATGGTCCAAAAGGGTTGTACCTATTCTCTTGATGAGTCATGGGTGTGTTTTGAGCGTAATGTGCAATAAACCAATCAGAGTCTCATCTCCCATTCCCTTGAAAAGCCAGTTGCACTTGCACCATGGCGGATTCGCTATTTACTTAATTTGCGAGCGGAAAGACTGAACGCTTCTCCAGAGAGGAATCCTTTTGTTTTTTATATTTAAAAATGTTTGTGTGCTGCTGCGCATCCCTGTGTGTAATAAGCAGAGTGTGGACATCAAACATTTCGCCTTAACATTAAGCGAGGGTTTAGACTTTTATTTTGAAATCACAGTGCACATATTTATGCACATGTAATGATGTATTCTCATGTGTTGCCGTAGGTTTATAAATGACTTAACTTACCTTATAAATCTGATGACATGGCGCACATTGCATTCCCAGGTGAACGTTATAAGCAACTCAAACTCACAGCATATGCAGAGATGGAGTTTGAGACGCGCACCACAGATGTAAATGATAACGGCTCATGTGGATCAAGCATTTACTGTGAACAGAACCGCTCTGAGATGCATGTAACCTACACGCACTGCAAATAATAAAAACACTCAATAGCATTATCTATGCTGTAGTATGTTTTTAAAATGGTTTTAATACATTGTGCATCCTTAGAAAACGGTCTAATAATGCAGTTCATGGATTCTCGCACCACTTCCAGTATTTTGATAAATCAAGTACTCGAATTTAACCGAGGAATCATGACAGCCCTATTCCAAACCTGTATGAATTTCTTTCTTCTTCTTTTAAGAATATGGGTAACTAAACAATTGATAGACCCCCACTGACTTAAATAGTATGGGAAAAAATACTATGGAAGTCAATGGGGCCCATCAACATGTTCGGTTACCGACATTCTTCAAAATATCTTCTTTTGTGTTCAGCAGAAGAAACACATTCATAACGGTTTGGAACAAATTGATGACAGAATTTTCATTTTTGGGTGAACTATCCCTTTAAGACACATCCTCTGTGAGTATAAAACAATCATTAGAAATGCCTTTCTTTACAAAAGTTGCATTTGCACTGCAGTACTAGTTTCGTATCATCAGCTACCAAATGAAGAAATCAAACACAGTAGTCTTTCTTGTAAAACGCTTTGATAAGTGCCTGAACTATGAATATTTTATAACACAGCTGTCTTATGTTAAATCCAGAGCGATTATGATCTTTTTGATCTTTTAATGGAAACTTTGTCTTATTATTTTCTCAGATTTCACTCTAAAAAAAACATCACTGTGTTATGAAAACATTACTTTTGGTTAGATTTTGTTTGTTTGTTTGTTTGTTTCAACTTCATCAGTAATTACATTTAAAGTGGTTGAAAATGTGCAATGAATTAATATTGATGAAATTATACATAAATGTAAATTTTATGCAAGATGTGACCTAATGTAACCCAGTGTTGGTGCTACATGGAAGATTTCCTAGTGCAAAAATAAATGGATGTTTGAGGATTTGTTTTGATCTACGTTCCATTGTTTGTTGTTTTAACAGTATTAAGAATTCACATCAATAAGTTAAACATCCAACAATAGGCCTATTTAGTGACCATAGGCTACTAACATTAAAGTCTGGAACTTAAACTAACAGATTCTGCAGTACTGATCCAAAAGTCAGATCAGTAAACTAGTGTTTTAACTCACCTGAAGAGCTGCAGATGCTGGAGAGCATCAGTAACAGGGTTCCTATAACAACAAAAGCCATTTGTCCAGCTTCCAACAAGACTTGCGCTGCTCTCTACGGCATAAGTATAGTTTCTAAACAACATACATTCTCAGCGGAACATGCCAAGCGAAGCAGTTTTAACTGAGAGCGGAAAAAAAGCACTTCAGCTGCTCTCTTGGGAGAAATCCACAGCAGCGCACTACGATAAAGTCTGGTCTGAAACGCGCGGATCTTTGTATGAGGAACTGCATGACGACTCTGCTGCCTAACTATTTAGTTTACTCCCTCTGTCACTCATTTGGCTGTGATGTCCGTCCGGTACACAGACTTCACAAGCTGTTCATTCATCCATTCAGCTCACTGCATGGCGCTTGAGTAAGATGCTCGGGTGTGTGACAGCGCGCTCTGCAGAATGAAGCGCATGGAGAGCTTCGGTCCGCCCGCCCGCCTGCCCGCCTGCGAGACCAGCGCTCGTCTCCCAAAGAAATCTTAAAGCGACAGCTTTGTTTCCCTGTCCCTGTCCCTGTCCCTGTCCATAGGCATTTATCCTTATGCTTTTTATGTATTTATTTAGCTAAATAACAAATAACAAACAATACCTTTTTTTGCTATTCTATAATGATTTACTTTATAAACGAATTCATTAATAAATGCCCTCAAATAGTGATCTATGACATTGTATTATGTATGTTGAATATCAAAGTTTTTTGTGTGTGTATTTATTAATGAGGGATTTAGACTTGTTGAGTGAAAGTTACAGTTTTTATTTTGAGCTAAAAAATTAGACCCTTGTAATACTTAATGTAAAATGTAATACTTATTGTAATAAATGAGGTTATTATTTCATATTATGACTTAGATATACATTTTAGTCATCTCTTTCATAAAAAAACTATATTAAGTTAATTAATTAATTAATTAATTAAGTGAAATCTTTAAATTTGCATTCTGTTGCCATTTATTATAATATGATAAATTAAATTCATATGCCTGTGTAGGTCATAGAATAATTTTAAGATGAATTTTTGATGAATTTCTTTTACTGGGATTCTGCTTTGTCGAGCTATAATAATTTGTTTATTCAATTATAAAAATAAAAAAATCAATCATCAAAAATAACACTTTAAATAGAATAGTTGGTTTAGTATTTTACATTAATGACATTTAATATATATATATATATATATATATATATATATATATATATATATATATATATATATATATATATATATATATATATATATATATATATATATATATATATATATATATATATATATATATATACACAAGATATCAAAAGTCATTTATACACTCCAGGTGGGATAAACTAGGGGGCACCTTACCCCTCTTTTAATATTTGACATGTTATGCTATAACAACAAAATTAGCAAATGTTATTTATTTATAAAAGAATCTGCACATGCTAAACTCGTGTCTAAATATGTTACAGTTTAAACATCTTTCCCCATGTTACCCTATACACTAAAAAATGCTGGGTTAAAAACAACCCAAGTTGGGTTGAAAATGGACTAACCCAGCAAATGGGTTGTTTTAACCCAGTAAATGGGTGTCTTGACCCAGAGGTTGGGTTAAATGTTTGCTTAAAACAACCCAATCGCTGGGTTAAAACAACCCAAACGCTGGGTTAGTCCATTTTCAACCCAACTTGGGTTGTTTTTAAACCAGCATTTTTTAGAGTGTAGGCACTTTTGTTTCACCTCACATCAGCAGGGACTCACTTTAACATATGTCAGTGTATTCTGAAGCGAAGACGATCTTTGTTTAGACTGTCTAGCTATCCTTTAGTGATGCATTTTGATGAATAGGTATGCGGCTGTATTTTACAGCAACCCATTAAGTGTGGACTTTATTTCCAGTGCAATCAGACCCCTCATTGATCGGCCTTCTTGAGATTTACTGATGCTCTTCTCCAGGGCTTTCCTTAAGCCATGTGCCGTTTTTCTTTATTGCATTGACTTTGTGTCTATTGTGAAAGACCACCATTATTGAAGTGAGAAGCGAGCATTTGTCTTTCTTTGAAGCTCAAAATGGGCCGAGAATCAGAGGACAGACAACAGTTGTGAGCTCTAAGGAAGCCAACTGTGCAACAAATTGAAATTCTCCTCACCTCGGTTGAGAAATTGCTCTGAGTAATAGCAAACAATGTCTGAGAGGTCCGAATGAAAACCTTCATCAAGATCTCAGTGCATCAATAACAAGTATTTTAAAAGCATGAATTTGCTGTCCACGCACGACGGGTTCACGCTTCTCTGCTCACATCAGAAACAACGGCCCTGTCAGTGTCCCAAAAGCAATGTTTTATCTGGTTCCTTAAATAAAAAGTTAATTAATATAATAACTCCCTCAGATTGAGATGTTGCGATGACATGTACTTTCAGCCTTTTCTCTGATACTCTCAGTGTCATGTTTGTCATCAATGTGCACCTACATGTCAAAGGAGCATGTCAGCTATGATTGCCTTGCAGATGACACACAATTATGTGTTTAGACATAGTGCTGCCACAAACAAATTATCATCCTGCTATCCTGTAATCACAAAGCGGATGAGTCATTTCTTTCATGCCACAGAAACTATGGTCCCTTAACATTGTGTGGCACATTACAAAAAAACTTGACAGCACAAACAAACAAACAAAATGTAGTCTTACTACATTTTTATCTCCTCAAAGGATTTTATTGACGTCTATGGATGTCGTAAATTGCACAAGACATTTTGATCTACAATTCTACGCTTTCTTCCAATGTGCCTCCATGTGTTACGTAATAAGCTGCCTGTGCTTTTTCTGTTATTTTACGTATATATATTTTACAGTGAACAATATGAGTAATTTCATTTTACAATAACAATATATATCACAATAAATAAGGTTTTATGATAAAAAAATTATAATTATACCACTGAATCTTCATAATTCTTATCACTATTCAATATCATAAAAAATAATACTAGCCTAAAAAAACTCTCAAGCTTACTGGACAAATAAAACATTTTTTTTTTTTTTTAAAGGAGCGAAGAAACCAAACTATAGAACCAAGACACAAATGAAAAAGTTACAAAAGTGATTTAGTCAAGATCAGTGAGAGATTTTATGCTTTTTTTGTAGTTTGATTAGCATCAATAATGACAGCAATCCTGTCATTATTGCAGATCCTGCAGGGATCCACTTGTGCCTTGTTCTTTCTCAATTTCTCAGTTCTTTCTACACTGACCCCACAAAAAAAAAACAAAGATTTGTACTGCTTGTTCAAATTGCTTAATTAAAATGAGCTAAAGCGACACAATTGCTATGCATTTTGTCCTAGCATAATTTGATTGTGTTCATTCCACTTAAATATAAATCAAATTGAAGTTTACTTAATCTGTTTGTGTTGAATTACATGAATGATTTGTTGCATTAACTGAAACTGGGCGGGCTTGTTAGTTCCCAGCATGCTTTGCATATGGCTAAATCAAGAGAGAGTAAATGTTGTTATTTGATATGTTTTATGTGGTTTTGAGCAAGATGAGAAAGGGGGAGACTTGATTGTGTTTAATATTCAATTATGTTGGAATTATTTGAAGAATTTAAATTACAGTGGGTTACCATTGTGGAGAAGAGTGGAGCATTTGCTTAGGCTGTGGAATAATACACCTGATGTCATTATGGCTTTGCTGAAAGAGCTTTTTAAGATGCTAATGTGTGTTTTTGCTAGCTAAAAGTTTGTCAACTAGCTAGTGCAGTATTATGATTAAGCTGTGTAACATTAAAATATATGAAATTGAAGTGGATGAATGAATATATAAAATGAAATGCCTAAATCATGTCAGGGAGCCATATAAAATTCACTTTGAGACTACTTAATTGGGTCACTTAAAATGTATTCAGATGTTAAAGTTACATGAACAAATTATGTTTGTTTAACTTAATTGATTCATGTGGGACTTTTCAGTGTAGACTGTTTACCATAAATTACTGTGTTTACTTACAAAGACATGGCCACTTTGACACATGGGTATGTAGCACTCAGTTCAGTTCTCACGAGAGCGTAACTGTGATAGAGGAGATAGTCCAAAATCTTTACTGGTTAATCGTGTCTACCGCCAACCCTAATCCATATGCTGTCTTAAACACACTCAGAAAGGCAGCAAAGTATTTTCTCTTGGAAAAAGCATGATAATGCATCGCTAATTTTCTTCAGCTGTAAATAGGCTACTGCTTAGATTTACACAACACTTTTTTTCCACCAAAGTGACACATGGTACAAATAAGTGGACAGAAAAGAAAAAGAAACAAAGCTCAAAGGTGACCCAGGTTATCGCCTCCTCCTCCTCCGGTGGCTTCCTGTTCTTTCAGCACAACGGCATGTGATAGTAAACATTGACTCATCCGTGTTCATCCGTGGTTGTTGCTTGAAGAGAACCCTTGACGCAAATACATTCGAGTTCTTTTGATTAGGCCAAGCACGCGCAGACACGTTTCCATGTATTCCATGTAAACACACAGCGAAGAAACAACAACAGCACGACACTAAAAATAACATAATTGCTGCGAACCACAGACATGCATTTGGGTTCTTGATGGCCTAAGTTGGCCTATAGCCCATGTTTCTGTTTCTGCTGTCTACAGTTCCTGTCAGTGGCGTGGCAGTGCCATATGGCCCTGGCTCAGAGTTTCTCCCGGATTCAGGAAAGGGGTGGGAGAGGTGGGGAGCGAAGGCACAGACTGCGGGTCACTCCGGGGCAGGACGAGCTTTTCATAACAAAGGGCCTGCTCCTGGGACGTGTGCTCTACTGTGAGGACACAATAGCCTTGTGATGATTTCCTGTGGTCTGGCACAACTACATAACAGCTCAGTGACAGAAGCGAGGGCGTTAATCTGATGATAAATGCAGGAGTTTGGGATGAGGATAGTGATGAGGGCTGGTTTGTGGAGGGGGCCTGGGGTCAGCTGGGATAAAAAGAGCAGACCGTACACCTGCCTGGCAACATCAATAAAACTTCACAGTTTGACCTCTGGTAGACACAACTGTGACCCATGGGAATAGCATTACTGTTATGGTACAGCTGCTTTTGTTTATTAATTCACTTGAGGACCTAGTGGCTTTTCACAAGAGTACAAACTCTTTTTTTCTGTGCAGAATTATGATGAAAATGGTAGTTTACTGGAAGTTGACAATAGTGCCTCAAATATATATATTTACTGCCACCTACTGGAGATATCTTTGAGTGAATAGAAGGGTTGGCATTTAAAAATCATTTATGAAGACATGCATAGAATGATCCTATGTGAACTAACACAAATGTTGCTATTTGCCCCCCCAAAACACACAGTTTGTTAAATTCAAGCACAATGTGAACAAGCACACCAATGTGTGTGTGTGTATAGACCTATGTTGTATTATTTTAATTAAGCTACTGGTGTACAGTAGTGTCCAAAAGTGATGTTTTTTGCCTCTTTAATTTTAATTAATTAAAATTAGCTAAAGTAACACGATTTTTAACATGTTTAGGCTGTGAGCACTCTATGCTAATGTCAGGAGTGACACCACTTTCTTATTTGTTCATTATATACATTGTGTATAATGATGAATGAAATTGCTTATAATTGATTTTCCAATTAAATGTTTAAATTGAAGTTTGACAAGCATAAAAAGTCACTTTATAAATGTATCAATTTCATTTAAACTGTATTTGATCACACTGAGTTGGGCCAACTCAATTAAATTTCATTGCATGAATGATTTTTTTATGAGTTGGGGCTACACATATTTATTGGATGGAAACCCTGCCCTCAATTAAAATGAGTTTGTCCAATGAGTTATGTTTTTGAGTGTAGAAAAACAAAAAGCTCACAGGAAATAAAGCATATATTGATGTAAAGTTATTAATATTTTGTTGGTTCTCCCTTGTTTTTGATTACAGCAGCCACTCTCCTGAGTATTAACTTTGCACATGTGTTGTACTTCTTGTGTTGTAATGTGTTCCAGTCTTCCTTAAGTTCTTCCCAAAGTTGAGCTTCATTGGAAGACCTGAATGACTGATCACAATTCAGGTTTATAATTTCCCAAAGGTTTTCAATGGCTTTAAGGTCAGGGGACTGAGGAGGTCACTTTCATTGTGCACAACTTTATTGCATTTGCGGTGTGTTTGGGATCGTTATCATGTTGTAAAATACACATTTGCTTTCCAAAACAGATCCTCCATACTCCATACATTGTGTTCAGCAGGATTCCCAATTATTGGTCCATTTTCAAAGTGCCAGCAACTTTGTACATCCTTCCAAAGCCTGTTGCAGACATGTGTCCCCAATACCATTATGTTTCACCCGCCATGCTTAATGGTGCCATGCATGCATTTGGTATTAAAACACCCCAGTTGTCTCCCACAAACACACCTGAGACCATCCAATGCTAGATTGTTAAATTTTGACTTTTCCCCATTAAACTAATAGCCTAAATGGTTTATGTGTGTAAGATTGGTTTAAAGTGTGTTTAAAGTTTGGTTTAAAGGTTAAAGGTTAAAAATTGGTTTAAAGTTTAATGGTTTAAAGTGTGTAAGATTGGAGCTGTGTTCTTTGTTAACAATTTAACAAAGTCTTAAGAAGTTGAGGTGATCCCATGTACAGTCAGGTGATTTTCATCCTCTGGTCAAAATGCTCATTAGTCTTCCTTGACCAGCCACAGCACTTTACATTCTGCATGGTAGTGGTCTCACTGTGCTCTGAAATAATTCAATGGACATTCTGATTATTCACATCCTGCACATGAGAAATATCCAAAACCAACTGACCAGATTTAACCATTTCAACAGTATCCTTATTGGTTGCAGAGGACAGCTCATTTGGGCATTTTCACAAAACCCCACAAAATTACATATAATAATAATAAAGCTAATAGGCCTACCTACCTGCCACATCGTGATTTATTGAATTATAGGCTGGGAATAATGAGTGCAAGCTTTGGTATGACCACATGGACAAAAATGAAGTCCACACAATTTGGCATGTTTCACTGCATCATTGCAAAAAGCATTTGGAAGTCAATTTCTGCCTTTATAAATCCCAATTTGTTCCTCACATTTTAGTCGGTTTTACAGGCTAGATTTCATAGCGGCGATGTTGACTCAGTCTGTGCTTAAACCAGGGGCCGTCGCCCCCTTGAAAAACATGGGGATATGTGGCAGTGGCATTGGCCACAATTATTGGTATCCCTAGAATTGTTTTTGAGTAAAATATCTCTGAAATATATTCCCATTAATATTTAAAAAAAATGTTGCACACCAGGGTGACTAGGAGCATAACACTGTCCAGCCATGACTTCTTGTTCCACAGGAGTATAAATATGAGGAAACACAAAGGCCAAATTCCCTTAATCATTCATTACAATGAGTAAAACCAAAGAATATAGTTCTGATGTGCAGCAAAAGATTGTTGAGCTTCACAAAATAGAAAGTGGCTGTAAGAAAACAGCTAAAGCATTGAAAATCCCCATTTCCACCATCAGGACAATAATTAAGAAGTTCCACTCAACTGAAGATGTTACGAATCTGCCTGGAAGAGGACGTGTGTCTATATCGTCCTAATGCACGGCGAGGAGGAGAGTTTGAGTGGACAAAGACTCTCCAAGGATCACAGCTGGAGAATTGCAACTGTGATCCTTGCAGTCTTGGGGTCAGAATTGCAGTCTTGGGGTCAGAAAGCCTAAAAAAATGATCAAACAGCCCCTACATCACCACATGTTGTTTAGGAGGATTTCAAGAAAAATCCTCCTCGCTCATCCAAAAACAAACTCCAGCATATTCAATTGTCAGACATGACTGGGACTTTAAAAGGGACCTGGTTCTGTGGTCAGATGAAACTAAAAAAAGAGCTTTTTGTTCAGTCCTGATCACATCAGATTCTTTTTAGAGACTGATTGCAACCTGTGTAGTGTGATTTCGACAATGAACAACTAGGTTCTTTTCAGTATATCAAATACATAGGGTACCTACATCAAATAATACTTAGGCTAAATTATCATTCTTAACGAAGAATGATGCAAAGTGAAGAGTGCAGGCAAAAAATTGGACTGGAGGAACAATGTACACACGCAGCAAGCAATTTTGCATTTTAAAAGACACCTATAGCCATCCAAACACAGCCCTGATGTCTAAGATAAAAATTTGGGCTGTCAGTGAAAAAGATGCCTAACCAAAGAAATTAAAACAAACACCTTGTAATCACTGTTGACTTTGCTTACATGATGGAATATCACACATCTCTCAAGTTATTTAGGCAAAAATGACATGTAACCAAACTCAAGGTTATTTTGGCTAGAAAGTGGGTTACTATATCGGGTCTATAGTTGACCGAGATGGTGAAATGACGGCTTTTGCTTGCTGGGCAGAGGCTAAAGTGAATCTTAAGTCATAAAAAACGAAAAAAAAAGAAAAAAAACACTGAACTGAGGTTAAGGCCTTTTGCTATGAAGCTCATTGGTTTTAATTCAACAAATGATTGATGAATATCTTTCAACGACTCCAAGATATTATAAATAAGCATCAGACAAAGTTGAAGTTGAAGGTTGAAGATGCAGTGAAAAGTCATCTCTATTGTTTGATTAGCTCTTACACTCTGCAAATGTAACACCTGAGAATCCCCATGAGGCTGCACCTGTTTTAGCAGTCAGGTGAATAAAAGTCAGTTTTTGGCTGATAGTTCTTCTGAACTTTTCAAACTGCAGTCAGTTTAATAAATAATAACCATCTGTCATTAAGTGTACTTTCATATTCTAGACATATACTGACAATCAAATCTGTAAAACACACTCTAAAACATTTCAGAAAATTAACTCACCACTGACGTCAATGGCTCTCTCCAAATCCAGGTGTGACAGACTCTTTGCAGTGATTGAAGAAAAGGTGGGTGTGATATCTGTATCTCTGGATTGTGCATATATGTTTAGCTGAAGAAGTGCTCTGAGTAAATGGAGAAGCATCTTGAAACTTTTGCTTTAGTCTTCTAATCTTCAATGCCCAGTGGTATTCGGTAGAAAAACAATTATCTAATAAAGATAAGTCCATAAAAGTAAGTCCAAGATATTTAAGATATACTGTTGAAATACAATTTGGATGGACTTATTTTGGTCTGAAAGCAGAGGTGAAACAAACGCATCAGTTCCAGCTATGTGGCTATTGGAAATGACTACTGCTACTGTCACAAGTCTCTCTCTCTCTCTCTCTCTCTCTCTCTCTCTCTCTCTCTCTCTCTCTCTCTCTCTCTCTCTCTCTCTCTCTCTCTCTCTCTCTCTCTCTCTCTCTCTCTCTCTCTCTCTCTTTTTTCTGCCCATCTGCATCATTTGATTCCAAAGATTCCCTAGAGAACCTGTTCAACAGATTGTACCAAAGAATCTATACAAAACATGCTTACTAACACATCGCTTCTTTTGTAACTCTGTGCAATTAAACCACTACCTCTGGCAAAGAAAAGAGTGCTGCACTATTAACTAACCAAAACAAAAGCAAGGAATGTGTTTATGAAGGCAGAATATATAGAAGTCTATTGTCCCTGTGATGAGGTACATTCTCACAGCTGAGGTTTACCTCATTGTTTCTTTACCCTCCCTTTTGTTAAGCCTGAATAGCCAAGGGGCAGTTAACAGAACACTATTGCCCCCAGTCAACTTATTGATTGCAGATACATGGATCTCTGTGCATAACAGATGTTTAATTAGAAGAGAATGGCTCACTGTTGATACTAAGCATCCAAAATAAAAGACTTGGTTGCTTTTTAAAATTTTAAATCATTGACTTTTGAAAAAAACATAACTTTTATATCATAGTTGCAAACAGAGCTGGAAAAGTCTAAACCTATCTAAAGCTTCCGCTAAGAGATACACATTTACTCAATGTCTGTTATTTGCGATACGCCTCAAAAGTCAAGCATCAGATATAAAAAATATGTAAGGGATATATCCCACGGCTAGCTGTACATTAAGTAAGGAATAATTGATGATGGGCCGTTGAATTATTAGAAACATCATGTACACTCATCACAGGGTGTCACACTGACTGGTGAGAAAGACAGGTGCTAACAAACAAAAACTGACACTGAGCTCAGGAGACAAAGGAACTTAAAGGAACACGCCGACTTATTCACCGTATCCCCCAGAGTTAGATAAGTCCATACATACCATTCTCATCTCCGTGCATGCCATAACTCTGTCTGACGCGCCCACCGCTAGCCTAGCTTAGCACAAAGACTGGAGGTAAATGGCTCCATCTAGCCTACTGCTTAATAAGTGACAAAATAGCGCCAACATTTTCCTATTAACATGTTGTGATGTGTATAGTTACATTGTGTACCAAGACATACGGAAAATGAAAAGTTGCGATTTGGCTAGTTTCGTTTGCAAGCAGCATCAGTCTGCCTCAACATATCAAAAATGCCTTTTTTACTGTAGTGGTGATAGTAAACATTTAAACTAACATTGTGATGCTTGAAGTGTTTTATATCTAATTGTTTTCGGCAAGACAAGTCAAGTGTTGATTTGAGAGGCTAAATTGATCAAACATGTGGTTAACCGCTGGCCGCTTGGTTGTCACTTTAAAAAACAAAAACTTTAATTTAACAAACAAAAAATGCTTAATAAAACTTAATAAAGAAACAAAACGAAATGAAATATAACTACTTTGACATTAAAAACAAAACTGAACTATTTTAATGGCTGCAACAGTGTGTAATAGGGAGGATAAAAAAAAAAAAAATCACGGTCTCCAGTTGGACTTGGGCCGAGAATTTTGATAAGCTGTTGGACACGGGCCAGGCTAGGGCCTGAGCGTCTCGGGGCAGGGTCGGGCCGGGCCAGGGCCTTGATTTGAGGCCTGTGCAGGGATCTAGTGTAAATAGAGTAATGACTGACCACGGGGGAACCGGTGGGACAAAGGAACCCGGAGGAGCCGCAAGGCCGAGGGTCTCTGGTGAAGGCAGAGGGTCTCTGGCAAAGGGATCAGAGGCCAGAGGCGGAGCCACAGGATCCTCTCGCTCAGGCGAGGCTGGTGGTTGTATGACCTGTGGCTTAAGAAGACGAAGAGCTGCTAGCATCCAGCAGAGTTGCGTCTGGAGTACTGGCTGAGCTTTACGGTGATTGTGTTAGAGGTAAGCTTGACGCAATCAATAATGGTAACTCCACTTCCCAACAAGTCAATGAAGCAGTCTCAGTGCTGTCTTGAAAAAGCGATGATTCAGAACAAACAGATCGTGCACAGTCCATACAGTTCTTAGTGCTGTTTTGAAACAGCAATGATTCAAGACAAATAGATAATAGGGTGGGAGGCAGTACCTCCATATCCATGTCAATCAGCCAGTCCTCTAAGTTCTTTGCATTCCCTCAGCTGCTGATGTTGCAGGCTCACACCCCTGGTCAGACTCACTCTGGGGCTCCCGTTCAACAAAGGAACACGTGACTGATGAAAACAAACTAAAAGTCCATGAAAACGAAACTAACTGAACATAAGTGTGACACAGGGACAATATTCAACATTCTGCCTTCATATATGCATTCCTTACTTTTATTTTGGTTAGTTAATAGTGCAGCACTCTTTTCTTTGCCAGAGGTAGTGGTTTAATCAAAAGAAGCGATGTGTTAGTAAGCGTGTTTTGTATAGATTCTTTGGTACAATCTGTTGAACAGGTTGAATGATGTAGATCAAATCCAGGTGTTCATTGTATGTATAAATATGCATGAAAATGTATTCTAAAATACACTTTATTATTAAGCAAAATGTCCTGCACATTAATCTAAATGCAAATTTTAAAATGTAATATTTAAAAAAAACCTACAGAGAACAGATATTTGTAGAAATTTTAACTATGAATGAGAAGGTCAATCTAAACGTACTGTCCTGTTACCTCAATTATTTCTTAGATGATATTTGTTTATTTAAAAAAATATTTACTTTTGGTAAGTCATTTGTATACGCTCAGTGTCCTCATGCTATATGACATGCATTTGCTAATTCTTTCTCAATCCTGTTACTTTCAGTCCTGTTACTCATATAAACAATAACACGACAGGAGTAACAGTAAAAGTGACAGGAGTGAGAACAGTCCCCTGGTTTGTTGATTTAATAGTGTGAATATTAGTTGATATAAAACTATTCATCTGATTTTTAAGTTTTACACTCATTCCTGTTGCCCAGTGTTCATTCCTGTAACCAAATGTTCATTCCTGTTACAACATTTTACAACATTTGTTGTTATTATTATGATGTTATTTTAATATATTAGTAGGCTGTATTGCTTGTTCTGACAGAAATAGGCCTATTTAAAACTATAGGTCCACTGCTTCCAATAAAGTTGCTTTAATGTTGCTATAATTCATAATCTTACATTACTGATACCACATACCAGTCTCCCAGAGTCTGTTGCTATCCCAGGCTCTTATGCCCATATGTTTATGTGTGTACATGAGCTGTACTGGGTCAAAACCTCACTGAGTGAAATGTCTGGATTAATAGTTATGTAATACCACTGGCATATATAATTTTACATCAGCAGAGTGTTCTATTATGGGGGTGGTTAAATGTCAGTAAATCTGGGTATGTTTGGCTTAGAGTTTAAACGGTTTAAAACCATTTATTATATGTACAGATTGAAATTTTACACAATATCCCAGTTATCCCAGTTGTGGTCTCAGTCTCAGTTATCCCAGTCTTTTAGAAATATCTCTTTGTGAACTGCACTTATATGACCGTCTTTCCTAATAATTAAAACTAAAAACTCTTAATTCCTCTTAGGAAAATGAAATTTGATTTTTTTGGGGAGTCCTACTTGACCACTAGGTGGCATAGAAGACTCATCAAATATTTAATCTGTTTAGCAATGCAAAGGTTCAAATGTAAATGTAATTTTTGGTTAAAAGCTATAAATTATCTTTAACATTAAACAGACAGTTAAAACGAAAGTACCACCAAGATAATAAATTCTATAGAAGCCAAATACTGTATGTTTATATGTTATATCTTTATTATTGTTATTAGAAATTCTCATTTTATGCATTTACATTCTCATCTGAACTACTTTTATATAGAAACAACACAAATGCAACTACAGTACCCATTAAATGCATGGGAACCAAAGGCAATTGGCTTAATAACAGTGCAAACCAGCCAACAAATATAGTTCAGTGAAAAATGCATATTTAAAGTAAATTATTAACCTCATGACTAAAACCCTGATCACCAGGGGATAACGTATAACCTTCCCATATTCGCCTTATTATTCAGTACTGTGCAAAGGTCTAAGGCACGTTCCATTCCTTTTGCCAAAATGTAAATGTTTTTTGGAAATGTAATTTGCACGTATTGTTATACGATTGTAAATTGATATTTGCACGAGCTTCAGTTTGAACAAAGGCAAATTCACTTTATGAGCCCAAATTATATATTTAATACAGTACTCATATAGTGAATTTGCTTTTGTCATCAGAAAGTCTATTTGTGTGGGAGTAACCTGTGATGTGCAAATGGCTTTGTTTCTTAAGTGGCTATGGTCAAGCCATGGGTAGACTTAAAGCTCAAGCTGTGTGTAATGGTTGGCTTTATGGCGAGGAAGCTTACGTGCTGTATCTTTAACTAGCATATAGTTTTGTATTGATTGAACTCTCTGGATATGGCCAGAACAGAACCTGGCTAACAACTCCAGATGAGAGAAAAGACAAGCATTGCTGCATACAATTATATAATATTACACAGTGCATAATGCAGAAAATGGACCCTAAAAATGGTTGCTATACAGCTGATGCGCAATGGCCTAAGTCATGGAAATCCAACTGGATATTATAAAATTTAATGTGAAGAATGTTAAAGGGATAGTTCACCAAAAATGACAATTAGCCCATGATTTACTCACCCTCAAGTCATCCTAGGTGTATATGACTTTCTTCTTTCAGACGAATACAATCAGAGTTATATTAAAAAATGTCCTGGCTCTTCCAAGCTTTATAATGTCAATGAATAGAGGATGAGATTTTGAAGCCCAATAAGCGCATCTATCCATCATAAAAGTAATCCACGCGACTTAATAAAGGCCTTCTGAAGTGAAGCAATGCGCTTGTGTAAGAAAAATATCCATATTTAAAACTTTATTAACTAAGATAACTAGCTTCCAACAGACGGCCGTACGCATCGATTTACGGCGAAAGAGTAACCTGTGACCCGACGCATGACGTACTGACGAACGCGGAAGCGCAGAGGAGCACAACAAAACACCGTCACAAAGTACAAGTCTAAAACAATCATTTTTAAAGAGCAATGTCAGAGGATTTTGATATAATGGAAGAGGAGCTTCAGTTTGTTGCCCAGGACCGTGAGAGAGGCATCAAAGCTTATGCTATTCCTACATCTTACATCATACATCGCGTCAGGGGTTACTCTTTTGGCCAACTTGGCATAAATCGACTTGCCTAGGCCATCTGCCGGAAGCTAGTTATTAAATATGGATATTTTTCTTACAAATATCCATCGCTTTGCTTCAGAAGGCCTTTATTAACCCCCTGGAGTCAGTATGGATTACTTTTATGATGGATGGATGCACGTTTTTGGACTTCAAAATTTATTATTTTTTATGTAATTATTTTAATATAGAAGATAGTCATATACACCTAGAATGGCGAGTAAATCATGGGATAATTTTAACTTTTGGTGAACTATCCTTTAAGTCATGGTGCAGTATTTTTCTGTCACATTTTGTTTTGCACACACACTATGTGCAGGTTATCCTGTCTCCCTCTGTGTTGCATACGTGACATTGACAGTCTGTAAAATCTTTGTACATATTGTCACTGCTTCATCAATCAACAACCCTAAGATCTGATCATTTTTGCTCCTCTCTCTGAAGTAGCAGTGGTGACAGCAGCTGCCACTCTGTATTCTCTGTTTTTATTTGTAACACCCACAGACAAATACTTTTCCTGCTACTTGTAAATCTATATTTATACTATATTATATGGATATAATATCATATTTGAGTATGTGTGAGTGGTGTAAAAGTTCATAATTGATTCAGCTGTTTTATAAACCTATTTCATAATCGACTGTATGTCACAGTTTGAAAATTACTGTCAACAAATGCAGCTCATTTGTACGGCAGGCTGTAGTTTGAAACTGAATAACTGAAGCGTACACCACAGGTCTGACCTACCACCAAGACTTAGTTGAGCATTTACTCCTAATCACAGTCTTTGTGCCAGACATGTTTTACCTGTAGTTCAAGTGAGACATAAAGCTCAGACAAGACAATCAAAGACCTGAGCTCACCAGTCCCCAATAATTGAGCAGCCCTAATGCATGAACTTCTGATGTGTTTCTATGGCAACCGGTCAATCGGAGAGGGTGAGAATGAGCTTTGCTCGGGGTCTGTATATGCCTTCTCCTGTGGCCTATACTGATTAGCCTAATATCACAGACTAACTCATGTCACAGTGCATATGCCAGCCAGTAACTGGCTGCACCAATTTACCTTGAAGGAAACATACACTGAAAATTTTTCTTATAGGTTAAATAACCATAGAAAAATCCCAATGCAGCTTTTTTTTTTTTTTTATTACGATGCTGTATACTCAGATTTTTTAATTGTAACCAACAAGCAGATCAGGTGAGGATTAATGCACTGTTTTTTTTTTCTAGTTCAAATGAACCAACCTAGAGTAGCAAATAAATAGTTTCGTCATTCACAACTGTCCTAGGATGCGGTGCAGAATGAGTTATTAATGTGGTTTTGTTGCATGTTTTGTAGTTGGCTTGTTATGGCAGGATGAATTTGTTAATTGATTTTGTGTGTGTGTGTGTGTGTGTGTGTATGGTCCTGGTAAACCAGACGTTGTGAGGACCAAATGTCTCCACAAAGATGGTAATACCAGTTATTTTTTTACCTTACTTTGTGGTGACAATTTATAATAGATTATATAATTATGTATTCTGTTGGGTTGTGCTAAAGCCTTAAAGGCTAGGGTAACGTTAGGGTTATCGGATAGAATATACAGTTTGTACAGTATTAAAAAAAACTGTATATGGAAAGTCATGTGTGTGCGCAATCGTGCAGATTTCGGTCACAACCATTTTTTTTTTTTTTTTTTTTTTTTTTTTTGCAATACAATATTATTAAATCACAATGTAATATATGTTTATACTATATAATAATTGTATATATATTATAAAAAAATAGTTTTTGGATGAATGCAGAGAGAATGATCGAGGCGCTCGTAACACCTGTAGACTGAAAGGGGCGTGGCTTCACGCACACACATCTGATCTAGACTTGGGTAGTGGAGTATTGCGCAGGTGGCAGACGCGCTTCGTACCGTCCAAGAACTACCAAAAACTTCAGTTATGAATGAAAATACTTGACTCACTGTCCACAGAGAGTTTATTTCAAAGAAGGAAGCACCGAAGCTTTACAGAGAGCCCTTCTCCAAATGTATCTGCGGTGCGCGTATGAAAGAAGAGGAGGGAATTTACAAGCTTGACTCGGGTTGTTCTGTGGGGGTTGAGTGAATTGATATACTCAAACAAAATATTAATATCAACGACCGAGGGAAGGCAGAAGACACAGCTCGGGGCGGAATAAGAAGAGTGACTATCACTAGATGCTGTATGAGGTGTCGCGCGAGCGGGCGCTTCGTGAGGGGCGATGGAGAGGCTGATGGACTGGAGACCTCCAGCATTTCTGCTTCTCACCTTACTGTGGGTGTTCCCAGGTAAGACAAATATCAGCGTGCAGTATAAACAGCTACTAAATAGGCAACTCTTGCGTCTGTTAATAACTGCGTTGGGCTAACTGTGAGAGAGTTAAAAGGGACTGTATCATTAGTGAACTCTCAAATCATATCCCATGTATTTCTAGGTTTTATCTCACGTGATTACATTTTTATTATATAATACGTTTAGTATTGTGGTGTTTAATAATGTGTTTCAAATAAGTTACACCTGTAGACGTCCTCATAATATTTTTGTAGTTATGAAATATTATTTTAGTAGTTTTAAACTGATATTTACTTCTTACCAACATAGCCATTGCTGTTCATTGGGTCATTCACATTAAGCCTTAATGACTTAAATCCCTTGTACAGTACTTAAATAAGGTGATAAATGAAGACTGTTGACATGATTTGTAGCCAGCACCTGAAAGTAGTGGCAGTGATTTCTGCCACTGTGATATGCCCATTGTCCTGACTAATCTCCAACAAGCCTCAAGTCAGAGGAGCTTGTAATCCGTTGAATTTTTACACGGCAGAACAAGGTACGAATTCATTCAGTGCTGGATGATGAGATTAAACTGTGTCGTTGTGCTGCAGTTTTTCCCGTCAGAGCTCCAAAACTCACAATTCTAATTTCCTTGACAAGGTATAACAAAATTGCCTTCACCTGCCCTCATAACCTTTTGGATGTTTTGAAATGTAGTGAGCCTTATTAAACGGGTATTGGTTGCTTTGTCAGGGTTTTGGACTGTATTTCTAAGTTGCTGATGTGGTGGTGTTTTCTGTACCTCCAGGGAGGTACCATTATCGCATTTTATGGAGAATGTGCCATATAATGGGGAAACTGCCAGATGACATTGCTGCAGCCTGCAAATCTTAAGTTGTTTTGTGTGACCTGTCCTGATGACCCCGAAAATAATATTGCCATTTGCCACCGTATATGCTGCCTTGCAGAATTACTACACTGCACATTCACTTTTTTGTTTGTTTGTAGTAGCCTGTAGAATATTACACGATTAAGTAATAACTTTGTATGTTGACAAACCTCAAGGTTTGAAGGTGGTCTGAAGGTTGCATTTTATATGTACACTGTCAGAAAAAAAGGTACAGTGCTGTCACTGGGGCGCTACCCTATAAGGTACAAAACCGAAAATGTACTAATATGTACCTTTAAGGTACTAATACGCTCTCTTAAAGGACTGATATGTACCTTTTAAGGTACTAATATGTACCATTTAGGGGTGAGTAAGATACAAAGATGTACCTTTTCACTTTTGTACCTTAGGGTACCGTCCCAGCACTGTACCTTTTTTTTCTGAGAGTGTAAACTGCACATTTAGGCACAACCCCTTATTTATAGATAACAATAAAACTTATTGGCTTATTAGTGCCTGCTGTCATCTTAATATTTTCTGAAAATGAAAATGCCCAGGATTTATATGCCATTTATCCAGCGTTTTTTAATCCATACCAGCTTAAATACAGTCCACACCGATTTAAAGGAAAAGCCCCACAGGAGATGGCTTAAGTCCCTTGATCAAGTATTCAGTTGTGGTCAATGTGGCTCTCTTGTCCCTGCATTACAGCTACTTTTGTGCAAATATCTTGGATCCTTTCCTAAAATGCTCAAGGTCAATTGTGATTGTATTTTCAGAGAAGATTGTTTGAAATATTTAATACTCTCCATACTTATGTCATCCTTAGCAATCAAAAAATGTGTTTAAAAATATTTGGTTTCTCTAAGCACCTGTAGCAGATTGCAGAATGTTTAAACAAACTGTTTTTTCCTCTGAAAAGCCGGAGGTGGATAATCAATTGAGTTCGGATCACTGGGTCCACAACAGAGATCATTAGAAACAGCAATGCTCACCTACCAGAGGCAATTATGTTTGCCCCCTGCACAGCAAAGAACATTCAATAATGGCAAAAAAAATCCATGTTTCAATTCATTAACCCTTCCACCAGTCTATTGTTGGAATCAATCTTTTGATTTGTACTGATACAGATCATTATAAGATGTGGTTGGGCACTTGGATGTAAATTTACATGATAGTATGAGTATGACAGTAACAGTTTAATATCACTATATAAATTGATATATATAAAAAAAAGAAATAAAATTACCTTGTGTAACTGTAAAAGTAACCTTGTGGCAATGTCTATTTTTGGATAATCTGGTGAATTAAAGAATTCAGAAACATTCTGACATTAATTGCTTACCCTCACGTCGTTCCAAACCCCTAAGACCTTCGTTAGTCCGAGAGGTTTCTGACCCGAATGAGAATGAGAATACTTTTTGTGTACAAACCCCCCCCACCCCGAATAAACAACTTTATTCAACAGTCTTCTACGCTGTTCACGTTGTAAACAGGTTCTACGTCAGAACGCCAGCTCTGTATTCTGTACTGCTCATGTGTCAGCATCACACGGATGCATCGTGGTGCTCACGTGAAGCACCGGCCAATACAGACATGGATGAGAAGAAATGGTTGAATAAAGTCATACATTTTTATTATTCTTTTTTTTTTTTTTTACGCACAACAAAATATTCTCTTCGCTTCATAACATTAAGGTTAAACCACTGTGGTCACATGGACTATTTTAACGATGTCTTTACTTTCCCTTTCTGGACCTTGAAAGTGGTAATAATGCTGCAGTCAATGTAGATTTTTGGGTGAACTAACCCTTTAAATACTTCACAAATTAAACCTAGTCAGTTGATTACTTTCTATTTTTTTACTTGCATGGAAGCAAACTAAAATTTGAGATTATTCATAACAAATAAATGAAATGTAATTTGCCTGAATCATAACCATATACTGTTTGTTCGCTGACCAGAGGAGTGCTGGCACCTTGACTGAGCCTGGTTTCTCCCAAGGTTTTTTTCTCCATTCTGTTACCTGATGGAGTTTTGGTTCCTTGCCATCATTGCCTCTGGCTTTGGCTTGTAGCTTGCTTAGTTGGGGACACTAAATATTCAACTATATTACTGATCTGCCCGCATTGATACTACACTCCTCTAAAGGATTATTAGGAACACCTGTTCAATTTCTCATTAATGCAATTATCTAATCAACCAATCACATGGCAGTTGCTTCAATGCATTTAGGGGTGTGGTCCTGGTCAAGACAATCTCCTGAACTCCAAACTGAATGTCAGAATGGGAAAGAAAGGTGATTTAAGCAATTTTGAGCGTGGCATGGTTGTTGGTGCCAGACGGGCCGGTCTGAGTATTTCACAATCTGCTCAGTTACTGGGATTTTCATGCACAACTATTTCTAGGGTTTACAAAGAATGGTGTGAAAAGGGAAAAACATCCAGTATGCAGCAGTCCTGTGGGCGAAAATGCCTTGTTGATGCTAGAGGTCAGAGGAGAATGGGCCGACTGATACAAGCTGATAGAAGAGCAACTTTGACTGAAATAACCACTCGTTACAACCGAGGTATGCAGCAAAGCATTTGTGAAGCCACAACACGCACAACCTTGAGGCGGATGGGCTACAACAGTAGAAGACCCCACCGGGTACCAATCATCTCCACTACAAATAGGAAAAAGAGGCTACAATTTGCACGAGCTCACCAAAATTGGACAGTTGAAGACTGAAAAAATGTTGCCTGGTCTGATGAGTCTCGATTTCTGTTGAGACATTCAGATGGTAGAGTCAGAATTTGGTGTAAACAGAATGAGAACATGGATCCATCATGCCTTGTTACCACTGTGCACGCTGGTGGTGGTGGTGTAATGGTGTGGGGGATGTTTTCTTGGCACACTTTAGGCCCCTTAGTGCCAATTGGGCATCGTTTAAATGCCACGGCCTACCTGAGCATTGTTTCTGACCATGTCCATCTCTTTATGACCACCATGTACCCATTCTCTGATGGCTACTTCCAGCAGGATAATGCACCATGTCACAAAACTCGAATCATTTCAAATTGGTTTCTTGAACATGACAATGAGTTCACTGTACTAAAATGGCCCCCACAGTCACCAGATCTCAACCCAATAGAGCATCTTTGGGATGTGGTGGAACGGGAGCTTCGTGCCCTGGATGTGCATCCCACAAATCTCCTTCAACTGCAAGATGCTATCCTATCAATATGGGCCAACATTTCTAAACAATGCTTTCAGCACCTTGTTGAATCAATGCCACGTAGAATTAAGGCAGTTCTGAAGGCGAAAGGGGGTCAAACACAGTATTAGTATGGTGTTCCTAATAATCCTTTAGGTGAGTGTGTATGAGAACTGACCTGAGCTGGATGATGACATTACTGTTTTCTCCAGAGCGGCTGAACAGCCAAATCAAATTCTGTGAAGCTGTGTTGAAGGGTGTGTGTGTGTGCGGTTCGCGCTTATATCCACCGATCGGGCGGGCCAAGTAATAAAAAAATAACATTACAATCAGTCGCGGGTGGATGAGAGATAAATCATTGTGTTTGTTTGATAAAAACATTTTGTGAGCCCCGTGGGCGATTCATTCAGGTTGCCGTTTCCCCACACACTTCAAAACAATTCCCACATTTACTGACGGGAGCAGAAGCTCATTAAATATGCAAATCTTATCCAATCCTAGCCGTGGGCGTTTACTTCCAAGTCTTCAGTGCGGCATGCCCATAAAAACCGAGCGTTTCTTGAGAGAGCCTCAAAATCAGGGCAGAAAATAGCCTATTACTTATTCATTGTGATGTTTTTGAATGTAAAAACCACATGAACGTCATAAGTTGACCTCAAACAACAGTATAAAAAAATTAAAAAATCCAGTTCATGACCCCTTTAAATTCTGTATGTTGCACTATTGCTCTGCATTGCGTGGAGCATAACAACATTTCATGTTGACTTTTGCGGAACATCCCAAAATGCATATTAATGCATTTCTCCCTGTTTTTCCATTGCTTTAACATGTAATAAGGTCCTTCCCACTAGCTGTGCAAATATATCTATGATAGTATAAATTATATAGAAATATAAATCTCTATTGGATGGCATGATTCTGCTGTTATACCACCCAATCCTATTTCCATATATTTTGAATTTGCTATATGGCCTGCTGTTTTTGCTTCAAATGTTACATACCCTACAGTGTCTTTATATGTGCAGTCCTTATTAACGCTAGGATTTACCAGGAAACTATATGGCTGACAACCATTATACTCACATTCATCTGTCAAGAAATATCCAGACAGATCTGAGACAAGAGACAGATTCAGCTCTCATTAATGCTTTAGAAGACACACCTGCAGCCCTGTTGCCCTCCCCATCTCTCTGCCACCTGGGGGAAGTAGTGCAGCGAAAGGACTGACACCCCTGCCATACAGTTTTCTCAACATGATTTTTTAAAATAATTATAATTGCAATCTGTTTATAAACTTGCTTACAATTTCAACAGCGGGCTAACATGGCATCATAGTTGCACTTCCCTTGAGAGCCCGTTGCGTGTTCAAAGGTGCTGTTGTGTCGCTTTTCGGAAGCGTAGGCGAGGGTGACGCTTGACGCTGTTTTACAGCAGGTGTAAGTTGGGAGAGTGGATACAATAATGAGGATCTCTCAGCCATCTAAATGAGGCCATGGCTCCTCTGGGCACACTGCTGTGCGTGTGTGTGGGCTTCAGAGACACCTGGGAAACTGCAAACTAGCTGACCATACACTCCAGCGCTTTACAATATATGCCATAGGCACTTCTATAGCATCATTGTATGTTCATAGTATGTTTTATGGGGATTATTGAGAAGAAATAGCTATTTCAGTGGGATTAGACACAGATAAGCTTATCCTTTCATTAGGTTGGACGGATCCGTGGCAGTTAGATCAGCTGTCAAGGGCTATATGGACCCTTTTCACAGACTGTGATGATGCGTTTTCAGTTATTAACATTGTAAATCTAGCAATGTTTTTTTTTTGTTATTTTTTATTTTTTTATTTTTTAGCATTATACTCCATTATATTACGTTGGCATTAAAGGGATAGTTCACCCAAAAATGAAAATGATCCCATGATTTACTCACCCTCAGGCCATCCTAGGTGTATATGACATTCTTCTTTCAGACGAACACAATCGGAGTTACATTAAAAAATATTGCGCTTCCAAGCTTTGCAGTGAATGGCAGTCCTGATTTTGAAGTCCAAAAAAAGTGCATATATCCATCATAAAAGTAATCCATACGACTCCAGCAGGTCAATAAAGGCCTTCTGAAGCAAAGTGTAAGAAAAATATCCATATTTAAAACTTTATCAACTAAAATAACTAAATGGATTACTTTTATGATGGATGGATTCACTTTTTTTAGACTTCATAATCAGGACCGCCATTCACTACAATTATAAAGCTTGGAAGAGCAATGATATTTTATAATATAAATCCGATTGTGTTTGTCTAAACCAAGATAGTTATATACACCTAGTATGGCTTGAGGGTGAGTAAATGGGATAATTAAATGTTTTTTTATCCCTTTAAATGACAGAAAACGAATGTTTCTGCGTGAGTCTTTCTAATACAACAGCTGAGGGAGTTGACAGCAAATTTTACATCTTTCTCTCTTCTGACCAACATAATCACTTGATTGATTTTTTTTTTTTTTTACTCTTTTGCAAAGTCATAGAAATGCTATCATGTATTTCTTTCTTTTGCTATTGAGGCAAATTGAAACGTAAAAATTGCATTTGTTGTAGTTTCCATTGACCACTATAGAAGTTTATCCAACTTTGAAAACTTGTTTCTGAGAACCCCGGAAAAGTGAAAAGGGTCCCTTTTTGATATAAGCACTACAATAACACATGATATTGCATTTGTAAAAATTGTACCTTTAGGGGTTACAACAGCTTGTCACTGGAACATACCCTTAAAAAGATATTTTTGTATGTTTTTCACCCTTAAAAGGTGCATATTAGTACCTTAGAGTTGCAATGTGTACTACTACGAACCTTTTAGGGGTAAAAAAAAGGGTACAAAGTTGTCCTTTTAAGGGTATGCCCCAGTAACAAGCTGTTGTACTTTTAACCTTTTAACTTTTTTTTTCTGAGAGTGTTATTTTTTTAGCCTATGCTTTGTTATACTAATATAGTGAAATTGTAAGTAAACCACCCAATAGAGTGAAATATATTGATTTTAGTCAATGCTATTTATTACTGTACGTGATTTGTCCTAGAGGCACGTAATCCTTGTTACCCTGGATAGTCCAAGGGGAATGGCAGGAATCTTGTTTTTAAGGAGGTGTGACCTGGATTTAGGCATGCTAGACCTGGTCGAGCGAGGCTAATAAGGGCCTAAAGGATCCGATCCGGGCCAGCCACCTCAGAATACACCAGGAGCAGCTGTTATACCTTGCAGATTAACACTGCTGATTGTTTTAAGCTTTCATCTGCCTCCCCCCCCCGCTCTCACTCTCCCTGATCTGCCACGGACTGCCACGGAGACGTCTGTCCTCTTCTTTCTTATCGTGGTGGAGCATAACATCTCTCCCTCATCTCTCCTGAGCTCTTATTAAACCTCCCCCTGCCCTACTGCTACATCTGTGCAGCTGATCCGCATCCCTCCGTCCGCCCTTCATCGCAGTGACTCTACGTGACCGACATCTTGTGGGGGGCCGCATGTGTTTAGCTCTTATCTTTGAGGGCTTTTTATTATGGTGTCCCTCTGGTAGTAGTAGCAATTACTCTGGTGTGCCCGAGGATGAGGAATAGCCATATGAGATAATATCTGAGGTGGAAGAGGTTGGCCATGCTATGCACCCATCACCTGCAAATGTAATTAGAGAGAATAATCAGCCATGATGGGGCTGAGCTCGTAGTCATCTGTGTGGGGCAGCAGTCAGCACCTGCAGCATGAATCACAGCAATGACTTAATTTTGGATCCCCAAAGTAGCAGTTAAAGGTTCAAAGACAGTAATTATTATATCTGAAATTAAGCTACATCACACAAGCAAGAGTGTGTATGTGCTGATATTGAGCAGCATGTTTTTGAGTGTGATATGTACAAAACTGCTCTCTCTCTCTCTCTCTCTCTCTCTCTCTCTCTCTCTCTCTCTCTCTCTCTCTCTCTCTCTCTCTCTCTCTCTGACAGTTCAAAAGTTTGATTGTGGCCTAATCATCTTGTTTTTTTAAAGGCACAATATGTAAGATTTTTAGATTTAAAATATCCAAAAAATACTACAACAATGTTATATCATTTTTGACCTGTGTACTTGCATTATTCCAAACATTTCCTACAATGTTTAAGCCAGAGAAATCAGCTATCTTAACCAGTGTTATGGACCGTGTCCTTGTGTCGCCTGTCAATGATGTCATATCCGGCGTTACCATGGAAAAACCAAAGACACTTTAATATAGTATGTATTTTAAGAGAGGTGAGCAGCTGTTTGGATACATTCATCGACAGAAAACTGATCATTGTTATACAGCTGAACACAGTTAGTCTTATTGTTTGAATCTCTTGTTTTCTTGATTCACCGAGACTGCAGCATAATCATAATAAAAGCTCAGAGACGGTGTTTCGCGCAGGTCTCTCTCATTAGCATTCGCTCACACGGCTCTCGATGCGTCCTGCTTCATACCACCGTAACGTTAATAAAACTTTAATACATCCGCTCATTCATGAACATGATTTCTGCATGGGTCTGTCGGATTTTTTCCATCGGCTGTGGAGGTGAAGAGTCAAGACTACAATGACTCCCATGATTCCACTCCCATTCACGGCATCATCAAGCTACACCTTTGTTTTGAATAAGCAACCTCTAGCGGCGAAACGTACATACTGTACCTTTAAATAAATGCTGTTGAATGTTCTATTCATCAAAGAATGCTGCAAAAAATATAGTGATTCCCACAAAAATATTAAGCAGCACAACTGTTTTCAACATTGATAATAATAATAAATGTTTCTTGAGCAGCAACTTAGAATGATTTCTGAATGGTCATGTTCCACTGCAGACTGGAGTGATGATGCTGAAAATTCAGCTTTGCCATCACAGGAACAAATTACATTTTAAAATATGTTAAAGGTAGGGTAGGCAATTTTGAAATGATTAGCAACAGCAAGGTAGCTTTGAAAGCATGAGACCCCCACCCTCCCGTCAGAGTGTCTCCAAAGCCACACCTCCTTCAAAACCCATGGACGCACATCAGATTCTGCAAAGCGTTACGAAACAAGCGACGGCGTTAAATTACCTCATATCTAATGAACGTAAACAACTTGCAGAGCTCTAGTTGTACCACCTGACTGCTGCAGATTAATGCATTTATAGTGTTGACATAGAAACGCATAAATCCAAGTCTGAAGACGTGTACAGATCCAGGTAGAATGTCACAGGTTGCCATCTCGTAATTAAGGTTATGACATGGCTGTATTTTTAATCAAATAAATGCATCCTTAATGACCATAAGAGACTTTCAAAAACATAAAACATTCTTACTGATCCCAAACAGATACATTTGTATGTATGTATGTATGTATGTTATGTATATTAATATTTTGTTATACATGGATCAAATGTTTAAAGTTATAAAGTACAGTCTGGAAAAAATTAACTTGGGCTCCATAGCAAATGCGTCCAGCTGGAAATTTGTTGTCATCTTCAAAGTTGTGTTACCTTCTCATTTCTATGTCAGGCCTCGATTTTCCCCAGCTTGGTTGCTAAATTGATGTAGTCCCAGTTCCATGCACAGAGCAGCATCTGTGAAACCTGCTTGGACCTGATAAGCCCGGCATCCTAGTCTGTGGAGGTTTGGAGTGCTCTACATTCTGCTGTGGAAATTGTGCTGTGTACATTGGGCTCAGTGCTGTTTATTAACCATTTGCCCTTAATAGTTTGATTGTCAAAGTTTGTAACATAAAGCCTGATAAAGAGCAGTAAAAGCAGCCATCAGTTTCCATAGTTACAATATGTTCCATAAGCAGAGCAGTTTTGAGCAGATAAGAGCTTCTGTTATGGTAAAGAGCGGCTTTCTATTGTGCTTTACACTTGAGAAGCAGGCTACTTGGGTAGTGATTTTCTTTCTTTCTAGAGAGTGCATTTCATTTATCTCGCCTATATAAACAGCTTTCACATAAACATGAAGTACCCTGGATCTTTTCCTCTTCTACATTCAACCCACTTTGGATTATTACAATCAATGTCTGTAGTGTATTTAAATGGAAAAATGTACTCATTCTCTGTGTTACCTGGACCGAGAAATTCACGTTTATCTGTCAGCAAAAGTCTGCCGGATGACGCAAAACAGCTCCAGTGCTTTAGTGAAAAAAGGTTATACCTCCGTATTTTTGTATCGGATTATTGCAAGGGTAGGTTTATCACTGAAAATTTGATCACTTTGTCTACTCTTTAAAACGCATTGTGGAAAAATGGAACACTATGGCAATGAGACAGAATGGCAGATTCTTTAAAAAATGTTCCCCTCTCTTTGACATAAAACACTGTGTTCATAGTCATCCAGTTTTAAATGTTGACTAGGGCTGCTTGATTATGGCAAAAATCGTAATCACGATTATTTTTCTCTATTGAAATCATGATTATTTAACACGTTTATAGGTGGGTGATATGATCAAAGTAATTTTAAATGTCAGTGAAATTTCAGAATTATCAATGCTTAAGCAAAAACTACGGTGGCCCAGTAGTGCACAACACAACGAAATTTAAAAAGCATACATAAGTCCACAACACAATGAAATCAAGCCACAACACAACGGAAATGCTCCCGACCACTAGGGGGCTCTCTGAGTGCGGTAAAGTTAGTTTTGTCATTGTTCTATAGATTTGATTTTAAATGTTAAAAGTAATTTTAATTAATACAAATTATAAGTTTCAACCACAACATTTTGACATATTTGTAGGCTATTTGACCGTTTAGGTGCGTATAGGAAGCCCACACTATACTTTGCTTATGCGCGTTCTACCGGAGTGCGCACACAGGAGGCCGCCTCGGGAACAGGGTCCGGTTGCATGAAAGCCCTTATGTTAAGAAAACCCTTAATTATAAGGTTAAGGGTACCCTTAGTGAAACATGGGTTGCAAGAGAAAACCATAAGCGGAATCTTAAGGCTGTCATTAAGTTTTTCCCTTAAACGCTTAAGTTTTACCTTAAGTTCTGTTATGCATTGCAACAAAGTCCTTAGTAACCATTTAGCCCTTAAAAAATGAAGGGATCAAAATAGGTCCCTTAAGTCATCTGCTGAACTCAAACACGATGGATGATTTCATGTTAATAATTGAGAAAGTACCAATGTACATTTACCAATCAATTAAAACAAGCCTGTTGAAAGTATGACATGAAACGGTGTATATTGATTAAATAAACATTCACCGCCAAAGGCTTCTTTCTTTTTTTTTTTTTTTTTTTTTTTTTTTTTATTACTTCCACTGTGCACTTGTATTAATTATTTCATGGCAGGCTTTCATCAGGGGTGTTGTTGATGCTGTTTGTCCGTGGTTCAGTTTGGTTTAGATTTTTTTTTGTTGTTTCCATTACTTTAAAGCCGGTTAGTACACGTCGCGTCTAGGACACCGAACGCGTCATTCAGTGAATAATCACCAAACTGAAGTTGTGAACAAAGTGGCGTTGATGCATGAGTACAATTAAGGCATTTATGGCACATTAATCCGTTCACGTCGATTATCTTGTTTTCATAACCGTTGGAAGCGAAAATCGAAATCAAAAATCATATTACAATTAATCGCATAGCCTTAATGTTGACTACACAGAGGTTTTTCAGATTTTCCATCATGGTGCTCTCTCTGTACCCTATTTATGATTTATTGCAGCTTTTAGCTACTGCCAACAACATGCTGGATCCTTTACTGAAAACTAAACATTTACTATTGGAATCCTTGCACAAAACAATACAAGTTGACACCGTTAGGACTAAAAGTTTTCTAAGAAGTATTACCTACTAAAGCAAGGCGGTATTTGACTCTGGTAAGTGAATCCATAGTGGGCCATATATGGCAACATGCCCAGTGCATTATGGGTGTTGAAGTTTTCCTACCTACGCTATATTGCCAAAAGTTTTGGGATGCCTGCCTTTACATGCACATGAACTTTAATGACATCCCATTCTTAATCTGTAGGGTTTAATATGGAGTTGGCCCACCCTTTGCAGCTATAACAGCTTCAACTCTTCTGGGAAGGCTTTCCACAAGATTTAGAAGTGTTCTACCATTCTTATAGAAATGCATTTGCGCAGTCATGTTGGAACAGGAATGGGCCATCCCCCAAACTGTTCCCACAAAGCATGAAATTGTCCAAAATGTCTTGGTATGCTGAAGCATTAAGAGTTCCTTTCACTGGAACTAAGGGGCCAAGCCCAACTCCTCAAAAATAACCCCACACCATAATCCCTCCTCCACCAAACTTTACACTTTACACACAAAATGCAGTCAAGCAAGTACCGTTCTCCTGGCAACCGCCAAACCCAGACTCGTCCATCAGATTGCCATACAGAGAAGTGTGATTCGTCACTCCAGAGAACACGTCTCCACTGTGCTAGAGTCCCACACTTTGCAACTAAAGATTGCTTTGTAAATAATCTTCCTCATCAGTTTCATCTCCTCAGCGTCCCAGATAGCCTAGAGGAACTCGATGTTGCAACAGAAACTATTGACTCTCTCTTTTCCAGCACTTTAGACACAGTCCAACGCTGTGGTACAACGAGTACACCCGGACCCTTAAAACAGCAGCCAAAAAAAAAAAAAAATGAAGCACAGCTGGAAGAAAACAAAACTGGAGGTTTTTCGTATTTCATGGAAAGAGAGCATGATTGCATACAGAAAGGCTGTAAAAACTGCTAGATCTGCTTATTTCTCAACTCTCTTAGAAGAAAACAAACACAACCCTAGGTATTTATTTGATACTGGCTAAATTAACCAAAAATAAAGCTTCAACTTCTGATCTTTGTAAACAGCACAGCAGTAATGGCTTTATGAACATATTTACGTGCAAGATTGATAATATTAGGAAACAAATTATAACCATGCAGCTGTCTACTACAGTATTGCATCAGACAGTGCATTGTAGTGTCACTGAGGAACAATTCCACTCATTCATTGCTATAGGAGAGGAAGAATTGGCTAAACTCATTAAATCATCAAAATCAACATGTATGCTCGACCCTATACAGACTAAGCTACTAAAAGAGATGTTTCCAGAGGTCATAGATCCTCTTCTTAATATCATTAATTCATCCTTGTCACTAGGATATGTACCGAAAACTTTTAAGTTGGCTATTATTAAACCACTTATAAAAAAAACGCAACTTGATCCCACAGAATTAGTCAATTACAGGCCAATCTCAAATCTACCCTTTCTGTCAAAAATACTAGAAAAGGCAGTGTCCTCACAATTATGCTCCTTTTTTTTAAGAAAGAATTGGTATTGCTGAGGATTTCCAGTCAGGATATAGACCGTATCACAGTACTGAGACTGCTCTCATCAGAGTTACAAATGATTTACTTTTATCATCCAATTGTGGCTGTATCTCTCTATTAGTGTTACTTGATCTTAGTGCTGCATTCGATACTGTCGACCACAACATTCTTTTGAATAGACTCAAGAATTATGTTGGCATTAGTGGGATTGCATTGGCATGTTATCAGTTTATATCTAAATTACGGCACATGCTTTCAATGCAAAATGCTGAACAGTTAATTCATGCGTTCATGATCTCAAGGCTAGATTATTGTAATACTTTACTGGGTGGTTACCCTGCTCGCATAATAAATAAACTGCAGCTGGTCCAAAACGCAGCAGCTCGAGCTCTTACTAGAACCAGGAAGTATGACCATATTAGCCTGGTTCTGTCAACACTGCACTGGCTCCCTATTAAACATTGTATAAATTTTAAAATCTTGCTTATTACTTACAAAGCACTAAATGGTTTAGCTCCCCAGTACTTGAGCGAGCTCTTAACGCATTATACTCCATCACGTCTATTGCGGTCTCAAAACTCTGGCCAGTTGATAATACCTAGAATATCAAAATCAACTGCAGGTGGTCGATCCTTTTCCTATTTAGCACCTAAACTCTAGAACAGTCTTCCTAGCATTGTTCGGGAAGCAGACACACTCTGTCAGTTTAAATCTAGACTAAAAACACATCTCTTTACTGTGACATACACATAGAACATTATCAATTTCTATTATTCAAATCAGTTAAATGATTGTTAGGCTGCATTATCTAGGTCAGCCGGAACCCGGGAACACTTCCAATAACACCTGATGTACTCGTTACATCATAAGAAGAATGGCATCTGCGCTAATGTTAGTCTCTCTGTTTATCACAAGGTTTACTGCAGTCAGCCGGATCCGGGCCGTATCCAGACCAGATGATGGACCTGCACCTGGACATGACCAACACATCCCTGAAATGTCTGCAGAGAGCGTGTCAAATAAACTCCCCCCGTAAATGCCGCATCGACACGACATCCTCATTAAACCTGTCTCTGGCGTGACGACTCCAATCTTTCAAATAATCTTACGAATATCTATTGATTTAATATGACTTCTGACCTGTAATGTTGCCACAATCATAATCATACACTGTTTGTTCATTGGCCAGAGGAGAACTGGCACCCCCACTGAGCCTGGTTTCTCCCAAGATTTTTTTCTCCATTCTGGCTCTGAAGGAGTTTTGGTTCCTTGCCACCGTCGCCTTTGGCTTTTGGCTTGCTCAGTTGTGGACACTTAAATTTCAACTATATTGCCGATCTGCCCGCATTGACACTATATGATAATTGAAATTAGCTGGATAACATCACCGTTTTCACCAGAGCAGCTGTACAGCCGAATCCAATTCTGTTGCATTGTTTTCCTGTTAACACTGTGAAGCTGCTTTGAAACAATTGGCATTGTAAAAGCACTATATAAATAAAGATGACTTGACTTGACGCTTTGCATTACAGTTGGTGATGTAAGCCTTGGATGAGCTGCTCGGCCATGGAAACCCATTCCATGAAGCTCTCTACACACTGTTCTTGAGCTAATCTGAAGGCCACACAAAGTTTGGAGGTCTGTAGCTATTGACTGCAGAAAGTTGGCGACTTCTGCACACTGTGCACCTCAGCATGTGCTTACCCCTCTCTGTGATTTTACGTCGCCTACTACTTCGTGGCTGAGTTGCTGTTCCCAATTGCTTCCGTTTGTAGAAGCAGTCTGCATGCCTAGGTGCCTAGATTTTATACACATTTTATACACATTATCAAATATTATTTGATAATAATATTTTATAACATAATATTTTTAGTTTCTATTTATTAAACCAATCTCCTTCATTGTATTAACTCAAAGTTTTAATTTCAATTAATTTGAAGGCAACTTTTTTAAGTTAAAGTTTTAATCTTTTAAGTTGAACCAACAATCTTTTTTATAGTTATAGTAAAAAGCATTATGGAATTCATTATTATTGTTCTATTGTGTAAAAAGTTTGTGTTTAATTCCTCAAAGAGAACTCTAAAAATAATGGTTCAGGAGTTGCTAAATTTTTGTGATTTTCTTCCCTAAGTGAGTGTCATTTTAAGATTGAAATGCATTTCTCCCCAGGCTTCCCTCATAGACCTAACATGGACTATCTTTGTGGCAAATGAAGTAATGTTTGGGTGAGCATCTATTATTTCTGAGCAGCAGGCTGTTACTGTCAAGCAGAGAAACGATGGAAAGGACCGTTAGGAATATGTTTGGGAAAATTTATGACTACAGTAAAGGCTTACTAGGGCACTCAATTATAGCAAGACCACACTTTTCCTTTATTTTATTGACAGTAGCCCAATGTGTCATTTAGTTGAACGTGTCTAATGCAAATAACTAGCTTAAGATAGTACATTTCTCATGCAATGAGAAAACATTGTAGAAGTTAAAGCGAACTGATGGTGTGATCATTTATTTAGAGGAACATGTTGCCTCATCAGACCTCTGCGTATAGGCCTGTGAGGAATTTGGTTGTTGTAGGGGTGTGTTATTCTCTTTCAATTAAAATAAAAAATGACCATCAGGTTTATAAAATAGGTTTTCTGTCCAAAAAATAGGGCAAAGGATGCACAGCCCTTTTAAATGACTTCCTTCTGGCAAAAGAGAACATCTATCCATCATAGCTGGTGTGACAAATTTCCATTCATTTCACAGATGACAGGTTACTTCTATTGGCAGCTTGCATCAGACTTGTTTAGCTTAACATCGTTTGGGTTTTCCTCTTCCTGATCCATTTAAATATTGCATTTCTATTGTAATAGTTCCAGATAATGTGTCTTATTTGGCTGGTAACCTAGATAACCAGGAGTAGATCTGCTGAAATCCTCCATATAGCATGTGAAAAGGGGTTTCCACCCACTCTCTGAATTAATGGCAATGCCTAATGCAATTGTACTGGGAATTGAAAAGTCACAGATTAAGAAATGTTGTTCGTTAAGGCCAGAATCGGCCTGTCTTCTTCCCCGTAAAGACAGCTTGGGCTGGTAATGGGATTATACTGTGAAGAGGCAGCTTAGCTACATGGCCTAAGGAACATCATCCAATCCCCTAAGGATCCACAAAATGCCCCTGGAAAAAGTAGACAGGGGAACGGTCATCACTCCTGCTCACACACACTCGCATAATATAACCCATTTACTGTAATCGTACTGGATGCTAATTGTCTTTCACACACAGAATGACAACAGCTCCCTGAAATAATACATGCTGAGTTGACACTTGATGGCTTTATTATTAGGTAACTCAAATTATTAACAGTTGCTGTTTGCAGAGAGAAGTGAAAATTGCTGCTTTTTAACAACTAATCAGTGTTATTTTAGTATTATTATACTACACTCTAAAACATAGTGGGTTGAGTAAATATAGGACAGAACACATGTTGGGTTAATTTTACCCATCAAATTGGGTTGTTTATTTAAAAGACCGACGCGACTCTCATTTAGGTGACTCATATCGCACCCCTTTGAATAAAATGAAACGCTATACAGTACAGTAACACATTTATAGATAAATGTACACAAACCTGTATTTTGCCGAAGGCATGCTCCAAAGAAAGCTGTACTGCTTTCTCCTGAAGAGATCGCAAAAAGCCAGTGAATATCGTGATAAATAACTACGTCTGACCCAGGATCTGGGTAACACAAAAACTATCCAAGCACTGGGTTGTTACGTCTGACCCAGGATCTGGGTAACACAAAAACTATCCAAGCACTGGGTTGTTACGTCTGACCCAGGATCTGGGTAACACAAAAACTATCCAAGCACTGGGTTGTTACGTCTGACCCAGGATCTGGGTAACACAAAAACTATCCAAGCACTGGGTTGTTACGTCTGTCCCACGATCTGGGTAACACAAAAACATCCCAAACACTGGGTTGTTACGTCTGACCCATGATCTGGGTAACACAAAAACTATCCAAGCACTGGGTTGTTACGTCTGACCCAGGATCTGGGTAACACAAAAACGATCCAAGCACTGGGTTGTTACGTCTGACCCAGGATCTGGGTAACACAAAAACATCCCAAACGCTGGGTTGTTACGTCTGACCCAGGATCTGGGTAACACAAAAACTATCCAAGCACTGGGTTGTTACGTCTGACCCAGGATCTGGGTAACACAAAAACATCCCAAACGCTGGGTTGTTACGTCTGACCCAGGATCTGGGTAACACAAAAACATCCCAAACGCTGGGTTGTTACGTCTTACCCAGGATCTGGGTAACACAAAAACTATCCAAACTCTGGGTTGTTACGTCTGACCCATGATCTGGGTAACACAAAAACTATCCAAACTCTGGGTTGTCTGTCCCAGGATCTGGGTAATACAAACGGGACAACAGAGACACGCTCAAGTGATCATTGAGCGTGACAGTCACTCATTTCGGTCTATTGTCACGCACTGCCGCCACACATTGTATTTCTCACGCAGAAAAAAAAAAGTATCATATAGTTAATATGCCGCAGCGCCCAAAATGTATCTGGCCACACCGCTATGGAACCGGGCAGGAATCAAACCTGGAGTTCTTAGTCGAGTCTGCCATTTATCAGCCAATCAAAAAAAAGAAAGAGGCTACACCATAGCCAATCAGAAAATAGCACTATTGTATCTGGATAAGATTTAACGCAACAACCAATGAAAAAAAAAAAAGCATATCCTGGCAATTGTTCACCATCATCCTCGTTCACCCACAGAGGAAACCACTGGAGCTCCGAGCATCACTTTGACCACAGAGTCATGATCTCTTGTTTTATTGTTACAACAAATTCAAAACTTGTTTGACACAAACAATGACAACTTGACTGCTGTTAGAGAATGTTTCCAAGATAATCAGCATCAGTTTTTCATGAGTGTCTGTAACTTAGCCAACAGTTTTACAGCCTGTTCACTGACAACACCTGCTCAGAACAAGTAGTTTAGGCCTAGTTATATTTTCGTTATCACACGATGACTGACATTTTGACAAATTAAACATCTCTCTCTCTCTCTCTCCAAATAGGCTTAATAATTATGTCTTGTCTGACCCAGGATCTGGGTAACAAAAACTACCCAAACACTGGGTTGTTACGTCTATATATATATATATATATATATATATATATATATATATATATATATATATATATATATATATACAGTTATATACAGAATATACAACCGGCAGTGAAATGTAAACAGGTCCGCTCCATGGACAGTGCAAATTCACAGTTAAAAACACAAGGAGGAAATTATAATAGAAATAGAATAAAAAAGTAATATATATATATATATCTATATATATCTGTAGAATTATAAATAAATCAAGTCAAGTAGAATAAAAATAAAGAAGTGGAATAAAATAAGTGAAGTAAACTGTACAGTGAGTAAACTGAAGACTTATAAATATGTGGTTAACAGAAATGTACAAAGAAGTATAATGTGCAAACAGGTTTATAACAGGTTGTTACACAGTAACAACGAGAACAGAAAGTGCAGTGCAATGTCAGTGTATCGATGTTTATCCTGAAGTGAAGTCACGTGATGTTAAGTGACTGAGTTCAGGAGTCTGATGGCCTGGGGAAGAAGCTCCTCCTGAGTCTCTCAGTTTTGGCCATCAGGCTTGAAGCGCTACCAGATGGCAGCAGCGTGAAATGAGGGTTTGCAGGGTGATTAGAGTCCTTGATGATTTTAGTAGCTCTATCTTTGCAGCGTTTGGTGTAGACGTCCTGCAGAGACGGGAGAGCTGACCCTGAGATACGCTCGGATAAGCGTACGACTCTTTGCAGGGCTTTGCAGTCATGACTGGTGCTGTTCCCATACCACGCTGTGATGCACTGAGTTAGTACACTTTCTATCGCCCCTAAATAGAAAGTTTTCAGGATAGCTGGTGAAACCCTGAATTTCCTCAGCTGGCACAGGTGGTACAGTCTTTGCCTGGCTTTTTTCACCTGTGTCTGAATGTGAGCAGTCCAGGTCAGGTCCTCGGAGATGTTTACTCCCAGGTACTTGAAGCTGCTCACTCTCTCTACTGGTGTCCCGCTGATCATGAGGGGGGAGTATGTCCGTTGCTGTCTCTTCCTGAAGTCCACAATCATTTCTTTGGTCTTGCCAACATTCAGAGAGAGACAGTGTCCTGGCACCATGATGTTAGTTGCTCCACCTCGTCCAAGTATGCCGTCTCGTTGTTGTTGGAAATGAGGCCCAGGACAACAGTATCATCAGCAAATTTGATGATAGAGGTGGAGCTGTGTGTGGACAAACAGTCATGCGTGTAGAGTGAATGCATATAAATGCGAAATTTTAGTACTTTTTAGTACAGTGAGTTGCCACGGCAGAATTTCTTATTTTCGTTTTAAGTTTTCATCTAATATTTATAAATGATTTTATTCCAGCTTTATTTCAGTTAGTGAAAATGAAGTCATGGAAGGCCACAAATGGTCTGAAATCCACACTGTACCAATGAATGTTTAATATGTTGGCTTGGTATACAGAAGCCACCAGTCTTGCACTCTTATATTGAATCATGTAAAACAAGAGGGTATTGTAAAATCTAAACTGGGTTTTTCATCAAAAAAATTAATAAATTGCATTTTAATTTTTTGCTGCTTTGATTTAGAATACAACACAAATGCTCAACGTGGACTAAACATGTCTAATGAGACAAGGTGAGTCAGGGTATTTGCTTCTGTTTTAGTATTTATGTTTTTTAAATCCATGATGCAGTGGTGAACGGCACCATTATAAATTTACCTCCATATTTATCCTCCTCAGTTACTGTTCAGGCAGTATTTTTCATGTGCATCAAAAATAGCCTCTTGTTATGTCTGTTATTGTCTGTTATAGATTTTAGTTGGGGGTAGATGCCATATGTAATTTGACATGAGCGAAAACAAGGCTCACAGAAAGGATTGAAAATAAACATTGTCAGTAAACAAAACACTTTGCATGGCATGGGTTGTAAAAATGAGATGTGACCTAGATCAGTATGTCAAACTGCACTACCACCATCCCTCAAAGCTTTGTTTCCATCAAATTAAATAGTGTTTTTCCTCTGACCAAGCTCTATTGCAGAACATATAAACCTATTGTACATTCATAGCTTTGACTCAGTAAAAGGAGCTCTGTCTAATGTCCTTGATGTCCGTCTGCGTCAGTGAAACACCTGCAGATTTCACCAGATTCCTCCGCTTTGAGACAGTGTTGCATACGAAGAATAAATAGTCTTGTGTTGTGTGTGAGCATAATTTAGGCCAATAGTTCATATTTGTACACAAAAAAAAAAAAATCTGTGAAATTTACGGTAAATTAATTTTACCATTAAAGGCACAATATGTACGATTTTTAGATTAAAATATCCAAAAACCACTATAACATGTTATATATATTTTGTTGACCTGTGTACTTACATTATCCCATACGTATCCTACAATGTTTAAATCCACAGAAATCAGCTATTTTAAATGTTATGGACCCTTGATTTCCATAGAAACCATGGAAACACCAAAGACACTTTAATATAGTATGTATTTTATTAGAGAGGTGAACAACTGTTTGGATATACAAAACTGATCATTGTTATACAGCGCAACACGGTTAGTCTTATTGTTTGAATCTCTTGTTTTCTTGATTCACCGAGAGTAATGTTTTTACCACGTCTCAGAGACAACACTATTTTGTCAAGTGGCTAATATAATCAGAGAGCGCTTTCTCCATCATTCAATATATTTTAAAATTATTGCATGTAATTTAGCAACAGTCATTTAGTCATTCTGTTTTTATTATATTCTATCTAGATTACTGCAAAGTGCAACAAGTCTCTCATCGCAGCCACCGAGCGAACGCACAGAGTAACGTTATAGCATAACTTTCAACACACTCAAATGTATTTAGTATGATTGTTTAACCATGTAAAGCAGCACTGCGTTTCCCCACATACGCAACGGAAAGAGCGGAAGCGGCGACTGCAGCATAATCATAATAAAAGCTCAGAGAGGGGGTGTAACGATACACCTATGCCATGGTTCGGTTCATGTCACGGTTTTGGAGCCACGGTTCGGTTCTGTTTTGTTTGCTGTGGAGTCAGGGTTCATGGCAGGGCACCAGCAATAACACTAGATTCACTTTTAACTTAATAACAACAACATATAATTTAACTTATTAACTTAATAGGCTAATTTAACTTATTTACTTTATTTTAATTAACTGTATACATTGGCTTCACGTTTTCTATAGAGCAGTTAGTATACCTGATTAAACTAAAATTAATTAAATGCCTCCACTGTAGACTATAAATAATCTAATTTTACCATTTACCATAATGTTTAAAAAAACAAGCACATTTATTTCATAAAAATTGATGAAACACACAAGTAATTTTCCACTTTTAGCCTACTTAAACACTTAAATTGTACAAATGACTAATACTGATAAATAAATAGGCCTATAAATTAAACAGTAGTTTGTTAATACAATAACGTACACCACACTAATCTAAAAATAAACAAAATAACATAAATTGAATAAACTGGCATTTTGGGGTTAGGGAAGCAACAGTTACCATGGCGAATACACAATACTTCATGAACTGTTAATGAAACATGAAAACTGCTCCTAATGATCAGAATGAACACCTGCATGCAAATCCTTCCCAGCGTACACACGTCGAACCAGTTACGTGATTTATTGGTACTTTACTTTTATTTCATGACTTACGAATTGACATCGTAATGTTTCTCATGGTTTCTCTTGGGCTTTATGAAGAGATGCATGGCCTCATGCACACGTGAAACTAAAGAGTGTGCGCTCTACGAGCACAGCGGTTTTTCTGAGGTGAGACAACAAGTAACAAGTTCATAACAAGGCACAAGCTACGAAAATTACGATATTGCTGGGACTCCAAGGTAGCATTTTGCCTATAGGTGGCTAAATGGGGAAACTGGCTCTCTGTCCTTCCGCCACGCAGCTTGAGCGATCACCCAAGTCACGTGACATGCACTTAGAAGACAAAAATTAGCATATATTTAGTAAATAATATTATTATAATATTTAGTTACAATACAGCTCTTATTAGTTGTTAAAAGTGCACTAATTACTATTTAATCAAATGTCGAGGAAGAAAAAAATAATTTTGAGACATAAGGTGAAGTGAGAGCTGGGCTGGGGCAGCAGGGGGCGGGGCTCGCTCGGTTCGACATGAATCGCGGTTCGAACCGTGGGTGGTGAATCGCAGTTTTTCGGTTCGGTTTGAAAATCGTTACACCCCTAGAGACCGGTGATTTGCGCAGGTCTCTCTCATTAGCATTCGCTCACAGGGGCTCTCAGTGAATCCTGCTTCATACCACCGTAACGTTAATAAAACTTTAATACATTCACTCATTCGTGAACATGATTTATGCACAAGTCCGTCTGATTCCTGTGTGATCTGCTTTGGAGGTGAAGAGTCAGGACTACAGCTCCCATGATTTCCACCACACTCCACACTCATTCACAATGTCATCAAGCTACACCTTTGTTTTGAATAAGCAACCTCTAGCGGCAAAAATTACATACTGTGCCTTTAAGGGCAATATGGTAGCAATAGGTACCATAGGTTTAGGTTTTATGGATTGAACTTAAATATACAGTAATAAAATAATGTTAATACAACTCTACTGAAGTTAACCCTGTTCTTTTATATACCGATAATCACCATAAATTAAATAAACACAGACATGAAAATTTTACTTGTAGAATCCAAGCTCATTATTAGTAGCTTTTCCACAAGCTGAGGTAAATACTAATACACTGTATAGAAGGTCCATAGTGTCTTGGTCAAAAATACAAAACACTATCATGGTAACACACGACACTAAAATAATGCAATAAACATTCATTTAACAACATATGTAACATGAGACTCTAATGTACATAAGAAATAACATAGAACTAAGAAACAATTATTTAGCTGAATAAACATCAAATTTGAAGTGTCATTTCTGAGAATATCAATTTACTTTTTGCACTGTATAAGATGATGTTCTTTTCACTTCCAACAACTGTAAATTTAACAGTATTTTACTGTCCTGTTGCATTTACTACAGTTTTTCATCATGTATAGTAAGGAATCTTACTCTTAGACAATTAACAGTTTTTTACAGTAGCAGTCTTTTACTGTTACAATTACAATCATTTTTAATAGTAAGCATTGAAACAGTATTTTTACAGCCATTTTTAAGTTTGTAAAAGCTCATATTAAACTGGCCAATATCTAGATCCTTTTCTTTGGTCCCAGGTTTGGTTGTATGTCCAGGCGACAGGAAACCTATTACTGTTGTGCCCTTGAGCAAAGCATTTAACCTCAGGTTTGCTTCAGGGAGACTTTTGTTGTGCTGTGTGTTGCTGAATGTCTAGTAACCAACTAACTAAATAGTGTCAGTTAGAGGAAGGAGACGTTTCCTGTGCCGTTCTGTCCTGATTCAGTCTTTTCCAGTGCTGGTATGTGCTGACAGATTAAAACACAGCTCAGAGTGACAGTTGTGCGGCTCCTTCAGTGTGAAGAGGCTGATGTTTTGTTTAAATATGTGCATGTGTGTGTCTTGCAGTAATGTATTATGGATAATGTGACAGGATGCAGAAATCTGTGGCATATAATGACTTGAATTTCATGGGTTACACAGATAGCAACTTAATAAGAAACACATCACCAGCTTACAGTATGAGGCCCTATGTTATGATTTTAAATTAAAGTGCCCCATTATGCTATTTTAAAATTTCCTGATTTAGTTTTGGAGGTCTCCTACAATAGTGTGGCGAGGCGAGGGACTGTGAGAGCGGGCCGGTGGCGAATGTTAATGAGCGTCAGCTGTGCGCCACACCGGTCTCGTCTCATGGAGGAGTGACGGGAGCATAAAAGGAGGAGCGACGACAGTGTAAGACGAGAGAGGACCAGGCCTGGACTTTATGTTTTGTTTTGTATGTAGGCGGCAGTCGTCTGTGAGGGGCTGCCGCCGACATTATATTTTGTTTGTTTATTTTTGATTAGAGTTTTTAAATGTTCGCCGGTTCCTGCCTCCTCCTTCCCTGATCCTTCATTGCGTTACAAATAGTTTTACATGCATCAAAGGTCAAAAAATACTTTAATTTTCTCATAATATACATTGCACATCACCTCATTTCTCGGTCGGTTTGAAAGTGGTTTGTTCGAAGATTCAGTCTCTCTAATCCCCTTCTTTCTGAGACCCTGCTCTGCTCTGATTGGTTGGATGGGCCAGTCTGTTGTGATTGGCTTACCATTTACAGTGCATCTCAGAAACAAAATGCCTGTTACCATATCTGAATTTCAGCTCCGGAGGCTGAATGATGGATAAAACAATGGTGTCGGTTTTTCCGTATTTCCAGCGTGAGTCTGAAGTTCATGCAAAGTGGATTCACAGCACTGAAAACCACATCTTCTCGACATGCTGGCAACACAAACCAAACTCTTCCAGGCCTAAGCTACAACTACAGTGTTTGAGCACAGTGAAGACTATTGGCTGTGTAAAGCCCGCTAAAATCGTTACAATGAGGGTAACGATCCACGGTCGAAGGTCACTGAGCGTTTGGTGTTTTCAGCTGGGTGTTTTAACTCCAATTTATCTTTATCTGACTCCATTTAATCATAATTTTGAATTTAGGCTAAAATGCCAATTGGTTATTTGGTAATTTATGTTTAATAGTTACCATTTAATTATTCTGTTTAATCCTTGGTTGAAATTATACCCGTTCATAATCTAGTCCTACTAGAAATAGTTAATAACTCCAGAGTAAATCAGAATAGATCAAAATGTAACAATTTATTAACGGTCAGGTAAATGTATAACGGTGATTACATAATCAATTCAAAGATAGTCCATACATAACATCAAATACTCTGAAGTAAAGAATGAAATATGGATACCTGACTTCTTAAAGATGGTCTGTTAGTTTTATGCTTTGTTTTGTTTGTATAACTGCAAAGCATTGTAACAATACTATCCCTCCCTCTGGGTGTCCTAACCTGTCCTTTCAGCAGAGTCATAAACATGTCAAGCATTTAATAAGATTCATTCATCTTCCAAGCTATGGGTTATCATCAACAGGCAGCATGTGTCTGGAAGCAAAACAAAAGATTTAGGATCCTTGCATTAATGTATTTCTTAAAGACCCTTCACCTGATTTGCGTTTGTTTTCCCAAATGCAGTCAACTTTGACCCTGCTTGCCGCTGACCTTTCAAATGATTAGCGTCTAGACCATTTTTATGGTGTATGTGTATGGTGTACTGATACAAGTCATGAAATGGCAATGTGTAAAGAGACATCTTGATGTGGGAAAAAAAGCTATTTTTTGTGTGCATTTAGAAGAGTGGTGAGGTGTGGTGGTTAAGTCAGAGCTGGTAACCAGAAGGTATACTGGTTGATCCCCACCTGGGACAAAGGTGTCCTTGAGTAAGGTATTTTACCACAGGTTCCTCTGGGGGAAGTGTCCCTAAGCAATTAAATTCCTTTCTAATCTTAAATTGGATTGGAGATTTCCACTCAGACTTTACCAGTTGTATTTCTAAACTGAGTTAATGGCCATTTAAACCACATATGAGTCATTTTAAACTTTAGGAGTCTTAATACAGTCTTGAAGCAATCCACATGATCAGGTCAGTCTAATGGTTTCGGGTCAATGACGCAAATGATAATATGGATTCACAGTGACTCATCATCTGTCATGAGTCAACCATCCCAGTTCTCCAGCCAAGTGAGGCATTCTTGTGTTATACACAGTTCAGAACAGATGAAGAACCATACCAAACAGATAGCTGAACAGAATAATACTTATATACTTCTACTACTTCAGGAAATTTCTATTTCAAATATATGCTGTTCTTTCTATTCATCAAAGAATCTTGAAAAAAATGTAGCATGGTTTCCACAAATACACAAAATATTAAGCAGCATAACTGTTGATATAACTATATCAACATTGATAATAAGAAAAAATGCTTCTTGAGCAGCAAATCATCATATTAGAATGATTTCTGAAGGATCATGTGACACTGAAGACTGGAGTAATGATGCTAAATTACATATTGAAATATATTAAAATAGAAAACAGTTATTTTAAATTGGAATAATATTTCAAAATATTACTGTTTTACTGTATTTTTGATCAAATAAATGCTTGTTGAGCATAAGAGACTTCACAGCAACCTTTTGAATGGTAGTGTAAACTTGTTAGCTTGAGGCGCTATATTTTGCATAAAACGTTATTTAATTCTTATTTAATATGGACTGTGGTATGTTATCTAAATTCCCATCTCAGGAGGGTATTCTAGCAACTAAATGAAGGCCCGATGGTCTGCTGTGGCGAGACAGATTTTGAAGGTTTTCCAGCTCTCCACTGGAGCGCATGATGAAAAACTCCATGTTTCTGTTTGCTAGCTTTGAGCTCCTTTGCTCTTGCTTGGCAACTGTATAAAAACACCTGAGCCTCAGCACGGGGTCCACTGTCCCACAGCTGTATGGGGCAGCCCTGTGGGATTTCGGCACAGGCCTCTCGCATTCATCCCAGCTCCCAATGGCCCTCTTATTTGTCTAGGTCAGATCAAGCGTTTTAGTTCTATTTTTGAGCCTTATCTCAGACATGCGCTAAACCAATGGTGTATGTTTCTTTATGTAACTTATAACATGAGCTGTGTTCGAAATCTCCCCCTGTACTCTCATTCACTATTCCCCACATTAGTCCACTAATATTGTGCACTTGAAGAAGTGAATGAAAGCGACAAATGAGTGAGTGAATTCGGACACTTAGTGCTTAGCCGACTAGCAGCTCCAGTATTAATGAAAAGATTTATTTTGAATTCCGTCATGGAAACTCTCATGTATAAACCTTAATTTAATAATCAGTTTTTTTATACCTGTATGATGTTATGTTGCCCCCACATTGGACCAGCGGTTTGGAAAATGGATGGATGATTCAGCTGCAGGTGCCTTCATCTTCTGGCGAGATGCGGGAATTCGTTTGGCACGACCCTCACAGTGCATTATGGGTATTCTCTAGCCATTAAGTGTACATCAGTTGTACACTCATTATCGTGGAGCATTATGGGATTGAATAAGGGCATTCGTTAACGTCCACTATGGTTTTGGGCAACACTACAAATGGCTGTCCCCTCAAATAGTGCCTTATTTAAGGGTATAGGAGGCCAAGGATAATATTTTGTTGTCCTCACTTTTTTTTTTTTTTTTTATAATCACTTTGTCCGGCAGTTAGCATCACACTGGTTCCCTTGAGAAAAACTCAGTAGGATTTTCCCATAGGTTTTTTGATTCAAAAAAAGCTCTGTGTGATCAACGAAAGTTTATGACACTTACACGTTTTGTCCATCAAGATAATTTTCACAGATCAACACAACTTTTATAAACTCTGAAACCTAAATGCAGTCGCCAGAAGTGAAAAGCTAAAGGTTGGCTATAAACGAACTACACCACACTCGCTTGACTTCAACGTCACCATCACTATAAGCTTCCAACAACTCTTTAAGTTTTTATCTAAAAACATTTTCCCAGAAGGTTTGAGTTATGCTTATTAATTTGCTCATATAAACTAGTCTAAGTTTACTTTAATCTCCCAGATATCCTCTGTAGTCCCATTTAGCCACTGGTTATAGCCAGTGGAGTAATACTGATGTTGCAAAGTGTCTTGAGCTTGTATTCACCACAGACCTTATTTCAGCCATTTAACCAAAATCCCATAAAAAAAAAAAAAAAACATGGACTTCAGGATGATGGAACCGGAAGTGCTAACGTTTTGGCCTACAAAGTGGTGTCATACTTTCACCACTATAGTTCATACTTGTTCAAAAAAGAGAAACTGATGCTTACCATTTTGAACATCAATCATGTTGATGACTTTCTTCATTCCAGGTGGCTCATGTTATGAATATATGCAAATTGGAGGTAAGATGACGTAAAATTAGGACAGCCTTCTATCTGTGCTGCCTTGACGTCTTTGCTCGCTTTCATCACTTTTGCATTTATTCTGCCAATCAGAGCGATCTCTCTTACCGATGGCCCTGACGCTGATTCAGCATGCTGAACTGCCCCCGACATGAGCCTGACTAGAGCCGACATGTGGAATACCCTGCAGAAAACCTTACAGACGCTCGCCAACCATTCCCAGCAAGCAATAGCTGTCATTTCACAGTCTCGGTTAACTATAGACCCGATATAGTCTGGCTATGAGTAACCCACTTCTAGCCAAAATAACCTTGAGTTTGATAATTTTTTTGCCTAAATAACTTGAGAGATGTGTGATATTCCATCATGTAAGCAAAGTCAACAGTGATTACAAGGTGTTTGGTTTCACGGCTATTAGACATCTTTAAAAACGCAAAAATACTTGCTGGGTTGGCTTGCTGTGTCACGGCCCTTACACTACTGTCTAAAAGTTTGGGGTCAGTAAGATTTTTAGTATTTTTATTCAGCAGGGACACATTAAACTGATCAAAATGACAGTAAAGACATTTTACTGAACTGTTTTCAGCATTGATAAAAGTAATAAACATTTCTTGAGCAGCAAATCAACATATTAGAATGATGGCGCTGAAGAAAATTCAGCTTTGTCATCACAGGAATTTCATTTTAAAATATATTCAAATAGAAAAGTGATCTTTTCAATTGGAATAATAGTTCATAATATTTCTGTTTTTACTATAGTTTTGATCAAATAAAGCAGCCATGGCGACCTTAAGAGACTTCTTTCTAAAACATAAAAAAATCCTACCAGTGTATACTGTATATATTTTTTGTACATATTTTGGATTGAACAACAGCCTAATTAACCTCCCAATGAAACTTTCAAAGATGATGTCAGCTCTGAGGTTGCCATAGCAGCTGTCTGATCTCCCTGGAAATGATACATCCAAGAGATGAAAAGACAGTGCATCCTAGTTTCCCCTCGCTGACATCTAAATATTTATCTCACAGCCCATGGCTGGAGAGTCGGATTTAAGGTCTCAGTGATTTAGTTTAGATTTCATTTTTGTTCTTGTTATAATCCAGACAGCCCACCCTGAAGCCGAGCTTCACCTGCGTATGATTAGATGATGGACACCTGATAAGTACGTGCAGAAGGAGGGTGTCTAATAAAGCCAGTTTCATTACTGGACACGTTCTGATCCCAGTATATCATCTCACTAGTATCAGTATTTGCCGATAAGAATTCTTTCCCTGAAGGGATCTCAGTTGTGGTTCTTTGATCTGTGTCTGAACCTACAACCTAACTTCCCATGATCCAAAGCTTTTGGGTTTATTTAAACAAAAAGACAAATGCAAAGCAAACAATTTGTTTAAAATCTGTGAGCACACACTAAAAATATTTTACAGAAGGAACGAGTGAACTGCTTTCCATCCATACTTATCTTCAGGACCCGAGGCAACATGCGACATCATCTCTCCTGATAGCCTTTTATGGCCATTACATTTCCTCCAACTCCAACCCTAATCATATCTCTGTCAATCACACCCCATCCACAGAGTCCGTAATGATATTCTCTCCTGACTTTCCTTCACGAGAACCTGATGAGCACGATTTTGATGCTGTACGTCAGATGTGCCGCTAGACTGCTGGAGTAATTCTTCCGCTCGAGCTTGCGCTCTATACATAATTCAAGCCCGATCCATCTGCCTGTTGCATGGATTAATATTTTCTGCACAGATTTGTAGGAGGAGATTGTGTCCATATGCCGGAGGCTACGGAGAGAGTAGCTTTGTGGAACGGCATAATTTTCTTCCCGTGGACCTGAGTGGCAGAGATGGAGAGCTCTTCAGGCCCGTCACATTCAGGCTGATTGATGCTCTCCACACTCTAGGCAGCACTCTTTAGATTTATAGCGCTCTCCCAGATCAGAGCAATCAAAATAAAGCATGTGCGCCAGCTCAAGAGCAATCAGACATGTAAACAAATATAATGATCTTGGTTGCGATTATTCAAAACCAGTTGTAATGTCCCCTAAAGGTGTTTATTGAAAATCCATATATCCGTCTGCACCACTGTGTCTACTCGTGTTTTTTATGATCAGTTATTGACTGAACTTGTAGAGTGTATTAACTCTCTATATATTGAGGTATTATTTTAGTCGTTTCAGCTGACAGCTTGGGTCATGATGACTGAGAGCAAAAAAAAAGTTGCATTGATTTAAGACCATATTTATGGCCGATAAGTTTTTCTCAAGCCCTGCAGACAGTCATTCTATTTTAGCTTCTCCCATAATGTCATGTCACAATATATGGCCTCCATTGTACAATTTATTCTTTTTAAAGATTAATATTAGCTATTATAGTGGCGTATGTGTTCAAAAAGAGAGAGGAAGAGTAAATTGCCGAGAAGAGAAAAGGTCAAAACTAGTGAGCTGACTACCTAGACAGGATTTTAAATCATCATAGGCACATTGCTGACCTGAAGGCGGTTCCAAAAGATATGGAAGCTTCTTAATATCCCTCATTTTGGTCATGTTCGGCAGCATGACATTCATCATTCATGGACAAGGCAATCCGCATTCATTGTGACCAACTCAGTGAAAAATACATGCATGATGACAGTTGAGAGATGTTATAAATATACGTATATGTCGGAAGGTATGTTTTTTTATTTTATTTTAAGAAATGAAAGGGGTCCTATTATGCTGTTCCACTTTTTCAACTTTAGTTAGTGTGTAATGTTGCTGTTCGAGCATAAAAAAAAAAGATCTGCAAGGTTACGAAGCTCAAAGTCCACTCCGAAGGGAGGTATTTTTATTTAACAGAATCCACTTTTCAAGAACTACAACACGATTTTCCCGGATCTTATGAAGTCATAATGTTAAATAATCCCCGCCCAAGGAGGCCTGGCAGAGCTGCATTATAGAAGACAGTGTTGTCGTCGCCATGTCAAAGAGACAATGTTTTGTCCACCCAGTTTCCAAAACTCATTTGTTTGACCTTCCTAAGGCTGATGAACTTAAAATTGATTTTAAACACTGTCCTTAACATTAAAAACCAAACGTTTAATGGAGAACAGCTTGTTTTGTAAGCTCTTGCTTTTGTAAGACCCCTAGGAAAATTAGCCATGGTTTTGTGATTGATTACGTAGTTTTCCGACAAATATCACATAACATTGTATCTGTAATGTTAAATGTCAGCTAACCAATCACAGCACATTTCATATTTCAAAAGGAGGGGCTTCATTGAAATCGGCATGTTCGAGCCAGACTGAGCAGAGAAGAGCTGTAATAATGTGATATATGTGAAAAATAATGTGTTTTTTGAACAATCAAGCATGATAGTATATTCGAGTACACCCACAAAACAAAATCAATAGGCCACAACAGGACCCCTTTAATACTTTTTTCAGCTAGGATGCATTAAATTGATCCCGCATTACAGTAAAGACATTAATAATGTTACAAAAGATTTCAATTTCTATTCATCAAAGAAGCCTGAAAAAATTTATCACAGGTTCCACAAAAAATATTAAACAGTAACTGTTTTCAACATCGATAATAATAATAATAAAACAAAATGTCTTGAGCATCAAATCAGCATATTTAAAGGGTCATGTGACCCTGCAGACTGGAGTGATGATGCTTGAAAATTCAGCTTTGCCATCACAGGAATAAATTACATTTTAAAATATATTCAAATAGAAAAAAAGTTGTAATATTTCACAGTATTACAGTTTTTACTGTATTTTTTTTTTAAATCAAATAAATTCAGCCTTGGTGAGCACAAGAGACTTTGTTTTGACCCAAAGTTTTGAACAAAGCGTAAATTCTAAAGAGCATGTATTTTTTTATTCTTATTCTTATTAGTATATTCCATTGTTAGCCTAGCAACATGCCCATACCCTTTGCATGTGAAGCATTATTTTAGTAGCATGCTGCCTGTGTAAAGTGTTCCAAATAAGTCACTAAAAAGGTTGCATTGTGATTTAAGTGCTGCCTAGGTAGTAGCTACTATGTTATGTCCAGACCATTGCTAAAATTCACAGCACCTGGATGAGTAGGATACAACCTAAAAGACCTTGGTAGGCCCAGGACGATGTTCCTGATTGTCCTCCCTTGACGGCGTCCTGTTTGTGTCCATGTATGCATGAAGAATCAATCTAAACTTGAAAGAATTTAGAGTCCCTTTGATGTGACAACACACAGAAAATTGCTCAAAAAAGCACTAAAGATTAAAATGATATAACCCTATTTAAAGGGACCTTCAACAAATGTTTATTACTCAATTTTCATCTGCCAGAAAACAAACAAACGTCTTTAGAAGATAGCATTCATATTAGCACATACTGTATGAGCCCTTGCAGACTTCACTCAGTGTCACCATATACCGCAGATGTCGCTCTCAGCACTCAAGGTAAACTCTCTGATAATTAAACCCAGCGTTCCCTTAACAATGGATTCTAAAATCAAATGGGAAGGAATAGTCGTTCTCATCAGACCTAAGCTGGATCGCTCATACCTCAGTAAAGTGCTTTCTAATGTGCAGCTGCCCAAGATTAGCAGGTATTTTAAGGCTGGCTAAGATCGTTCATGCTAAAGCTTTATCAGACAACTGTGAGCCGGAGACAAGCAAAAGAGGAGATTATATTAGAAGACAATGGGTCTCTGTTTAACGGGAGTAGGCTCCTATCAACACCCGGCTCAGGGTTTTTTTTTTCCTTTCCACGAAGGACATTTGATAAAAGCTACTTGCCTGTTTTTGAGCACCTGGGATCAATGGCGTAGCGTCAGGGCATGCTGGGCATGCATGTGCAAATGGGCCCGGGCAGATTTGGGGCCCGCCCAGAACCTTTTAATTAAAACGTGAATATACAATAAATATATTTTTGTCATGTGCAGTGATTTCTTGTTTCTCCGTAATTTCTTGTGTATTTGTTATTTTTTGCACCCCACGACTGCCATAGTACTATAATATATACTATATATTTTTTTATTATGCTGCAATACGTGCAAATGCTGTATCGCCACGCCAGATTAAAAAAGAAAACACTGTGTGAGAGAGGTTAGTGGCTAACTAGTCGAACATTAAAGGCTGGACAAATACAAACATAAAAGTGGGGCCTTTAAGAGGAAGGAGAGAGTGTCACGACACAAAAAATAGATTTTTTCTGCCGACCTAGTGCGAAAGACACTGATGTTTAAGGTGAGAGGGAAGCTTTGTCCACTGTTATAAGCAGTTGCACATCTTTGGATGAGAACAACATTATAGATGACAGCTTGACAGTTCTCTTTCTTACCATCCCTGTTACTGTTGCTTCAAAACTGAAGCTAGTAAAAAATAATTTGCGGAGCATGTCGCAGAACAGACCAGATCTGGACTGGCAGTTCTTTCCATTGAGAATGCTCAAAGCCGTGAATTAAACACCAAAGATGTTGTGGATGAATTTCCCGAAAGAAAGGCCCGGCGAATGCGACTAAAATGAGTGAGTTGGTTTGTTTTTTTACATTTTGGGCCGCCGTGCCAAGATCGTTTGTGTTTGCATGCAGTAGTTTATTATTGACATTTTCTTATTATGTTTAATTATCATTTTTTTTTTATTTATTACTGCCCTTCAGAAGCAACAGAAGATACGTACATGTTTCCCGGAGGACAAATTAAGTACAATTTATCTTCAAATTCAAAAGGTTTTCAGCCCCGGGTCTTAATGCATCAGTGAATGTTTGAACATTTTTCAAACAAAATCAAAAAACATAAACATCCTTTATGTAAAATATGTTATTCAGGACAGTACTAAATAGAAAAACAACTTTCATTTTGTATAATCCCTCTTATTTTGTTAAAATGATTCACATTTTCACAGATTCTGCAAGGGGTTCACAAACTTTCAAGCAGCACTGTATATTATAATGTACATTCATTTATAAATAAAATTATAACTTTTTGACCTAATATTTTATTTTTTCTATAATATTATATAGGATTTTGTGGTGTTTTTGTCCTTTGAGACAAATTCTAAGAATTTTTAAATCTTAAAATTTGCTTTATGGATTGTTGTCTGTGGATTTCTGATTCCTTTGAATGCACAGGAGACTCAGTGGCATTGATATATACCCTGTTTAACCTGTTTATCTAAACTCATCTATCATCTTTATTTTGTTGTGTCCTGCAGTGTTGTGCTGCCCTCACTAGGTGGTCTTCTGTAACTGCAATAGTTTATACAATAGTATCCTATATGATCTCTTTTTCCATCCATTAGTTTGATTTTTAATTGCAGGGGTTGATATTTTCCCTCACCCATTGCTTATCTCCTGTCTTCACCTTCTAAATGCTAAAATACTACTGTGAACTTTATGTTAGACTGGTGTGAATATCAATCCCTGAGATCAATGTCAATGTCAGTCAACAGCAACTGCTGGTTTTAGCGGTACAAACAATGCATAGCTTGTTGCATAACTTGTTCACCAGGTCTTTTTTTGTGTATAAATATACATGCATTTATTTGTGTGCGCAATGTGTCCACGTGGTAATCCTCGAATCATGGTGTCCATGTCAGGCTCCCCACCTTGGTGCTGTGTGTGTCTGTCTAGAGCGGCACAGATGGAGCCAGTGACGGGATTAGTGAAGATTTTCCTTGATTTAATAAACAACTATGGCTCAGAAATGTAAGGGATAAACCTGGGCACACAGAGGCACATCAGAGAGCCGCCACACATCGGCACGGCGCTTTCATGAGCCCAGGCGACGCATGTCCTACTTACACTCCCAAAGTCCCAGGGTGGGACGAAGGGGAAGATTGAGATTTTACCACTAAAAAGATTAAGGGTTGACAAAGTGCAAAACAAATCTGGCAGACTGAAACAAGTACAATACTGTTTTGGGTAATATTATGATTGAATCAGACCGTCCAAAGTAACATTTGCTGCTCTTAATATCCAAGGAAATCTTTAAATAAATTTTTATGCTCGTATTTAGTTAGATATGTATGTGTAATATATTGTGCAAATGCTGCGGTCGGTACGAGTCTCTTATGGCCACCAAGGCTGCATTTTATTTGATCCAAAATAGAGTAAAACAGTTATATTGTTAAAAATAAAATAATAATAATAATAATTTACAATAAGTAATAAGTATCATATGATCCTTCAGAAATCATTATAATATTGATTTGCAGCTCAAGAAACATTTCTTTTTATTATTGATAATAATAATTATAGTATTTTTGTGATTTAAAAGTGATTTAAAAAAAAAAAAATCCATGCTATATATAATTAGTTTATTCATAATATTTAAGTATATATCTATATTTAACCCAAAATCTTGAATCATGAAAAAAGTCCATGTTACGGGTACACACACACACACACACACACACACACACACACACACACACACACACACACACACACACACACACACACACACACACACACACACACACACATACACACACACTCTGTATTACAATGTATTACATTACACATTTAAGGTAATATAATCAAGGACTTTTAGATTACTCTATCACATTGATAATCTTGTACCATATTCATTTAAAAATACAAAGAGAAAGAAAATATATTCCATTCTTTATCTACAACATGAAATGCATTAAATATATCGCATTACGTCAGGGTTTCCCAGACTGGGGTTTGTGAGTTTAATGAAAAGCTATTAAGCAATTAAATCATAAAATTGTACAATTAAAATAAGTAATTTGAAAATAAAAGATGTAAAACATATTTTATTTGTTTACCTGCATGCCATGTGACCATTAAGTGACATCAGAGAATTGTATTATTATTATTATTATTATTGATTTAATTTGATTATTGACCTAACGTATCATTATCCGGACATTATCCAGTAATTTTACGGACATTTCCGTTAACCCTAAAACACAATGCAGTGAAGTGCAAAATTCAAAATACAGGTAAAACACCTGTAAAAAAATACATATAGAAAACTCTGTTAAATTAATACAGTACATTGTGCCCTATTTTTACAGATTTTTTTTGAGTGTAGCTCCCCCTGTGAGGTAAAATAAGGATAAATGTTAAGGAATGTGGCTGTATTTTAGATCAGTTTCCCATCAGATCCTTTAATCTGCGAGGTTTATCTTTCTGGAAGAATATGAATGAAGACAGTCCAGCGGTGAAAGCAGTTGTCAAAGGAGCCGTCGGTGACATCATCTTTAAGTCCAGCTGAGTTTGACTTGTTTCACGTGAGCCAGGAGAAAGCGTTGCTAGATTGAGCCGCGGATTGTTGGAGGATTACTAGTCCAGATCCACAACAGAAATTAAAAAATGGAGCCGCAGTCTCATGAGCAATAACAAAGCAGCTTGAGGGCAGCGCTCAGCCTAAAGCAAGAAACCGACGTCTTTACGTCACAGACTGATTCAGTTTAAAGCTGAAAGTAAAGGGAATATAGCAGCAGTGCAGCGCAGCTCAGCAGAGCTCCACCACCACGTTTATCTGTAAGTGAGGGATCCACCGCCAAACTGGCTGACCGGGACAGTTGGGAATGCTGGGATCAGTTGATCCACCTCCAGCTGAGCAGCTCAGGAGACTTCCTGCCCTGTGAGTGATCCCTACTTAAATTAGTCACCTCAGGGTATCATTTAGCATGTTTCCTTCAGTGGAACCATTGTATGTATGGGCAAAAGATGCTCTTATTCAAGGAGATTGCAGTCTTCCTTATTAACCAGTTAATTTTGTTTTATATTTGTATCTTTCGTGTGTGCTTGCTCTTTGCTCAAACTAGCTTGGCAATTCATTGTGGCCTCTTTTTGTTTAACGAGAGCACATCAAATACTTAAATTACCTCAAAGAGTTATTTGAGAATTGCTCTGCTAAATTAATCAAAATTGCTCTGAGAATTTGGATGCATTTTATACGTTTTGCTTCTGTACCAATATGCAATTTTTTTCCTACAGTATTAGCTGAAAGAGTTGCCTTGTATCACCTTATTCATTTTTTCAGTACATGATTTTTGGGACCCTGGGGGCTGTAAAGGCTCCATTTTTGTGTGTTTTTGGATGGATTAGGAATTTTGCCTGTGAAGGATTATGATTTTTTTAAATGTACAATTTAATGATGTCAAGCACTGTTGCCGAACCTGCCCTCTGACATCCAGGATAAGTCCCATCAATGGCTGTTTCACTGCTGTCACAGGTGATTCTCAGCAGGTCGAGGTGCCACGGAAAGACATGGAGGTAATCATGGGACAAATGGCAGTTCTGGAGGCCTGGTACACCCCCACCACCTCCATCGAGAAGAACACAGTCATCTGGACCTTCTGGGCCAATGACTCCAAACAAGTGAGTGTGTTTGGAAATAGCACATATATATATATATATATATATATATATATATATATATATATATATATATATATATATATATATATATATATATATACATATACTTTTGTTTATTGACTTAATTTTATTATTGGCCTAACTTAAAATCTCAGCGGGTACATCAAGTAAATATATTAGGTCAAAGAGGTTCAGCTAAAAAAAATAGTTGGGGAATCCCAGCACTGCATATTAAATTACTTGAATTTGTACATTGTAATATGTAATATGCCTTCCAAAGACAGTAGCACATGGTTAAATGACTAATGATAATAATTAATATAATAATAATAATAATTATTATTATTATTATTATTAATGTGTTCATCAGGAGCTATTTGATATGCAATGTTGAGAAAACACTTGTTAAAAGTGAAATGATTTCTGTAAATCTAGTGATCAAATGCTGTGGGTCTCAGTTTTCAGTGATAGTCACATGACCAGTGGCTTGACTGTGTGTGCAGTTCCACAAATAAAAAAATTGCACCCATGTATACTTGTATACACTGAACAAAATTATAAACACTTGTTTTTGCCCTCATTTTTCATGAGCTGAACTCAAAGATCTAAGACTTTTTCTATGTACATAAAAGGCCTATTTCTCTCAAATATTGTTCACAAATCTGTCTAAATCTGTGTTAGTGAGCACTTCTTCTTTGCCGAGATAATCCACCCACCTCACAGGTGTGGCACCGAAAACCAGTCAGTATCTGGTGTAACCACTATTTGCCTCACGCAGTGCAACACATCTCCTTCGCATAGAGTTGATCAGGTTGTTGATTGTGGCCTGTGGAATGTTCAAGATTCAAGAGTTTTATTTGTCACATACACAGTTATATACAGAATATACAACCGGCAGTGAAATGTAAACAGGTCCGCTCCATGGACAGTGCAAATTCACAGTTAAAAACACAAGGAGGAAATTATAATAGAAATAGAATAAAAAGTAATATATATATATATATATATATATATATATATATATATATATATATATATATATATATATATATATATATATATATATATATATATATATATAATTATAAATAAATCAAAATAGAAAAAAAAGTTAAAATAAAAATAAAGAAGTGGAATAAAATAAGTGAAATAAACTGTGCAGTGAGTAAACTGAAGACTTACAAATATGTGGTTAACAGAAATGTATAAAGAGTATAATGTGCAAACAGGTTTATAACAGGTTGTTACACAGTAACAACGAGAACAGAAAGTGCAGTGCAATGTCAGTGTATCGATGTTTATCCTGAAGTGAAGTCACGTGATGTTAAGTGACTGAGTTCAGGAGTCTGATGGCCTGGGGGAAGAAGCTCCTCCTGAGTCTCTCAGTTTTGGCCATCAGGCTTCAGAAGCGCTTACCAGATGGCAGCAGCGTGAAATAAGGGTTTGCAGGGTGGTTAGAGTCCTTGATGATTTTAGTAGCTCTACCTGAGATACGCTCGGATAAGCGCACGACTCTTTGCAGGGCTTTGCAGTCATGACTGGTGCTGTTCCCATACCACGCTGTGATGCACTGAGTTAGTACACTTTCTATCGCCCCTAAATAGAACGTTTTCAGGATAGCTGGTGAAACCCTGAATTTCCTCAGCTGGCACAGGTGGTACAGTCTTTGCCTGGCTTTTTTCACCTGTGTCTGAATGTGAGCAGTCCAGGTCAGGTCCTCGGAGATGTTTACTCCCAGGTACTTGAAGCTGCTCACTCTCTCTACTGGTGTCCCGCTGATCATGAGGGGGGAGTATGTCCATTGCTGTCTCTTCCTGAAGTCCACAATCATTTCTTTGGTCTTGCCAACATTCAGAGAGAGACAGTTGTCCTGGCACCATGATGTTAGATGCTCCACCTCGTCCAAGTATGCCGTCTCATTGTTGTTGGAAATTAGGCCCAGGACAACAGTATCATCAGCAAATTTGATGATAGAGGTGGAGCTGTGTGTGGACAAACAGTCATGCGTGTAGAGAGAGTAGAGCAGGGGACTCAGGACACAGCCCTGTGGAGCTCCCACACTCAGGGTGATGGAGGTGAACTGGCCTGCTCTCACCACCTGAGGCCTGCCAGTGAGGAAGTCTTCAATCCAGTGGCAGAGAGAAGGATTCAGGCCGAGATCCAGGAGTTTGGAGGTTAGCTTAATGGGAACTATGGTGTTAAAGGCTGAGCTATAGTCAATAAATAGCAGCCTTACGGTGTTCCCACTTTTGCTGTCGATGTGAGAGATGGCATCTTCAGTCGATCTATTGGGACGATAGGCATACTGAAGAGGGTCCAAAGTGTCAGGAATGAAGGAGCAAATGGTGTTTTTAATGAGTCTCTCAAAGACCTTCATGACTATAGACGTGAGAGCCACTGGACGATAGTCATTTAGGCAAGAGGGTTTACTGTTCTTAGGGACAGGGATGATAGTGGATTTTTTGAAGGAGGTGGGGACCACAGATGTAGTGAGGGACTCTCACACTACATAGATGAGATAGATGTAAACAACCCGGTGAGCTGATCAGCACAGGACCGCAGAACATGACCTGAAATACCATCCGGCCCAGCAGCTTTCCTGACGTCCACACGCTTGAGTGCCCTCCGAACTTCATCCTCCGAGACAGAGATCACGTGATTGTTGCTGCTCTGAGTGATTCCCTCTGACGTGTGTTGGTCCACTCCTCTTCAGCGGCTGTGCGAAGTTGCTGGATATTGGCAGGAACTGGAACACGCTGTCATATACGCCAATTCAGAGCATCCCAAACAGGCTCAATGGGTGACATGTCCGGTGAGTATGCTGGTCATGCAAGAACTGGGATGTTTTCAGCTTCCAGGAATTGTGTACAGATCCTTGCAACATGGGGCTGTGCATTATCATGCTGCAAGATGAGGTGATGATTATGGATGAATGGCACAACAATGGGCCTCAGGAACTCGTCATGGTATCTCTGTGCATTCAAAATGCCATCAATAATATGCACCTGTGTTCATTGTCCATAACATACCATAACCTCACCGTGGCGGGGCCACTCGATCCACAACGTTGACATCAGCAAACCGCTCACCCACACGACGCCATACACACTGTCTGCCATCTGCCCTGTACAGTGAAAACCGAGATTCATCCGTGAAGAGAACACCTCTCCAAAGTGCCAGACGCCATTGAATGTGAGCATTTGCCCAGTCAAGTCGTTTATGATGATGAACTGCAGTCAGGTCAAGACCCTGATGAGGACAACAAGCATGCAGATGAGATGGTTTTCCTTATTAACCAGTTAATTTTGTTTTATATTTGTATCTTTCGTGTGTGCTTTCATGCTGAGACGGTTTCTGACAATTTGTGCAGAAATTCTTTGGTTATGTAAACTGATTGTTGCAGCAGCTGTCCTGGTGGCTGGTCTCAGACGATCTTGGAGGTGAAGATGCTGGATGTGGAGGTCCTGGGCTGGTGTGGTTGGATGGACTGCCAAATTCTCTACAATGCCTTTGGAGATGGCTTATGGTAGAGAAATTAACATTCAATTCACAGGCAACAGCTCTGGTGGACATTCCTGCAGTCAGCATGCCAATTGCACTCTCCCTTAAAACTTGCAACATCTGTGGCATTGTGCTGTGTGATAAAACTGCACATTCTAGAGTGGCCTTTTATTGTGGCCAGCCTAAGAGACACCTGTGCAATAATCATGCTGTCTAATCAGCATCTTGATATGCCACACCTGTGAGGTGGATGGATTATCTGGGCAAAGAAGTGCTCACTAACACAGATTTAGATTTAGAAATAGGCCTTTTGTGTACATAGAAAAAGTCTTAGATCTTTGAGATAAGCTCATGAAAAATGAGGGCAAAAACAAAAGTGTTGCGTTTATAATTTTGTTCAGTGTATAAACCCAATATCTTAATGTTGAATTTAAAATAAGTAGATTTTATTTGTCAGCTAACCATTTCTTGTCCTCTTTTTGCTGTCATTGTGAAAAAAAGATGGGCGGATTACATGTGAGAACAATCTGTTGTCCTCCATTAGCAGACTAATGAATTACATAGACCTGACATGTCAGACCCACCTCGCATCTGCATCCTCTATCACAGGCTCACTCAACAGATGGGTTTCACTTTAATGTCACAGGAAGACTATGGAACACTTGAAAGGTCAAAGCCTGCTTATGACAATACACATGATGAATTTGATGGATGGGCAAGAAGTGGATTAACTCGAGCTGTTATCATTGAAGGTTTTAGATTGTGATGTAAATGTCAGCTAATACACGAGGTGTGATAATGAGTAAGGTTATACTGTACATGCGAGCGCATGAGTTCAAATGATATTTGTGGTACTTATCATAATCTGTAGTTTCACTCGTTTCCCTTTGCCTGCTATCTTATAAAGAAAATCAGCCTAAAATTCGAACTTGACCATCTGCACTTGCATCTGAGGATTATCTTTAGCATGACAGTTTACCTCCATCATTATCATCGGCCACTCGCTTAACAGTGCCAGAAGACAATCATTTTAATGTTCTTGACCATATGAATCTACTGATATGCAATGATATCTAGAGGCCCAATAGCCTACTAGCCTATTAGTTTATCAATACTGTGGATTTTAATGTTTTTTTTTTTTAGCTTCATATTCTTAGGGGTGCTTTTTTGTTGCTTTTTTAATCTGTTGAAAGGCTGCCCATTTTTTTGCATTTAGTATGTGCTATTTAGTATGTGCTATGGGGATGTGCTTTGGGGATGCCTGCCTTTACATGCACATGAACTTTATTGACATCCCTCTTAATCCGTAGGGTTTAATATGGAGTTGGCCCACCCTTTGCAGATATAACTGCTTCAACTCTTCTGGGAAGATTTTCCACAAGGTTTAGGAGTGTGTTTCTTTTTGACCATTTTTCTAGAAGCGCTTTTGTAAGGTCAGGCACTGATGTTGGACGAGTAGACCTGGCTCTCAGTCTCCACTCTAATTGTTCTATTGGGTTGAGGTCAGGACTCTGTGCAGGCCAGTCAAGTTCCTCCACACCAAACTCGCTCATCCATGTCTTTATGGACCTTGCTTTGTGCACTGGTGCGCAGTCATGTTGGATTAGGAAGGGGGCATCCACAAACTGTTCCCACAAAGTTGGGAGCATGAAATTGTCCAAAATGTCTTGGTATGCTGAAGCATTAAGAGTTCCTTTCACTGGAACTAAGGGGCCAAGACCAACCGCTGAAAAACAACCATAATCCCCCCCCTCCACCAAACTTTGCACAATGCAGTCAGGCAAGTACTGTTCTCCTGGCAACCGCCAAACCTAGACTCGTCCATCAGATTTTATGTGGCCTACCACTTCGTGGCTGAGTTGCTGTTGTTCCCAATTGCTTCCACTTTGTTATAATACCATGAACAGATGACCATGGAATATTTAGTAGTGAGGAAATTTCATGAATGGACTTATTGCACAGGCGGCAACCTATCACTATACCACACTTGAATTCACTGAGCTCCTGAGAGCGACCAATTCTTTCACAAATGTTTGTAGAAGCGTCTGCATGCCTAGGTGCTTGATTTTATACACCTGTGATATTATACACACTTCCCATGGAAGTGATTGAAACACCTGAATTCAATGATTTGGAGGGGTGTCCCAATGCTTTTGGCAATATAGTGTATATGTTTATGTACACCATTCAAAGTTATGGATCAGTACAATAATTTTTTTTCTTCAAGAAATTACATTGTTGCAAAATATATTTTTTTGCAAACAAATGCTGTGCTCTTTAACTTAATATTCATCAAAGGCCCTGTTTACACCTGGCATTAAGATGCATTTTGGTCGATCGGAGTGGACGACGCTAAATACAGGTATTAACAGGGTCTAAAAAGTTTTGAGCTTGTCCATTTTTGACCACTTCCAGAGGTAGTCGAAAACGCATTCAACTGGATTGCTTTAGTGTAGACGCTCATGTGGTTAAATGGTTTCGAACAGCCACAAAAGACTGCCTACTCTCTGCCTACTGACCTAATGCGTAAACAATATGGGAAGTGCACTAGCCAGATGGGATTTAAGATTTGTTGGCTGAAGAACCAAGTTTGGTTTGAAGACAAAAAACATACTATGAAAGCTGCTGCTCTCTGTGTGTTTTTCCTTTGTCTCCGTTCACATCCTTATGCAAATTGAATGAGCTTATTTTGTCCTTTAGATCGAAAGATCTAAAAAATTCACCTGCCCATAAAATGTAATCAAAACCCACCCCTCTAATAGATCAGGTCAAGTGTTTGAAAGTGGACAAAAGAGATGGATTAAAACATCAGCTGTAAACGGGAATGGCTCACTCTTCTACTTGTTACATATTCAAGGTTTACATAAAAACAGTACAACTGTTTTCATCATTGATCATAATAAGAAATGTTTCTTGAGCAGCAAATCACCATATTAGATTGATTTCTGAAGGATCATGTGACATGGAAGACTGTTTCAAAATGAAACTTTTCAAAATGTGCGTCTTTAAACCTCATTCCATCATGTCTTATGTTCACCTTACTTTACATGGATGCATCCTAAAAGCCAATTCACACCGCACAGACAAACACCAACAAACATGTTTATCTGTGTGGTGTGAATTGGCCTTAAGAAATATCTGATTGGTTCAGACAACCAATATGCAAACGTGTAGTATTGCAGATACCTAGTTGCATGTTAAGGTGTCTGTGCTTTTGCACTGCAGGTCATCTCCTACTCCACAGGACAGATTGGCATGGGTAGTCCTGACTTTCGGAAGCGGGTGGGTTTTGCCATGTCTATGCCCTCCGCCAATCTGTCCATCTACATCAACAACACACAGGAGTCTGACTCCGGACGCTACGTCTGCAATGTCGTCATCCCAGGAGCTATAGGCCTTTTAGGGGAACTACACCTCAATGTTAAAGGTACATTGACAAAATGCAATGCTTATAACATATTTATGACCTTTAGCTTTCTATCTCATGATTTCTTTCTCTGTTTGTTCTAGTTCCTCCATCCCCGCCCGTATGTTCTATGACAGGAAATCCTGTACTGAGTGGCAACGTAACGCTGAGCTGTAAATCCAGCTATGGCAAACCTGTTCCTCAGTACAAATGGACCAAAGCAGCTCCGCTCTCTGAGGTCTTCTTCTCTCCCATGCAAAGTGAGTCTCCTGCCATTGTTTGCTTCGCTCTCTCTTTTTTATCTGAGAAAAAAAATTCAGGAGCTTCTGTGGATTCATTTAAAAGGTGTTAAATTTGCTGTATGGATTTATATATATTTGAATGGTTGAAATGTGTTTAATTTAGAATAGATGGTTTGGGGCTGGTAAGACGTTTTTGAAAGAAGTCTCTTATGCTCACCAAGGCTGCATTTATTTAATAAAAAAATATATATATATCTATATAGCTGAATAAAAGTATTAATTTCTTTGTTTGAATGTTAATTTAGTTAAAGAGATACACTGGCATTAAAACTTACTATACTAAAGTCATTCAACTTTATCAAACTCAAGATATTTAGACAACTATTAATAGCATGCTTGTGTGGCAAAAATACAATTGAACACTGGCTTTTAAATTGAAGAATTAACATTTATAATCTTGTTAAATGAAGATAATCCTGTCATCAACAATTATGTAATTTAGCAATTATATCTTGTTGCAAAGCTAGAGAAGGTGTTGCAATAGAAACCTATTTGGGCTACAAATTATTTGCAATGCTGCATTAAAATTATTGATCAATAATCAGGATCTACTTACTGTACATGCATATATTATTGCTTCTTTTTTCTTTCTTTTTTTTAAAAATAGTTTTTAACTGCTTTTCACATGTAGCACAAAACTAACTAGATTTAAAAGTAATCAGAATATGATTATAATGCTGTGCATTTATGACATCAGTTTGTAGACCAACCCAGAAGGCTAATTCACCATGGGTTCCCCCAGGAATTTCCTGGATTTACATGCTGTACACGCGGACATTTCAAGTCAAACAACAGTTTCAGAATTCATGTTATGTGACCGTAATGTATGTTGTAGATTAGAACATCATAAATTTACGTCTCTTCAAGTAATGTTAATCAGATTGCTTATTTAGCTCCATACTGTAAATCAAAAATGCCATTTTAAAAAATTAGAAATTCCTAAGGGAACCCATGACACAAAAAAAAGGAATGAAGAAATGACCATTCAAAATTTTGTGGTCAGTATGACATACTTTTTTGATACAGAAGACATTTATGTTACAAATCTTTCTATTCATCATAGAATCCTGAAAAAAAAAAAAAAAAGATGTATCACAGTTTCCACAAAAATATAATAATAATAAGATATGTTACTTAAGTACCAAATATATATAGCATATTAGAATGATTTCTGAAGGATCATGTGACAGAAGACTTAGCTTTGCCTTCTCAGGAAAAAAAAATTAAAAATAGAAAATATTCTTTTTTAAATTGTAATCATATTTCATTATCAAATGAATCAAATCATGTTTGATCAAATAAATGCTGTTTTATGTGAGCATAAGAGATTCTTTTTTAAATCGTACTGACCCCAAATGTGTGAACACAGTAGTATATGATTTTATTTAGGATATGGTTTTATTTTTGTTATTATTGTATTATCATCTTAAGGGGTTGTTTTTCTCTGTACTCAGTTTATTATCTTGATTAGATTGGCCAGGTGCTGTGTATAGAGAGGACGAGCACAGGCATCATTTATCACGGATTTAGCATGTCTCCTTCTCTTTGGCCTGAGGAGAGGTGGAAATAACTCCGTTACCCTCAGATCAGCCAGAGAGACACATTCCCATCAGCTTCTGAACACGGCAGGTTTGACCTTGACTGAGTGCCAGGAACGTCTTACAGCATTTCTACAGAACTGGCACTTCTCTCAAGTCCAAAGCATGCATGACATATTACAGTTGCAGAATTAGAAACTTTGCGTTTAGTATCCAATGTGTTTTTCCAAAATATATCATGATGATTTCTGTTGACATGTCAGTTCTGATCAGCACAAATCTTTAGTCGAAATTCGCTGCAGTGCCAGCTGTTCATGAAAGCAGGCTTATACTTATCAACCATGCAGCAAATTTCCTCCTTGATCCCAGGCACGTGTGTCTCCCAATTTTTTCCTCCCGACATGAGAGTCCTGAGGGAGGCGAGGTGCTCAGTAATTCTCCCCTCAGGAAAGACGAACGTATTGTGTTCTCCTGGTCATCTGTCTTCCTCTCGTCCTCTCTCTGTTACTCTCATCTGCACATTCACAGAGTGGAGGTCCTGCCCCCAGCCTGTGCTTGTACTGGGATACCTGGGTAAGGGAACAGACCCTAGGATAGAGAGAACTCCTTTAGATACACTCTTTAGAGCCACATTAAATGTAAGGTTCACTCTTGCAGTGTTGCTCAGTTTTTTACTGGAATAAAAAACATAATACTTGAACTACCATTCAAAATGTTTGGGGGTCAGAATTTTTGAAATTCGATTAATACTGTACTTTTATTTAGCAAGGATGCATTCAATTGATCAAAAGTGACAGTAAAGACATTTATATTGTGACAAATTCTGTTCATCAAAAAAAAAATTTCATGGTTTTCACAAAAATAAGCATCACAACTATGAAAATACTTCAACATTGATAATAATAATGTTTCTTGAGCAGCAAATCATCATATTTGAATGATTTCTGAAGGATCATGTGACACTGAAGACTGGAGTAATGATGCCAAAAAATTCAGCGCTGCATTACAAGAATAAATTACAATGTAAAATATTTTCAAATAGAAAATTGTTATTTAAAATTGTAATAATATTTCAGAATATTACTGTTTTTACTGCATTTTTGATCAAATAAATGCAGCCCTGGTGTGCATAAGAGACTTGAAACATGAAAAATATCACTGAACCCAAACTTTTGAACTGTTTTTTTATTTTTTTAAAGTTTTAAGTGATGGTCTTTCAGAGGATTGTTTAAAATTCTGTAATGAACCATGGCTGACTGTGAACAAAATGCTGTTGATAACTGAAAACTGATTTCACATATGCGTGCTTCTGGTCAAAGATGACCAGCACAACAACATACTGAGTCCACCTTTAAAGATAATGTTATAATGATATGTATATGTTATAATCTTTGTTATATTGTTGTCAAAATATTGTCAGATATAAATATATATAAATGTGGCCTGGCAGAGTTCGAAACTGGCTAGGGTTATTTCCCGATCCCGCCTGCCATATTCTTCATTTCATTTCCTGTCTCCTCCAGTCATGACAGTGGCGGCTCATCATTCTGTGAAAAACATGCAACGCTCATACACTATTTTGAGTCCCATTGCACCCCTAACCTTCACAGAATGAGGTTTATCTGCATCTGCACAGCAAAGACTGCAAAAAGGACAAAAAAAAAGCTTAGCTTGATATCTAAGCATTTTTAGCAATCAGCCATTTGTATCAATGTGTGTCAGTGAGATTAGAGTCATTCAATATCCCAAACATATCAGTCTAAAAGCATATCAAACATCATCCTACTCCTTTCATCTTTTTTGTTCCCTCCCATTTTTGAAATTATGAATCGTGTGGTTCTGTACTATTTATGTATTTTGTTAGAGAGCTAAAATCAGTCCTGTGTCTTGTTGTTTGTTCAATGTAGAAACATCACATCCAGCCATCATCGCATGGTTTTTATGACCATACCAATGAAGAGTACAGTTATGAAGCCAATCATTTTAAGTGACACTTCATTAGTATAAAAGTGCCTGTAAAATCTGTAAAGCCCAGACTCCGGTCCCTGGGCGTCTGGCCTGGGCCACTGAGGAATTTGAGTTTGGCTGCTCATCACTGCAGGCCAATCAGTGTGGACAGAAGCTACAGCAGCAGATGGTTCGACTGCAGTCTCTGCCAACACTATAATAATGGCCAAAATGTGATGTTTGTTCTCTGTGTTTATGGTTTCAGCTTTCCATCCTTCTTGCCACTGCCATGCAGTGAAAATAGGAATAATATTTTGTTAACATAATTGTAGCCAGATCTTTAACACATATGTCCTATACGTGTGTGTGTCCCTGGGTGTGTCCCTATGATATATGCCTAGTGTTAGTCAATTAGTGCTGTCAATCGATTAAAAAATGAACTAATTAATCACACATTTTTTTCTGTAATTAATCACAATTAATTGCAATAAAAACATTTGAAATAATTTGTTGTAATAACTAAACATTTGTAATAACTAAAGCAAACACTAATCACCATAATGGTGACCTAAAAAATGGTGATTCTTTCCTTCAGTGATTCTGCTTATGATCAGGCGTCATCACTAATGGTCAATCATCACACATTTAATCACTTAATTATCTCATTAACTTTAACTCTGCTTCTCTTGGGTGTAGAGTCAAATCAGCTCTGAGGAGAGTTAATTTAACATTGGAGTTCTCAGCATTCCAACATCAGTTTTTTTTTCAACAAGAAGCAAATGTTTTTTCAACGTTGATGATAAGAAATGTTTCGTGAGCAGCAAATCATCATATTCGAATGATTTCTGAAGGATCATGTGACACTGAAGACTGGAGTAATGATGCTGCTTTAGTCCATTTTGAACGGTAATTGTTTCTCATGGGGTCATAAGGTATTTTTATCATTTACAGGGGCTAGTCAGAGATTTCATTGCCATACAAATCCAGAATGTCAGTGTTTTTCTCCCACCGCCCGCGTAAAAAAAATCCCTGTCCGAATTACCTACTGTTGTTTGGTCATTTAATTGCTGTCCGAATCCACATCTCTGAGTTTTCAAGAAGAGATCACTTCAAAATGCACTGTTTATATCCATTGCATAGCACCATATGGTTGCGCAATTGTGGTAATGCCTTTTAAAGATCTACACTTTTATTACTGAAATGCTGGAAAGTATTTACAAGAACAATATTTCGTCACCACTCAAAAGGGAAAGAGAAGAAAAGCATGTAAACATTTGAAATGGGCCGTTATTATGGCAGCAATACATTAAAATAACCAAGCAGCATTATGTTTACCTCATGTAGCCTAAATAAGAGGCTGTATTAACTTATTTCAGCTCATTTCCACATTTTTAAAATGATGTCCATCATTTTGAGATAAAATACAAGACAAAAAAACATAATATTTTTAAAACAGGAGATTTAAATAATTCAATAATAATTAGGATATTATTTTCCTATTATTAAATCAAATATGAATTTACGGGTTTTATCACTGAGGTGACATGCAAATTTATTTTTACGGCCATCCACATGAGAAACAATTACCTTGCAAATATGGCTATAGACATCATATTTCTCAATATTTCTCTACTGTTTTTACCATATTTTGATCATATTAATGCAGTCTTGGTGTGAGTGTAAAAGTATACTTTCTAGAGAAACAAAATCTTACTAACCCCAAAATTCTGAACAGTACTGGTTAACGATGTTAGTGAACAAATTAGTGAGTGTGTGAAACATATTTTTAATAGAATTTAATTTCTAAAAATCCTCAGGACCAAAAGTGCTAATAATTGAACAAACACCCATAGATGTAGAATAAGCAGTCATACACTGCAATACCTTGCACATAGAGGTCAGCCGAAAGATGGATATGGAGTGGAAACACTTATTTGATGTTCAGTGATGACAGTATGAATGTTGGATTCTGTTTTCAGATGAGAGACAGGGCACCCTTCGACTTAGCAACCTCACCAAAAGCATGTCCGGCAAGTATATTTGCCGTGCCAGCAACACAGCTGGAACTGACAGCTGCCACATCAATCTAGAGGTCTCCACCCGTAAGTATCAGTCACATTTTATACTGTCGATTTCCACACTCACTATATTACTAACTGAATTGTTCCCCGTGTGGCCGCAGCTAACAATGCCTGGGTCATCGCGGGGGCCACGGTGGGCTCTGTGGTGGGTCTGATGGCTCTGGTCTTATTTCTGATCTTTATCCTGAGGAGAAATCATGACACTGAGGATGAAGTGGCCAATGATATCAAGTGAGAGCCAGTCTTATGTTTCATCACAATCCAGTGCTGGAAACGAAAAACTTTTACTGTACATAAGTACATTTTTGTTTTTATTTTGGAAAAAAACTTTTACTTCACTACATTCCAAAGCATAATATCAAACTTTTTTACTTGACTACAATTCATAAAAACATATTGATCCTCATAATTTCGAAATAAAGACAGATTTGTAACCAATGGCATGAAAAGTAAGCTACAGAACTTATTTTGATATAAATTTACAAATTTTAGTATTGATTATTGTAAATGAATATCATTTTTTAAGTTCATTACTGTCAGGTATTTGTGAATTAAATTTTTATTTTTTTGCGTGCTCAGGGGTATGGACCCAGATAGCACAAATACGTCACAGAGACGTCTGTTTGATGTGTGCTTTTTCATCTGAAAGATGTATTTTTAAGGGTGTTTGCTCATCTGGAATACGTTGCATAGAAGTCCTTCTCAGACATTCAAATGACATCCATTGGACATATTAAAGATGTTAACGATTAGAATCTTACATCTGTGAGACATCTGATTTATGTTGCATAGATGTCTTTTTAATTAGACATTTTAGACGATCCCTGCACATTCCCTGAATTAATAAAGCTGTATTTGCTCAAAATTTGGCTTGATCGTTAGTATCGGCCAGTATGGCTATCTCTGATATCACGGCCTTATGTCAGCTTTTTCGCATCCTCTGTGCCGGCTGTGAAATGGGCTCATGGTGCAGTACGGCTGTATGCATTGGGCTGATAAAAAGTGCTCACATTTTGGATTCCATTGAAACAGTTTTTCTAGTATGAGGATGAATCCAGTTTTATTAGTTTGTCATTTTTTGAAGTGTGAGCCTCCCCTTTATATCTAAAGTCTTTTAAGTCTATGTCTCTGCTCACAATAAGCGCTGATAGAATTAAATGAAGAAAATAAGCATTTCTCCGCCGCCTGTGAGGATGCGTTTAAATCTGATAAAGTGGTTTAATAAAGGGGGTTTTGATCTTGTGAAATACAGATTTTTTTTTTTACATATTACGGTTCCAATAATTTTTATATGGGACAATATATATATATATATATATAGGCCCTAACCAAATTCAAATTCTTATAATTTTTTTACTGTACTAATGTTTTTCTGTGAACCATTAAACTTGGCATATGACACTGCACACTGAGCCCATTTCATGACATGGTTTCTCGGCCATCACAGAGTTAAATTCGTTAAAGTGAAAATAAGGCCTGTAATATGACGCACTGGCCTTAAGAAAGCCACATTTTGAGCACTTTTTACTGTATCAGTCTTTTTTTATAGGCCCTTGAAATTGGCAAATATGACAATGCACTCTGTCGTATTGCACCATCAGCTCATTTCACGGCACGGTTTCTCGGCCGCCACAGAGTTAAGTTTGTTAAAGTAGACATAAGGCCTGTAATATGACACACTGGCCTGACGAAAGCTAAATTTTGAGCACTTTTTACTGTATCAGTCTTTTTTATGGACCCTTGAAATGGGCAAATATGACAATGCACTCTGCACCATCAGCCCATTTCATGGCACGGTTTCACTGCCGCCACAGAGTTAAGTTTGTTAAAGTAGACATAAGGCCTGTAATATGACACACTGGCCTAACGAAAGCTAAATTTTGAGCACTTTTTACTGTATCAGTCTTTTTTTATGAACCCTAGAAATTGGCAAATATGACAATGCACTCTGTGGTATTGCACCATCAGCCCATTTCACGGCGCAGTTTCTCTGCCATCACAGAGTTAAATTCATTAAAGTGGACATAAGGCCTTGAAATATGACACACTGGCCTAACAAAAGCCACAAATTGGCAAATAGGACGATGCACACAACCGTATTGCACCATCAGCCCATTTCTGGTTTCTCGGCTGTTGGCTGGTTTCTCGGCCATCATAGAGAATGCTTTGAAGTGGACATAAGGTACAGTATAATAGCAATGACACACAAAGCAAATATGTTATAGACAGTAGAGATAAAACAGAAATTGTAAGGCGTGAACGCGGAAAAAAAAAGTGCGCACACAATAGTTTCTTGTGAGCATGAGGCAAGTTTCTCATGCGCACACGAAAGTCTATATTTTTTATTTTTGCAAAGGTCCCTTTAGGGGCTCCGTACAATACATATTAAATGTCTACACTAATCTTTTATTAGTGCTAAATAATGACTAATGCTGGCTAGAATAAATAAACACGGTTCATTGATCAGTACTTTTGTATTTTTTCTCAAGTAAATTTCAAAAAGAAACTTATTAAGAGTATTATTTTATATTAGGGTATCTGTACTTGATTTGTGTACTTCGTCCACCACTATCATAATGCTAGATCAAATGTGTGTATTACAGTATCTGCTTTCCATTTCTTCAGGGAAGATGCACAGGCCCCGAAACGCGTTTCCTGGGCTAAAAGTGGCACAGGATCAGACATCATATCCAAGAACGGCACATTGTCCTCCATAGCCACCAGTCCTCCTGCACAGGACCCTCACCATCCACTCCAAAACAACCATTACCCATTCCCCCCAGGTGCCTTGGACACTGCCTCCATCCTCACCACCTCCGGTAGCACGACCACTTACCGCCTCCGCCCTGGGGATCCCAACCCACTACACGGCCTGCCCGGATACAACGTCAGCAGCACACCCAACCACACACTTCGCCACCACCGCCACCACAGTCCCACAGGCCTCAACCCCAACAGCTGCTCCACACACAGGACTGAGGGGCCACAGCCGCAGGCCCCGTGCCCGCTCAACATGCCTATAAACACTGGAACTCTGTCCCGCATGGGGGCAGTGCCAGTCATGGTGCCCACCCAGAACCACGCAGGGTCACTGGTGTAACAACCATAAAGTCGAATAATGTGCTAAAGACTTACAACACTTAGCCAAACGCATGAGGGAGAGTTTTGACAAAGATGGCTATAAATATAACAACATTTGGCTTAGTTTTTATATAGAGTAAAGTACAGTAAAATACAGTTATCTGTCAAAAACACCTTTAGTTTGTTTTATAAAGTATTCTATGTGTTTTTTTACTGAGCGTAATTTGTGTTTTGATTTGTTCTCGTCATCTTTTCAAATCGTTACACTGACCGAGAACAGTGTTTTGTCAACTTTACAGTGTTATACATTTATAATACCAGATGTTATGAAGGGATGCACATGTCACTGATGATGGTCCAATGTTTATAACAGTTGTGTTTATGGATTCAGATTTATCCAGTTATTTAGTCGTTGATTTAAATTCATGGCATTAGTTCAATAGTTCACAAATATTTCACACCGGCTGTTATTGTGCCTCTTGTGCCTCCGTTTCTCTCAGGAGTTTTCTCTTTATCTGTCAATTTCTAAAGATGAGCAGTGCTTTTATTTTCACATTTAAACATTTCTGGCCGTTCAGATGAATTTATAGTTTCAGTGAGAGAGAAAAGGGATGACTTTAAAATAGAAAATAAAATGAATGCCCATGAAAAGGCTGTCTTAAAATGTCTTATGATTTAGATTATAAAACAAATACATGCCAGAAACTGCCGTGCTTGTTTACTGGAGATGGAAAGACTCTTAGCTTGTAAATGATTTGATCATGTAAGTTACATGGAAGTGTACATTTATTCATTCATGTGTACATGATAATATATGACAAACTAGCCTTGTGGTTTGATGACTTGAATAATGGAAGCAACGTTTTATCATTTTTGATAGTTTGATATTTGTGTTAATGCGGATTGTTATTCTCGGTGCAGTGAATAATCTACTCTGTAATTAGGTCTTTTTTTTCACAATATTTTTTATTTTTAAATTAGCATAATGTAGAAAACATTATGCTGTAAATGTCCACATGATGGAAGCAGAGCGGCATGAAAAAGGCTTGGAGGGGAAATGCCTCAGTGAGGTTCAAGTGTTCAAGTGGTGATGTTTTAACTTTGTTTTAATTAAACCAATACAAAATTGCATTGTAAATTTTCTTTCAAAATTTTATATTACAGTTGATAAAACATTTGATTTTATTTTAAACGTGGCATTTGATTGACCCCGTGAAACTGTATTACCAAACGACTATCTTAAATATTAGAATCAAAAACTTTATTTTGGCTGCAGAATTTTCTTTTTCTTCTTGCTTTGTGTGCAAGAGAGCTCAGGTTGAGATCCCGGACGAGCCCCCATTTTCTATAATGTCTTTTTCTTGTTAACACCCTCAAAACCAACATTTCTTTAGGTATTAAATTAATCCCTTTGGTTGTCTTAGCTATGGAATAGGTGACTTTCATGGGTGCTTTTTTCTAACCATTTGTAGCAACTCATAATGTAAAAACCACGCATCGTGTAAAAACCACACATCGTGTAAAAACCACACATGTAAAAACCACACATCGTATAAAAACCACACATGTAAAAACCACACATCGTGTAAAAACCACACATGTAAAAACCACACATGTAAAAACCACACATCTTGTAAAAACCACACATGTAAAAACCACACATGTAAAAACCACACATGTAAAAACCACACATCGTGTAAAAACCACACATCGTGTAAAAACCACACATCGTGTAAAACCACACGTGTAAAAACCACACATCGTGTAAAAACCACACATGTAAAAACCACACATCGTGTGAAAACCACACATGTAAAAACCACACATCGTGTAAAAACCACACATCGTGTAAAAACCACACATCGTGTAAAAACCACACATGTAAAAACCACACATGTAAAAACCACACATGTAAAAACCACACATCGTGTGAAAACCACACATGTAAAAACCACACATCGTGTAAAAACCACACATCGTGTAAAAACCACACATCGTGTAAAAACCACACATGTAAAAACCACACATGTAAAAACCACACATCGTGTAAAAACCACACATGTAAAAACCACACATCGTGTAAAAACCACACATGTAAAAACCACACATGTAAAAACCACATCGTCGTAAAAACCACACATGTAAAAACCACACATGTAAAAACCACACATCGTGTAAAAACCACACATGTAAAAACCACACATCGTGTAAAACCACACATGTAAAAACCACACATGTAAAAACCACACATCGTGTAAAAACCACACATCTTGTAAAAACCACACATCTTGTAAAAACCACACATGTAAAAACCACACATCGTGTAAAAACCACACATCTTGTGAAAACCACACATCTTGTAAAAACCACACATCGTGTAAAAACCACACATGTAAAAACCACACATCGTGTAAAAACTACACATCGTGTAAAAACCACACATCGTGTAAAAACCACACATGTAAAAACCACACATCGTGTAAAAACCACACATGTAAAAACCACACATCTTGTAAAAACCACACATGTAAAAACCACACATCGTGTAAAAACTACACATCGTGTAAAAACCACACATCGTGTAAAAACTACACATCGTGTAAAAACCACACATGTAAAAACCACACATGTAAAAACCACACATCGTGTAAAAACCACACATGTAAAAACCACACATCGTGTAAAAACCACACATCGTGTAAAAACCACACATCGTGTAAAAACCACACATCGTGTAAAAACTACACATCGTGTAAAAACCACACATGTAAAAACCACACATCGTGTAAAAACCACACATGTAAAAACCACACATGTAAAAACCACACATCGTAAAAACCACACATGTAAAAACCACACATCGTGTAAAAACCACACATGTAAAAACCACACATCGTGTAAAAACCACACATGTAAAAACCACACATCGTGTAAAAACCACACATCGTGTAAAACCACACATGTAAAAACCACATCGTGTAAAACCACACATGTAAAAACCACACATCGTGTAAAAACCACACATCGTGTAAAAACCACACATGTAAAAACCACACATTGTGTAAAAACCACACATCGTGTAAAAACCACACATGTAAAAACCACACATCGTGTAAAAACCACACATCGTGTAAAAACCACACATCGTGTAAAAACCACACATCGTGTAAAAACCACACATCGTGTAAAAACCACACATGTAAAAACCACACATCGTGTAAAAACCACACATGTAAAAACCACACATTGTGTAAAAACCACACATCGTGTAAAAACCACACATGTAAAAACCACACATCGTGTAAAAACCACACATGTAAAAACCACACATCGTAAAAACCACACACATGTAAAAACCACACATGTAAAAACCACACATCGTGTAAAAACCACACATGTAAAAACCACACATCGTGTAAAAACCACACATGTAAAAACCACACATTGTGTAAAAACTACACATGTAAAAACCACACATCGTGTAAAAACTACACATGTAAAAACCACACATCGTGTAAAAACCACACATCGTGTAAAAACCACACATGTAAAAACCACACATGTAAAAACCACACATCTTGTAAAAACCACACATGTAAAAACCACACATGTAAAAACCACACATCTTGTAAAAACCACACATCGTGTAAAAACCACACATGTAAAAACCACACATCGTGTAAAAACCACAGATCGTGTAAAAACCACACATCTTGTAAAAACTACACATACTACACCACTACTACACCACTACTGGTACTACACCACTACTACACCACCACTACTACACCACTACTACACTACTACTACTACACCACTACTGCTACTACACCACTACTACACTACTACTACTACACCACCACTACTACACCACTACTACTACTACACCACTACTACTACACCACTACTGCTACTACACCACCACTACTACTACTACACCACTACTGCTACTACACCACTACTGCTACTACACCACCACTACTACTACACCACTACTGCTACTACACCACTACTGCTGCTACACCACTACTACTACTACACCACTGCTACTACACCACTACTGCTACTACACCACTACTACTACTACACCACTACTGCTGCTACACCACTACTGCTGCTGCCACTACTACACCACTACTGCTGCTACTACACCACTGCTGCTGCTGCACCACCACTGCTGCACCACCACTGCTGCTACTACACCACTACTGCTACACCACCACTACTACTACACCACTACTACACCACTACTGCTACTACACCACTACTACTACACCACTACTACACCACTACTGCTACTACACCACTACTACTACTACACCACTACTACTACCACACCACTACTACTACACCACTACTACACCACCACTGCTACTACACCACTGCTGCTACTGCACCACTACTACACTACTGCTACTACACCACTGCTACTACACCACTGCTACTACTGCACCACTGCTGCTACTACACTGCTACTACTACTACACCACTGCTGCTACTGCACCACTGCTACACTGCTGCTACTACACCACTGCTGCACTGCTACTACTGCACCACTGCTACTGCACCTACTACTACTACACCACCACTGCTGCTACACCACTACTACTACTGCACCACTGCTGCTGCTGCACCACTGCTACACTACTGCTACTGCACCACTGCTGCTACTGCACCACTGCTGCTGCTACACCACTACTGCTACACCACTGCTGCTGCTGCACCACTGCTGCTATACCACTACTACTACTTCACCACTGCTGCTGCTGCACCACTGCTGCTGCACTGCTACTGCTACACCACTGCTGCACCACTGCTACTACACCACTGCTGCTACTACACCACTACTACTACTGCTGCACTGCTGCTGCTACACCACTGCTACTACACCACCACTGCTACTACTACACCACTGCTGCTGCTACACCACTACTGCTACCACACCACTACTACTACCACACCACTACTACTACTATTACACCACTACTACACCACTACTACTACTACACTACTACTATTACACCACTACTACTACTACACTGCTACTGCACTACTGCTACTATTACACCACTGCTACTACTACAACTGCACCACTACTACTTCAACTGCACTACTACCACTACTACACCACTGCTGCACCACTACTACTGCTGCTACTGCTACTGCTACTTACACCACTGCTGCTACTACACTACTGCTACTACTACTACACCACTACTACACTACTAATACACCACCACTACTGCTACACCACTACTACTACACCACTACTACTACTACACTACTACTGCTATTACACCACTACTACTACTACACTACTACTACTACACCACTACTACTACTACTACACTACTACTAATACACCACCACTACTACTACACCACTACTACTACTACAGTAATAGTACACTACTACTACTACTACTATTACACCACCACTACTACTACACCACTACTACTACTACACCACTACTACTACTACTATTACACCACCACTACTACTACTACACTAATAGTACACTACTACTACTATTCCCACTGAAGCTAAGCAGGGCTGAGCCTGATCAGTACCTGGATGGCAGACCAACTGGGAAAACTAGGTAGCTGCTGGTAGAGTTGTTAGTGAGGCCAGCAGGGGGTGCTCACCCTGTGGTCTGTGTGGGTCCTAACACCCCAGTATAGTGATGGGGACACTATACTGTAACAAGCACCGTCCTTCGGTTGAGACGTTAAACCGAGGTCCTGACTCTCTGTAGTCATTAAAAATCCCAGGATGTCCTTCGATAAAGAGTAGGGGTGTAACCCCAGCATCCTGGCCCAATTTACCCATTGGCCCCTGTCCATCATGGGCTCCTAATCATCCCCCTATCCTGATTGGCTTCATCACTCTGTCTCCTCTCCACCAATCAGCTGGTGTGTGGTGGGGGTTCTGGCGCAATATGGCTGCCGTCGCATCATCCAGGTGGATGCTGCACATTGGTGGTGGTTGAGGAGATTCCCCCTTCCATGTAAAGCGCTTTGAGTGCCTAGAAAAGTGCTATATAAATGTAACAAATTATTATTTTATTATTATTATACTACTTCTAGTACTACTACTATGCCACTACTACTACTGCTACTACTTCTACAACTAATAATAATACTTCTACTACTACTACTACTACTAATAATAATAATACTTCAGCTACTACACTACTACTACTACTACTACTACTCTGCAACTACACTACTACTACTACTTGCTACTACTACTTCTACTACACTACTAATACTACTACTACTTCTTCCTACTATTACTACTACTACTACTACTACTACTAATAATAATAATATTTCTACTTCTACTACTACTACACTACTACTGCTACTACTTCTACTATTACTACTACTACTACTACTACTACTACTAATAATAATAATAATACTTCTACTACTTCTACTACTACTACTGCTTCTAGTAAACATGGTATACTTACTGTTAAATGACAAACAGTGTTAACATGTTTTTGGTGAGTTTATAATGTAATACATTTCTTGTAAAGAGTAAAGAGCTGATATGAGTAAATGAGCTCAAGATTTGATAACGTTTTGAGAAAATTACATTATGAACATTTTATTACAATAATAATGTAATACTTATTACATCATGTGCAGTTTTTACATTATGAGTTGCTACATCATTCTTAAGAAAAAAGGGGCTTTAGTGAAGAACAATAAGAAATGTATAGCCACACCCCCTCCTGTTTCTGCGAGCACAGTCTGAACATTGTTGTGCTTTCTGTTAGTCAGAGCCCATTTGCTCACACTGCCTTTACAACATGGATTTTGTTCCAGTACTTTGGTGAGTAATTCCATCAACATTTTCAGTCATTACATATTGAATTGAAATAGTTTTTTCTTTTTTTTTTTTTTTTTTTTTTAAAGAAATCTCTTATGCTCAAGGCTGCATTTATTTGATCCAACATACAGTTAAAAAAATAAGTTGTGTGAAATATTACAATTTAAATTTCCATTTCAATATATATTTATTGCTGTGATGACAAAGCTGAATTTTCAGAAGCCATTACTCTAGTATTCTAATATGCTGTTTTACTGCTTAAGAAACATTATTATTATCAATGTTGAAAACAGCTGTGCTGCTTTGTGTGTGTGTGTGTGTGTGTCTGTGTGTGTGTGTGTGTGTGTGTGTGTGTGTGTGTGTAAAAACCATTATACATTTTTACATTCTTTGACATTTCAAAAGAACAACATTTCTTTGAAATAGAAATTATAAATGTCTTTACTGTCACTGTGATCAGTTTAATGCATACTTTCTGAATAAAAATATTATTATTATTATTATTATCTTACTGTCACAAACGCTTGTGGCGTATGTTGTACTGTTTTTAATTTCATTATGAAGTATTAAGGTTTCTCAAGATATACAGCATAACCTCCAGTTGTTCAAAAGTAATCGGATCAGATTTCGACTATCGGATTGGATCAAATCTTGAAAATGTATTGTTCAAAAGAAAAAAAGGGTTTCTGAAATCAGATTAGATCAGAAAATCCAATCTTGGTATCTGGATCAAATCATCAGTTTGTGTTGTTCAAAACTTTTTAATAAATTTGGGATACCTTTGATCTGAAAAAATCAGGATTATACTGATCCCAGTATAGCCGTAGAGCACTCCAGATTTGGTTATCTAAAAAAGTGTATCTGGATCAGGGTGATCCAATCCAATTTTGCTTTGAAAAACCGGCACAAAAGTAAAATGGATTACCTGATCTTCGATAGCAAAACATGGGATTTCCAAATCCAGATCATTCTGATCCAGATTAAACTTTTTGAACAACTGACCCCTGATGTTTCCTTTATCCCTGTACAGATGTAGTGAGGTCAGCGCAGGCGGTTGTTGTAAAGCCCTCAGTGTTTGTATGGTCGGGTTCATCGGCTAAGCTAACCTGCACATATAATACATACACATCTCAGAGGGCTTCACCCTGGAGTGGCGTTAGGCTTCTCCAGGAACTCCTGCTGTCCAAGCCAAGAGGGTGAGAATAGGAATATATGGAGTCAGTTACAATAAACCAGAAGTTTGTTGATCTCAATGTCACTTTTGACACAGCTGCTGTACTACAATGGGAGGGTGTACTGGGTGAAGTCTTGGGACGGAAGAATGTGCAGAACCCTCCTGTGTCAGGCGTCGCTTCCATCAGGATTATCAGTGCCAAAACATCTGATGCTGGGCTGTATATTTGTGAGGTCACCAACCCAAACAAATAGTCCGGCAGCGGACAAGGTCTGTTCAACCTCACTGTGCTAGGTAAGATGGCCTATAGCTATATCATGGGTTTTCAAACTTTTGGTAACACTTTATTTTGATGGTCTGTTGCATACTATAAGTAACATTGCACCTATGTGTCAACTAGCTCTAAATAGAGTATTAGACTTAATATCTGCTAAGTCTTTATTGTGTTGGTCCCTCAACAGAGTATACTATAAGTAACTTTATAACTACATGGAAACACATCCAGAAAGCGTATGCAAATGAGCTTAGGTGTGTATTTAAATCTCTGTAAACTAGATGTGATGTTCAAACACGAGTTTTCATTCATCGGTTTTACTTCTAAAGCCAGGTGAACAACAATTCAGCTCCTCATCAGCAGAGTGGAGGGAACAGGCTTCCAGTGAAATACCGAAGACCAAACGGGTTTGAAAGTGTCTCACTTTAATCCACTTTTTTAACTGTTAGTCTCCTCAGACACTTCTTTTGCATTTCTCTGCTTAATTTGAGCCTACAATTTTTTAACCTACGCATACACTACATCTGTACTTCTTATTACGAGCTGAAGATATTATAACCTTTGTAGGCTAATATAGATACAATCAGTGTAACCCCTCCTGTTCGAACCGTCCATTCCAAGAGGGACTCAAACCCGGGTCCACCGGCATGAGAGCTGGATACTCTAACAAGGAGGCTAAAGGCCGCAACCCATAATATCTGTCGATAGAGCATCTTTTGAGATCAGAGGAGTGAGGTTTACTCGTACAGCAACTACTAGCTGGCCTCTGTTACATCAGCTTTTTAACTCTTTCCCTGACATTGACGGTCATTTGTGAGAAAACGCTTCCCCGCCATAGTGGTGCAGGTATGACATCACTTTGTGCTAATGCGGAAACGAGTTAGCATTTTAGCACTTCCGGTTCCATCGTCCTACAGTCCATGGGTTTTTTGAATGGGATTTTGGTTAAATGGCTGAAATAAGGTCTGTGGTGAACACAAGCTCAAGACACTTTCACGTTTTATTCTACTACGTACAATGCATCAGTATTACCCCACTCATGATTTTTTTTAAGCTGTTACGTGTCTTGAAAAAGGCGGTTGCTAACGAGGCTAAATGGGACTACAGAGGATGTTGGGGAGATTAAACGTCATCACGCCCAACACATAAACTCCGAAACCGTTTTTACAGCCTTGTTATGCTTATTAATGTGTTCTTATAAACTATTCTAACTCAAACTTTATGGGAAAATGTTTTAGATAAAAACTGAAAGAGTTGTTGGAAGCTTTAGTGATGGTGACGTTGAAGTCAAGCCAGCGTGGTGTAGTTCGTTTATAGCCTACCTTTAGCTTTTCACTTCTGGCGACTGCATTTAGGCTTCAGAATTCATAAAAGTTGTGTTCATCTGTGAAAATTATCTTGATGGACAAAACATATAAGTATCATAAACTTTTGTTGATCACAGAGCTTGTTTTTTTGTGACAATCCAAAAGCCTATGGGAAAATCCTATTGTTTTTTTTTTGTTGAGGGAACCAGTGTAATGCCAACTGCCGATTGGCCTACAAAGTGCACCACCTCATACCTGCACCACAGCTTTCTGTAAATTCTGTGTTTTCACTGTTGATATGGTAGGGGGCGATATGACATTCTGAAAGAGTTACTGAATCTCCTGATCAAAACACATGCGAAGATGCAGCAGAAACAAGCAATATCATACGCATTTGTAAAATAACAAATTTGCCTAATGTTACTGAATGAAATGCCAGGATGAGCTATAGGACTGTGCAAACATTAGGGGTGTTGATGGACTTGATCAACTCCATCTGTTTTGATTATCGAATATGATCCAGATGAAGTCTTTGACAAAAACTTGATTTTCTCAGCTTTTTGCTCACAATGTTGCTTTTTATTTAAATTAAACTTTCCCATATTGAAGTGTTGATTATAGCCTTTTATTTAAAAGCAGAGGGTCGGTTCTTACTTTTGACATATTGTATGTTCCGATATTCATACAACAAAATATTCTGGGGGCCATGAGAATTTAGTGAAAATGATCAAAAACACTGGTCGTGGCTAGCAACTTAAAAAAAATGCTGGTGGGTAAAGAGTTAATTCTTCTCTAATATGAGAGCATTATAAACTCATGTTGATAAGACATACAAAACATAGTTTCAGGTGAAACCCAAACAGCCTTTGTGGAAAGATTAATCAAAACAATTTTATCTTTATTTCACAGAGAACACAAGGCGGTTTAATAGAAGACACAACAGTCATTAGTCATGTAAAAAATAACACGAGGATCAGATTTATACTCTGTAATGAGGACAAACAGTATAAAGCCACACTTGAATTGTGATTTGATCTTCTGTGCTTTGAAAATGATCTCACAAAGAAAGCGGCCATATTGAATTAATCTGATAACCAGTTGTACATACATTGACAATTATATGATTTCAACTAAACTAGTGTTTCAGTAACTTTTGTAAATGCCTTATGCCCAGTGTTTTCTCTTCAAATATCGTCTTGTAACCTGCCAGAACGTTTACCCTAAACAAACTAAATTTCTCAGTGTGTTATTGTAATAATTCATATTGTAATAATGCACCACTAATTCATGTGTTTAAGGCATAACATTTCTGAACATTCCGCATAAAACACTGTCCACAGCTCATAATCAAAATCAACAGATGGTGGAGTGTGAAAGATCAGTAATCTCTACAGTCACATGTGGGATTTATATTTTTATATATTATATATATATATATATATATATATATATAAAATCCTTTCATGAAGATTATTCAGTGAGCAAACTTCTCGCAATGATCATCCTCATCACTTCATTTGTACCTAAACAAAAGAAAATGAACAATTTTAAAATGAAAAGGGATCATGAAACAGTAATAAATTATAATTCTTATTTAAAAAGGCTTTATAGGTATTAGTATGCAATAATCATAGATGCATTACAACGACTAAATGAGTTACTATGAGTATACATGTAGTTACTATTGTAATAACCATCAATTATCCATAATTACATGCAACTAACCTTAAACTAAACAATAATCCTAACTCTAACTCTATAGTAAGAACATGTAGTTCATTAATATTACTTAGTACTTTAATGTATAATTACACTGTAACAAGGGCATCTTAAAATAAGTCATTACCCTCCAATATCTGATGTACTCTAATGTCTCTGACGTACTGCTGCACTGCATAGTCCTTTAGGTAACCATAACCTCCATGTATCTGTAAAGCCTGGTTACATATCTGAAAGAGATGATCGCAAAAGACTTATGTATTTATGTTACAACATCACTCAGGTGACGGAGCAATGTGTGTATACACTTACTGAAAAACATTCATCTGTCACGAAGAGCTTGGCCATTGAGCAGAGCGAGACGGCCTCCGGTCGCCCGTCCTGCAGAGCCAACGCCGCCTGGCGCACCAGCAGCCGAGAGGCTACCAGCTTAGTGGCCATCTCAGCCAGCTTGAACTGCAGGAACTGAACACAGACAACAATTACACCTTCCTATTTCTGGACGTTTGATTGAGACCTACTAGAAAGATCAGTGCTTGACAATTCAGCTGGTACCTGGCTGTTCGATAGTGTTTCTCCAAACTGTTTACGCACACACATGTGATCTCGAGCCAGAAGCACAGATGCATGAGCCGCTCCAAGAGAGCAAGAAGCTGTTGGTACAAGAGCGCTTGCATTAAACAGGCTTAAAACAAATAGGAAATCAAAAAGGTTATGAAGTTATGAAACAAGTCACCAATGTTAATTCTGCCTCCATTTAGGCCTTTCATGGCAATGCTAAAGCCCTCCCCCTCTGCTCCAAGCCGATTGGCCACTGGGACAGCACAGTCCTCAAATATCACGGCTCGGGTTGGCTGCGAGTTCCAACCTACCTGCGTAATGTTAGTACACGGTTTATAAAAAAACAACTCAATTCTGCCACCTGCTGGACAATCTTTAACACATTTTTGAAAATCACTTGTTCTAAATAAAAGGGGTTTCCAAACTTGCTCCTGAAACTCTGCAGGATAGTGACCCCTCCAGGACTGAGTTTGGACTGAAAGCATCCATTACCTTCTTCTCTTTTTTGCCAAAGCTCAATCCAGGGGTTCCTTTTTCAACCACCAGGCAGGAGATCCCCTTAGGTCCCTTCCCACCTGTCCTGCACATGACCACATAAACATCTGTGTCTCCACCTCCACTGATGAACGCCTGAGGGAAAACATGGAAAACCGTTGGGAAGCTACATGGAGATTTTGTTGTCAATGTCTAAACCATTTCTCCATGTACCTTGGAGCCATTCAGAATATAATGATCTCCTTGGAGCTTTGCACTGGTTGAAAGTGAAGCAGCATCACTCCCGCTACCTGAGGTTAAGGAATAATAATAATGATAATAATAATAAAAGATATTATTTAAAATATGACATCAATGTTTTAAATATCTAGGGCATTAAAGAAAACATTTCAAGTGTAAAATTTCTAACATTTCTAAATGTTTCTTTAACAACATAAACGTGTGTTATTTGAGTATTATTACTACACACACAAAAACTAAACGAAACACAATAACATAAGCACATAACATAATTACTAAATTACAAAACCTTAAACTAAAATAAAATGAAATCTAATTGAAATTATGAATAAAAGCTATTTTTTGAATAAATAGCATTTATACAAATAGTATATATACATACACACACACACACACACATCTATGTGTGTGTATGTATGCATGTATATAAATAATATAACGTTTTAGTAATTTATATTTAATTTTGAATTAAGTCTTAGTTTAGGATAACACTGATACAGAAAAAGTGATCTTGAATTTACCAGGTTCAGTGAGACAGTATGAGGCGAATTTCTGCATAGAGCAGAGATCAGGACAGTATTTCTCCCTCTGCTCCTTGTTTCCAAATGTGTCTATCATCCAGGCACACATGCTGTGACAACACAACCCATAAACACTGAGTAAACCACAAAGAACGAAAACAATATGCAAGCACATGTGCCACTTCATGTCAAATTAAATTTGGTCCTACATTACGCATAATTACAATGCAGAACAACTTTAAAGTATTTTCTAAGTAAGCTAGCAGCGAGTGTGTGGCAAGGGAGACTCACTTGTGAATACTGATATAAGCGGTAGTGCTCACACAGCCTGTGGATAAAGCCTCAAATATGATAGAGGTGTCCAGACGAGAGAGTCCAGAGCCTCCAACGTCAGGGTGCACGTAAATCCCACCAAATCCCAGCTGTGCGGCTTTCCTCATGGCCTCCACAGGGAACATTTCCTAAGTGCGTTTGAATGTACAGTACTCAACTCCGGTGAAGGTCTCAGAATGATATTATATAAACAATAACCACTATTTTCAGATGTTAAGGTTACCTTTTGGTCCCATTCTGCCATATGTGGTGCCATCTCATTGGCAGCAAAATCAAACGCCACCTTCTGAAACTCTTTCTGTTCATCTGTGAGACCTATAGAGGCTGTGGAAATAATGCAGTATGTATACTTGAACGTGTGTAATTGGTAATTGTGTAGTTTATGTACTGTATGTATTAGCAACAGCATCTGTTGTAATGAGATGCATGACCAACACGGATCAAAGGAACCGGCGTCTGAAATGAGCCAATCAAATGCGCTTTATACACACCCCCAAATATGATTGGTTGAGCTCATTAAAAGCAAACCAATGACGATCTAAGAAGGACGAACTTTTAAAACTGGCATCTATCTGCTTATTAAAATAGTAGAATATGAATAAATATACTAAACAACATTTGTTTGTACAGATTACTGTACAATTTCAGTAAACTGTCAACACTGACGTTTAATGAAGCATTATATTGACTCAAGCCTGCACAACTGCGTTTACTAAACAAAAAAAGTAAATTAATTACATTTTACTCTGGTAAAATTAGATTAAATCATAAACAGACCCCCCTTTTAAAAACTTTTTCTAACTGTGACAGGAACTGACTAAACAGAAATTAGGTAATTGACAGAGGTTTAAAATCATACATTTGCAACAAATTTGACATATAATCAAAAGTTAGATTAAATTGATTAAAATCTACATTAGATTTATATACTAGCTCAATAAAAAGTCTTTGAAGCACACATTCACTCTAGCAGTCCTGAATGACTGACTGCTTGTGTGGTTGTCTCTCAAGGACCATTGGTATTATTATCACAGTCTTTAAATAATTTGACTTACGATCAATGCACGCTGATATTCCTCGTCTCTGTACACTGTTAAATATTAAACTGCGACTTCTACCGATGCTATATGTGCCCAATCGGACACCTCTTACGAGTGCCCTAGCCGCCGCCATGTTGGTTCAGTGACGCGTTCCGTCACCACGGGGATTATGGGTAATGAAGTTCTAAACAGACTGGACTTGTAGTTCACCTTCAACAGATATCGTCACGTGAACATAATATTAAGTTATTAGATTTAAGTTGCAAGAAGTTTTTAATAGTTATTAATGATCTCTTTTTATACCCCACACTCGGTGTTTGGGTTTTAAATAAAAGAAGACTAAATCCAGGGACTTTGTTATTATTCTCCAGACCGCATGCGATTTGCCAGGGCGCTGTTTTATCACGAGTTGCTTGTATTTCCTCGCATTGCCAGTGGAACATGCCACCCAAGAAAACAGCACGAAGCAGCGCCAAATCTAATAAACACAGTGAGTAATCTGCCTAATGTAAGGGTTGCATCGTTTTATAGTTTTATGCGCGATAAGTCATCACTTTAAATAATTAGTTGCTTATTGTTTTAGCTGATGCAGACGCCCAACACAATAAGCAGTCTGATGATGTTGCACAAATCAAAACTGGCAAAAGAAAAAGGTCAGCAGCAGTAAAAGATGATGTGGAGAAAAGTAAAAGTGATGACGCATGCAAAGCATTTTACAGCCACTGGCTGATGAAGTCTGAACCTGAGAGTCGAATTGAAAATGGAGTGGACGTGAAGGTAAAATATTTTTTTTTTGGGGTGTTGTAAATTATTATTTGAGTTTTAACTCCAACAATAACAACGCAACATTACAGAGAACTACAAAAAGTGGGATTTTCCTTTGGTAAATCATATTTATCACCTATAGGCCTGGTTTCACAGACATGTCTTGACTTAGATTAAGCCAGGATTATGCTTTAGTTCAATTTAAGTAGCTTTTATAAACATGCCAGAAGAGAGAGAGAGAGAGAGAGAGAGAAAACATTACTGGTGTGCATTTTGAGACAAAACAATGGCACTGGTGTATTTTAAGATACTGGTTTCAGTTAAAACAGCTCAAACATGCATTTCAGTCTGGGACTTGGCTTAAACTTTGTCTGTGAAACCGGGGGGATGTCTATGCAGTCAGTCTGGTGTCTAGCAGCTGAGGTAAATATTCAGAAATTAAAGGGACACTTCAGTGCAGTGCAAGTTGCTTTCAGTTAAAACAGCTCAAAAATGCATTTTTGTCTGGGACTAGGTTCAAGCCTTTGAAACTGGGGTGAAAAGACAATCTTGAGATAAAAAAAGCACTCATAAAAGAGTAGGCAAAAAGTCCCCGGATGACCTAATTCTGCATGGCGAGATTCTGAAGTGTGCATACGATGGACACTTTACTATCCCATGAGGCCACGGGAGAGGATTTGTGAATGGCAGTAAAGTGAAGGTAGGGATGGGCGATACCACTTATTTTGTTTTCGATACGATACCGATACTTTCAAGGCCAGTATCACCAATATCGATACTGATATGATACATTTAAACTGAACTTATTACATTTATTAAATTACTAAGCGTAAAATGGGTAAAGATACCCACTTAACACTATATTTGAAAGGCATTTTAACATTCAGTATACCTTAATTGCAACTTATTAATCTTTTTTTTTTTTTACACACATGGTTAAAATATTTCCTTGAAGTGGTAACCATGGAAATCTACAAATACTAGTTGAACGAATACTACGGTCACTGTAGTAAAAACATGGTTAATTTTCATAAGGGACTGCCAGTGACCCATAAAATGCAACCATTTTAAATTTAAAGAGTGTAATTGCACTATGTAGGCTACAATTTCTATTTGTTTATTGTGAAATAACTTGTCTGATGAGCATTGTTCTGGGCTGTGTTTTCAGAAGCATCAATGGTTTCTTATGATAGTTTTGGGAAACGCAGCCCTGTTTGAATGCAGTGTTAGCAGTGAGCGAACACTCTCTGTGATCGACTGGCTCTGTCTTGCAGCATTTGCGTGCGTTCAGATCATGGTTCAGATGAGCAGGAAAATAGTCCTATACTACACAACTATTCAGTAACATAGGTTATTTGTATTGTATGCATAAAGTAATAATTTTAAATAAACAAAATTACTAGTAAAAAGAAAACACCTTAGTATCGATATTTTTATTTGAGTGTCGATACTTTTCGATGCTCACATCAGTGTCGATACGCCCATCCCTAAGCAAAGATGACAACATGGGAAATGAAGTACTGTCCAGTATCTCCAGTACTATAGTACATTCGTACTATGCACATTCATACTATATAGAACATGCTTTTTTAGCAGTCGTGAAGTAATTACTTATTCAAAATAAGTACCTACTCAAGAGTAGGGTTGCAAAGGAGCTGAACATTTCCAGAAAAATTTGGAAATATTTAAAAAAAAATGTAGGCAACCCTACTCAAGAGAATATGTGATTTCAGACGCAGACTTAGTATCTCATAATTTCAACTTTCTATCAAAATGATGATTTATCTCATTATGACTAGTATCTAGTATTTCGACTCTTTATGCCATGATTGTAACTATCTGATCATGTCACGATTCAGTTTGATACGTGATACTAATCTCACAATACAGTACTCCATACCATACATATTGTTGCACTTTTATATTGCAATGTATTGTGACATTATTGTTATTGTATAACTTTTTACCTCGTAATTACGACTTGGTAGATCATAATTTCAACTGTAATTAACAATTATTATGGTCATATTTTGATGTTATAACTACAACTGTCATAATTTTGACTTTTTATGTCATGATGGTTTACCAAAGCATGATTTTTTTCTTAAGTGGTGGGAGTGGGAATATAGATAGAAAATAGGGGAGGAAAAGCTGTTTTATTGGAAGATACTTTTTAAGCGATGTTAATAGGTGAAGGTAAACCTAATCAACTCAGATGTGAAGTGGCGCTACAGCATAACATAATATCTTGTCAACTCTACAGTTTGGAATTGAGGACCTAAAAGCCCTTCCCAAACAAACGGGATGCTGGGATGGAGTGAGGCATTATCAGGTAGACTGTGATTATTATTATGTTTATCAAGAAACACATGCGAAACAATCACTTATGCTGAAGACTTTTCCCCTCAGGCGCGTAATTTTATGAGAGATATGAAGGTGGGCCAGCAGGCTTTCTTTTACCACAGTAACTGCAAAGAGCCAGGTATTGCTGGCCTCATGAAGGTGAGGAGTCACTCCAATGGAAGCTTTACGCTTTTACCACATACATAATAGCTAAGAGAATCATTTCGTGAATTATCTTTTACAGATCGTAAAGGAGGCTTATGTGGACCATACGCAATTTGACAAGAAAGATGTTCATTACGACCCCTCCAGCAAAGCAGACAACCCTAAATGGAGTATGGTGTGTCTTTACACAGACCACAAAAAGACATAATATCTCTATTTATTCCACCACACTGACCAAAGATTAACTCTGAATAGGTGGATGTTCAGTTTGAAAGGATGGCCAAGCGTTTCATCTCTCTGGCTGAGCTGAAGAAATATCACTTGCAGCACAAAGCTAAGGGTGGCCCCCTGAAAGACATGGCCCTCTTCACCAGGGCCAGGCTATCAGTTCAGCCCCTCACTGCAGGTTACTCATATTTAATACACACCAAACCAGCTCATTGATTCTTATGCATAAGTAAAATATACTGATGAGCCAAAACATTATGACCAGTCACAGGTGAAGCGAAAATCATTGATCATTTGTAAGCAACCAATCATTTCTCATGGCCTAATGGTTAGAGGGTCAGACTGGTAGCCCTAAGGTTGCGGGTTCGATTGTCAATGCCGGTGTAGTGAAAAATTGGGTCCCCCCCCTGAAATCAGGCCTCCTTTAGGACCCCAAGCGATCACATTGGTTCAGATTGCTTTTAATAGGTACTCTCTTTTGCGCCTGATTACAATTGATGTTGATAAATGCTGTTTCAACTACATTATAATGACCATTTATGTCTGTATTAGTTAGCTTATATACTAGCATAGCATACAGATAAGCGATTAGCCTGATTGCTTAGTTTATACACATTTGCACTTACCCTACATATATCTCAATCATCTTTAATGTAGTTATATGGTAAATTAAGTGTTTAAATGTCCAGATATTTCACTTATAAGTAAAACTAATTAATGATGTTCAATTATTCATTTAATAGGCTATTATTATCATTTATTTATGAATTAACAGATAATCAAGTGTAAGAAATTGCGTTCAATTTGTTTTATGTTTTCGCATGCATTATATAGTAAGCTATGTGTATTTTAAATTAATATACATATATACTTAATAATTATTAACTGACAGTTTGGGGAGACCCAATTTCGAGGGAGGACCCGATTTGTCATGACACTGGCAGAAAATGACAGATGACTCCCTGAGTGCCACCTCAAAAATGGCTGCCCACTGCTCCGTGTGTGTCCACGGGTTGTGTTCACTACTCACTACTAACTTGGATGGGTTAACCTCACAACCTACAGGACATCTTCAGGGGTCTTGTAGTGTCCATGTCTCTGTTTTGGCAACCCTCAGAGGACCAACAGCATATTCACAAGGGGAGGGATTACAAATGGGGAGGGCTACGAGCTTGGAATTTGGCTCGAACCCAGAGTACTCAAACCCCCTTCCCCCATCATATGCCATATATATATAGGCCTCCTCTTGTAATTATTGGATAGGTAATTTGAACGTGTTCCTCCCAAACTTTTATATAACATTTATGCAGGTGGTCATACTGTTTTGGCTCATTGGTGTATATTCTCATTTGCATGTAGTGTAGTATTGTTTAAAATGTGATGTAAAATATACTAATTTGTAACTATATATATATATATATATACAATTAAATACACATCATAAAATACAAATTATTCCCAGCTGTTCTGGAAAGTAGCTTTACTATAATTGTTAGCTCATGATTTATGTGTAATTTTGCCTTATTTTCAGAGGAATTTGACTTTGTCCTGAGTTTGGAGAATGAAGATCCAATATGAAGATCATCATGAAAGTGTTTCATCCCATCTTATGATTCTCTCTTACTTCTTTCTTGTCGGTTATTTCTTTATGTAACCTATTTTGATGTGACCAAATGAGTAAATAATAAAACATTCTAAGTATTTTGTTATTGTCTCCTTCAGAGCATTTAATACAGATTTACTACAGTCTTGAGAGGTCAGTAATCACAGGTTATTTTAATTTTGAAGGAAAAAAAAAGAAATCATCTTGGATGCAGAGGTTAGTAAATTTTATTACAATAGGGCTGATTAAAGGAGCCTTTTGCAGAGGGTTTTTTTATGGTTAATAGTCATATCTCATCACCTGAACAACTAATATGCTATTAAACAAATATTTAGTAATACAAATGACACACACATATAAGAATGGAAAATTCACTTTAAAAATGCATAGCAAACAATCACAAAAAGGATTTTCTCTATTACAGCATTTAAATGCACTTGAGAATACTGGAATCTTGTGCAGCAGTGATGATAGATTTTTTTTTTTTATAGGAAATAAACACTCAAGATGACAAAGTATTTCAACAATAAAAATATTTGTAAATAACAAACGTTCCCTTGTTACACATTTCTATGGAGGCCTTCATTTGTAAAACCCTATATGACAGAATAATACTGTGCAGAGCTCTATGAAAAGTACATGAAGCGCTAGATATAACACAAAAGATCACAGTAAATCTCATTTTGGGCTCATGAAACAGGACACAGTATAGAAGCTAGATTCTGGCTTTTCAGTGCACTAGACTGGAGCAAAATTTGAGCGCAACAAGAGGAATGTATCGAGGCTCACAAATCAGAAGAGAATGAAAACAGTGGCCAACACATGAAAAGATCAAACCTGTGTCGCTCACTATTGTGTAAGGGAAAACGTACGAAGTATTGGAAATAGAAATAAAAAAATATTTTGTATTCTATACACATTTAAGCAGTCTGCCTTTTACAAGCTTGATTCTCATTTTTGATCGCTCATGTTTCTGTCACATTGATCCCTTCAAGACTTATAAAACATTATTTTGCCGTAACAAGGTTTGTTTGAATTGTTGAGCGAAGGTACAGTGCCTTATGTTTAGTTATCCTCCTCTTTGGCTTGTGCTGACGCAGTTCCAGAGTATGAACCCTCGAACCTCTGGGCGGCAATGGTTGCCTGTTGAGACATACTTCTCCTCACAATATCTCCTTTCCTCCAGAGTGTGATCTCCTGTTGGGAATGAACAGGAATGTGGTCATGTTTTACTCATGCTTCAAGACGGATGGAAGAAATGTGTAATATGTTCCATTATGTGGAAACCTGTTGTTTGAAGTATCGCCGCTCTTCTTCATCTATAAGGACTAGGTTCAGGTAGTAACGCACAGAGAACTTCTTGTTGATGTCCCTCATGGTGGGGGTCAACTCATATCCAGCGAGAAACAAGCGGATGGGGATTGACTCGCCTGGAATAAACAAGGGATCAAAGCCATAACCTTGTTAGGTCTATATGAAAATAATACATTTGATAAAAGTGTTAGAATAGTATTATAATATAATACAGATCAAAACTTTAGCTTTACCTCTGACCGGTGCCCCATCCATGATCTCATATTTGGCGATGGTGTCATTTTCGTGGTACACACTGGGTCCTGTTCCAGTTGTTTCCCGTTTTATTATATCGATTTCCATGTGCTTGATCTTTATCCTCACAAGGAGGAAGTAAATCTTCCCTACGATAACATCCCTAAGGTGGTACCTAAACAGGACAGATTTGGATCATGGAACTGGAACATTCTTTCATATTCAGTGAAGAAATAACTTTGCAGCTCATTTTTGTACATATTCGTTAAATAAAAGATTAAATTATATTTTGAATAAAATAAACAGCCTCTTTTTTTCTGCACTGTGACAATTAAGCATATATTACAAGCTTTATATTTATGATTTTCTCACTGTTTTAGAGTAAAACATGTTTTGGAAAATATCTCATTTAAAAAAAAATTGTGCATTTTTCATGATAGTAAATTTCTATAAAAACTATACATTTATATTTCTATAACTTTTTTTGCTGGGCAATCGATTAATCGCATCCAAAATAAAAGCTTGTTTAATATATGTGTGCGTACTGTACTGTGTATAATTATTATGTATATATAAATACACACACATTCATGTATACATTTAAGAAAAACATTATACGAATTATATAAATATATATACAGTATATACACATGCAAATATTTCTTAAATATATAAATGAATGTGTGTGTATTTATATATACATAATAATTATACACAGTACAGTACGCACATATATATTAAACACAAGCTTTTATTTTGGATGTGATTAATCGATTGCCCAGCACTACTTGTTTTTAGTTTCACTTTTTTAACTTTTCACTTCAGCAATAATCTTTAAAAAGAGACCAAACTTAAGGCTGTGCTCCAAAGCATTCAAGATTTACAACAGTTTCAGGTCTGTGTTCTTAACAGAAAATAAATGGATCATAACTATTCCATAAATATAATTTAGTACCATAAAATCCTATAAAACATTAAATAAAAAAAAACATCAAACTAAAATATAGAACATTCACTTAATTGGACCACAGACACAAAGGAGCTATTTAGCTAACTCTGGCACAACATTTATGTTGTGCATGGTTCCTGTTATATATATATATATATATATATATATATATATATATATATATATATATATATATATATATATATATATATATATATATATATATATATATATATATATTATAATAATAATAATAATATATATATATATATATATATTATTATTATTATTATTACTACATATATATATATATTTTTTGACTGCAACACAAGCTGCACCAGAGGGTTAATTACTTGACAAAATATAATTATATTAGTGCTATCAAATCGATTAATGGCATCTATATATATGTGTGCGTGTGTGCATGCATGTATATATAAAAACACACACATATATAAACAAACTTTTGTTAGACGTGATTAATCGATTTGCCATAATTTATATATACACTCACCTAAAGGATTATTAGGAACACCATACTAATACTGTGTTTGACCCCCTTTCACCTTCAGAACTGCCTTAATTCTACGTGGCATTGATTCAACAAGGTGCTGAAAGCATTCTTTAGAAATGTTGGCCCATATTGATAGGATAGCATCTTGCAGTTGATGGAGATTTGTGGGATGCACATCCAGGGCACAAAGCTCCCGTTCCACCACATCCCAAAGATGCTCTATTGGGTTGAGATCTGGTGACTGTGGGGGCCATTTTAGTACAGTGAACTCATTGTCATGTTCAAGAAACCAATTTGAAATGATTCGAGCTTTGTGACATGGTGCATTATCCTGCTGGAAGTAGCCATCAGAGAATGGGTACATGGTGGTCATAAAGGGATGGACATGGTCAGAAACAATGCTCAGGTAGGCCGTGGCATTTAAACGATGCCCAATTGGCACTAAGGGGCCTAAAGTGTGCCAAGAAAACATCCCCCACACCATTACACCACCACCACCAGCCTGCACAGTGGTAACAAGGCATGATGGATCCATGTTCTCATTCTGTTTACACCAAATTCTGACTCTACCATCTGAAAACTCTGTCGCAACATTTTTCCAGTCTTCAACTGTCCACTTTTGGTGAGCTTGTGCAAATTGTAGTCTCTTTTTCCTATTTGTAGTGGAGATGAGTGGTACCCGGTGGGGTCTTCTGCTGTTGTAGCCCATCCGCCTCAAGGTTGTGCGTGTTGTGGCTTCACAAATGCTTTGCTGCATACCTTGGTTGTAACGAGTGATTATTTCAGTCAAAGTTGCTCTTCTACCAGCTTGAATCAGTCGGCCCATTCTCCTCTGACCTCTAGCATCAACAAGGCATTTTCGCCCACAGGACTGCCGCATATTGGATGTTTTTCCCTTTTCACACCATTCTTTGTAAACCCTAGAAATGGTTGTGCGTGAAAATCCCAGTAACTGAGCAGATTGTGAAATACTCAGACCGGCCCGTCTGGCACCAACAACCATGCCACGCTCAAAATTGCTTAAATCACCTTTCTTTCCCATTCTGACATTCAGTTTGGAGTTCAGGAGATTGTCTTGACCAGGACCACACCCCTAAATGCATTGAAGCAACTGCCATGTGATTGGTTGATTAGATAATTGCATTAATGAGAAATTGAACAGGTGTTCCTAATAATCCTTTAGGTGAGTGTGTGTGTGAGATATATATATATATATATATATATATATATATATATATATATATATATATATATATATATATATTTATATTTTATTAATGGGGTTATTTATTTTAGAAATATGAAACATGTGATTCACCAAAATGTTTTAACTTATATTAATGTTAATCAGTATGGGACACTTACTTGGATTTGTTGTATTCAAACTCAATATGGAGACAATCTTCAATTCCAACTTCCATCTTGATGGAGGAGTTGAGCTCTGGGTATGTGCACAGCGTCTGCACTACAATATCCATCTCTTTACTGATATCATTGAGCCTTCTGCTGACTGTCGCTCGGAGAAAGTATCTGAACAGAGCCAAGAAACTCAAGTATATTCTGAGGAGACTATGCTTTACACACTGTACATATGATTCAAAATGAATGAATGAGGTATTTATATAGCACATTTCCTATGTAGTACTGAATGTAATATTATTGTGTATACATGTAATATATTCAGGGGTGTAGCACCAAATGTTGGGCCCCGGTCACAGAACCAACTATGTCATTTTAATATATATTTGTATTTCGCCGAGGGCCCACTATTACCCCCTGTCCGACGCCCCTGAATATATCCCATAATGTTGTGTGTTGTGTGTCACAGTTTCAGCGAAGGGTTTCTGATAGATTAGCATCTTTAGTAAAGAAGCAATGGATAGATTTACCTTAGTTTGACATTCTGGCCAGTGTAAGATTCATAGGGCTTTTCCACATGGGTGAATTCAAAGTCAAAGGTCTGAGACTGTGACAGCTCACCAGGTCGTGCAAGATCCTTCACTAATGACACAAACTCATGGTGGTTCCCTCTGTCATAGTACAGCTCTGTGGAGCACACAGGACATGTTGACATGCATAACACCAGGACTGTTTCTGAACGTCCGTTCACAGACCGACAAACTCACCAATCTGCCCGACGAACTCGATTTTGATCCCATAGTGCTCCAGCCTCTTTCCAGGAATTTTGAGAGTCACATTAACTTTCCCACTTACAGTTTCACCGTCATAGAAAAGGAAATATTTGTCCTTCTTCCCATCTTCAGTCTTGTGCTCAACTTTCTTCCTGGTCTCGGCGTCATTCAACACGACGTCGATCTCGGCGGTCTGTCCGAAGCCGAAGAAGCTCATGTCTGATGGACGGGTCACGTGAGTGAGTCAGGTAGGCGCGTTTGCTGTCACTGCTGTTCGAGCATAGATCACCTGATTGACAGCTGGCTACAGGTGGCTGTGCGATTCACTATCGCTCTGATGCCTTTTACCGAGTGGCCTTCGAAAACAAGTGCATACGCTATTTGCTTGGTTAATATTCGCGATTAAATCGAAAAGTCAGTATATTGCGCTCGAAGCCAGACGCATATTTAATTGTAGTAGCTCAATTTACAGAGCAGGACAGCAGCCAGGAAGGATATTTGCCCATAAAATAACTCCCGCACTTCCTGGATCTTCCTGTAGGTGTAATTTCAAAATAAAAGTCGGGTGTATTTCATAATAAAAGTCCGAAAAAAAGTATGCAGCCCCATACACACCTTTCTATCAGAACCAGCATTAACGTCTTGAGCAATTTGAGCTACAGACGTTTGTCTGTTTGATCGGACCTCACGGGCCAGCCTTCGCTCCCCACGCCATGACCCTGTCGCCGGTTCACCACTGTGGAGCACTTTTGATAGACACTGACCACTGCAGACCGGGAACACCCCACAAGAGCTGCAGTTTTGGAGATGCTCTGACCCAGTCGTCTAGCCATCACAATTTGGCCCTTGTCAAACTCGCTCAAACCCTTACGACAATGATGAGACAACAATGATGAGATTAATACAAGAATTTCTTTATTATTAAATAACAATAATAAACGCAAACTGATTACATGACCACATCACCTGTATACATACATGGTCACTTCCTTTAACTGTACCTGAGAATATTATAATCTAAGCATTTTATAATGGATTAATTATTGATAGTACAATAGTGTAGTGACATCTCAGTGGTAATGCTATTCAAATGGCGTTTCATCTCTGATGTTTTCATTTCACATCACACAAACCACACATTACAAAAATAATCAGACAACAGTTTAACGTGACAATTTTTTCTTGGAATACACTGCAAAAAAAAAAAAATCTTAATCAGTATTTTGCTCTCGTTTTACAGTAAAAGTCTAACGTAGTTAAAACAAGACACATTTACTGTAAGACTTGTTTTCCTGAATTCTGTGTATTTTTCTTACGCAATTTGCAAATAATTCTTGGCTTATTTTACACTTAAACTTATGCTTCATGTTTCAAACAAGAAAAGACATTTTGCCAATGTCAAGAAAATAACTATCTTAAAGAAGAATTTTTACGGATTATTATTATTATAATTTTTGCAGTGTAACTCTTTAAATAGCAAGGATATACATTCAACATCTAACCATAGCTGGAATGTCAGATATTTAATTTTACAGTCAAATACAGAATTATTTGGAAACACTGTGGCTGAACATCACCTGGGTTTATTATTGACGGCGTAACTACACCTAATCTGACTCTGTCCGCCCATTGACTGAAGTGTATAATAATGTGCTTAGAAAAAAACACGTACATTGAAATGTTTTGCCATCAAACACCCGATAAGATATACTGTCTTTACATTTGTTTACATATTGGAATATACAGTATCTGGCACCAATCAGTCCTGACAGGACATGTAAATTTGCATATGCATATCCATTACATTTGCCTACTCATTAAATTAGACTCTTTTATTAAGTTCAGCTGCATCACATATAAAGTACAATGATAGAACCCAGGCTCTCTTTTTCATTTGACAGTGGGACATGCCATGAGGAAGACTAATATATATTGTCATAGTGCGTCAAATTACTTATAAAAAGTGGAAGATGAAAAGTTTATTTCTTGTTCATCAAGCCAATAACACAGTTCCACTGCAAGTATTTAAAAACAGTAAATTTGATGGTCCAATTATACACATATGTATGTATGTATAGATACATTTTTAACCCTTAAACGCATATTTCAGGTCATTCATCTTTTAAAGTTAGACATCAACCTTCTTAGTATTCCTCAATCAATTAATTATAAACAACATAAGAAAAAAATGCCTCTTTTCCCATTCGTCTTTTGTAATAAATTGTATAGGGTCGCTAACAGCCCGAGGTGTGTAACAGTGTAAGTATATTTTCATCTTTAATGACTGAACAAGTGCAATTCACCTTTACTCCACAAGGTGGAATGTCTGATACACAATGATGAAGTGACGTTTCACTCATAGTCACCGCAGGCAGAAAACAAAAGAATAGGAAGAATCATCAGCAAAGCTTGAAATGGCTCAGATTTACTGCAGAGAGCAAGAACTGAAGGCAGTCAAATATTAGTGTCACTGTCACTTGATGGTGGATCTGGTGAAGAAGCCGTCAGTGATCAAAACATTGATTTTGAAGATGCTGAAAATGATGGTTTTGAGAATATGCTTGAGATGGTGAATATGAGCCAGAGGCTGAATGTACTGGGAAATGAGCTCTGACGAGGACAGTGATGATGGGATAAAACATCTGCTCAAACCGAACCCTTCCAAGCTCCAAAAGGGAACCAAATATGCTTGATTTTATTCTTCTGTAATTGTCACTCTTATATTATCACGACAGGTAGAGATCCATCCGTGTTAGATATAGATCCGGGTCGCTAAAGACCCGAATATGTAATAATGATTTGGAAAAACATTCATGCATTTAAGGGTTAAAAACAAAATGAAAGGATAGACAATGTTGATTGCTTCCAATTAATAATTTTTATTCTTGTGACACGGCCCACAGTAATCTAAATACTACTCTGAAGTGCACTACAATGTACGCAGATATTATAAATAGATTAAAACAATAACACTCAAGTCAAAAAACCTGGACAATATGTCCAAAACGTATAAAACAATTATAAAGTATTGAAGGTCACTTAAACACAGAAATGGCACTCTGAAAAAACCACAAGTGCATAATCTGTATCTAGAGGAATATTTCAAAAATGAAGCTAAGTAAATGAATCATCTTTATGGAGATGTTTGATTAAATCTCAAACTAAAATGCTACAAATGTGAACTAAATAATGTCTACTAAAACACTAACACATAAAATCCTCTTGTCAAAAGTGACCCAGGTCAAACAGTCTTGGCATGGCATTGTACACATTTACACTGACAGGGTTCTTCACATAGTCACACCCTATATTTCCAGTGGGAAATATATTTACCTTGAAGACACGCAAGTTCCTGCACTGGTATTCTGTGTTGACTACTCTGGGGCAAAAATACAGCAGCACCTGGATGCAATTTAGGCCTTGCTACCATAACAAAAAACTTCATTAGCCTCATTTGAAGTCTGTCACTGACATTCAGAAATTCAGAAACAAGTATTTGGAAAAACTCAGCAAACTCATCCTTAAGTTCAGTCTTTTTGATTCACTGAAACATTTTTTTTTTTTTTACTTGACAAGATGCATGTAATAGCTATAAATCTGAGCACGGATCAGTTGAAAATGTAATTTTTATATATAAACTGTGGAGTGTTCGATTCCAGTCTGTTTAAATCAAAAGAACGGGAGTAAAAATTCCCTGTTTAACACAGTAGTTTTCGTTTTTGTAATAACTTTGGCAAGCCATGAAGCTCAAGTCGCACCTCTGCATAAAATGCACAGTTTGACAGTTCAAGTCAGCTCCCAAGGCCTTCCCAGCTGAGGCGCTCGTCTCCTCATCTTTGATTTTATATGACAAAGGAGGACTTGTGGCGAAAATGTCCCTGAGGAAAAACAGTGATAGGAAAAACAGTGAGCAAACAAAGGATGTGTAGTTCAAATGTGGCTCTACAGAAGCAAAACATAAATCCGGTCGAATATTTTTTCCACGTAGAGATTATTTTGAGGATTGCACTAATACCACTTTGAGCTTTGCTAGCATTAATAAAAACAAAATATCTGCAGTGAGAGAAACGCTGCACTGTAATCTGAGAAGATAAACGCAACCAAATCTTGGATAATATTCCATCCATCCTTGTAAGAACACTGCAAAGTGTTGAAACATGCACTAATGCATGAAAATGATATCTGTGGTGCTTTATTATATCACAAATCCACAAAGACCCACCTCATCTGGACTGGTGTAGTCCATCCTGTTGTCATGTTGGGGTACTTTGTAACTGTATGAAACAGAGCATTACAATTTTACCAAAAGTGTATGAAATGCTAGGTGACGCATGATCTTTCTAGTGCACTTATGGTGATGCTGGTGCATTCATCATGCGGTTATGGTACTCACTTGGTTTCCCTGTGGTCCTTGCAGGAACAGTAGCCACTTTTCTGAATTTGACAGATCCCCAAAATGACAAAAATAAACGCTACAACTCCACCTAACACCTTCAGGAATATTCCCACAATGTCCAGATCATCTAGAAAGAAAGATTATGTGCTTGAATATCTCATCAAGTTCCACATTACTTGTGCGCTATATTCCATGTCTTCTGCTAATTACTGAATGTTTTTCATACTTTCATAGTTTGTGTGTACTTGGTGTTTTTTGGAGCTTGATAGATGTAGTCACTATGAACTGTCATCGTATGGAAAAGCTGAGTAAAGAGTTTTTGTGACTATTAAAAGCTCAATTTCAAAGTGCAACCAGCATATTTAAAGGGCCACACTTACACACTTCCATGGGCTGTGGACTGCATTTTGACCATCCTGCCTCATTTCTGGCCTGGCAATGATAGTCACCCGCGTCCTCTTTCTTTACCGACCGAATTTCTGGGGATCAAAAGTGATATAATTATCAAAAGCATGGTTAAATGTAAAAACTAGTAAAAGACAACATAAATTAAAAATAAATAAACAAATTCAGCTGAACTGGCCACCAAAAAAATCAACAAAGGTATGTTAATCTAATCCTCTTGTATTCATTTAAAACATATTTTTTGTTTATTCAATATTTATTCATTGCATTTTATTTTTATTATTTGATTTAAAGCTGAAGTTAACAATTTTTTCAGTAATAAATTAATTTCTCCTACCCCAGTTTGGTGCTTTAAATAAACTTAAAATAAATAGAGGCTGATTTTCTTAACCCTTGTGTTGAAAACCCTATAGCACTTGTGGTGTTCCCGGTCAAAAATGAATGACCTACAAAAATAGCTCATAAATCACTCGTTATGCTATATTATCACCAAATATTGGATTCAATCATTTTCTCAACTTGTTTTCTTTCAATTAGAACTGGTTTTGTATTTCTTTTTGGAAACCGATTAATCGTAGGTCTCGTTGATCTGAGCTTATGCACCTCAGTTTTTGAGTGAAAAAAGCATTATTTGTGAATAATTTTAGCAATATTAAACAAAACATGAAAAAAACTTGCACTGTTGATCACACTAGTCTATTTTAACGTTTAACCGGGACGTTTGTTTTGGCACAGGCTCACACTTGGGGTGTTCCCGGTCAAAAACCAGGCCGGCACGCATGTGATTTGTGGATTAACTGCTAAGTTTCACCATCATAGATCGAAAGTTTGTCATTTGGACGTGTTTTATCTTGCCAGTTTACACATTCAAACGATTTTAAACGTGGAAGAAGAGGCGAGAATCGGGACTCGCGTGCCGTTATCTGTCGCACACACCCGAAGGACGCGCACACAGAGAGAGAGAGGCGTGTTTCAAACAGTGCCTGAACACCTCTTTCGTGTATACCTGCGCTTGAACAGACACATACACACAAAATTATTTCAAAATACCCGTCTCGGCAAGTATTCACACTTATGTCATAAGTGAACAGTTAAGAAAGAAACAGGATGTGCATCAGTATTCGGTCTTAAAGTGACAGCATCCTAATATTCCTGCTGTTGTCTGTGTCATTAATGTTAATAAAATGTAAAAAATACAGCTTTAACAAAGATGAACCGATATTTAATTTCTACTGTGAACAAGTAGTGTTATTTGACATGTAGGCCTGACCATTCTATTACCTGAATACTGCTGTTAGACTTTTTAACTTTGTTATATAGTATTCATCTCTGCCTGTATTTTGTGTATTTGCTGACTGTTCACTTGTCTTTAATAATGTTTGTGGCACAGAGCGTAATCCAAGTTTTTGTTGTGTTTTTGCTAGCATGATAGCACAAAACACTTACCAGCGAACCAGTCTCAGTGTTCATGGTGTATGTAGAATTGTAGAACTTGCTGCTGGTTTTTGGGTCCTCTGGCAGCTCCTCGTTGTTTTTGAACCACTGGTACTGTGACTGCGGAAAACCTTCATTCTCAATGCAGCGCAGTTCAGGGCTTGAGCCCACTGTAACTGCCTCTGGCACACTACACCTGGGCATCACCGGCTTCACTGCAACACATCCACAACAACACAGCCGCTTTTTTTCATTTATCAATACTAAAACTCTTTTCAAAATAAGAAAGGGAAGAGACAATGGCTAAAAGTTGCGATGAAACGGTAGCAGATCTTTTCTTCCATATATAGTGCTGCAGAAATTACATATTTTTGTAGGCCAAAACAGAGAAACGAGTTCCATCGTCCCAAAGTCAATAGGTTTTTTGAATTGGTTTGAAATAAGGTCTGTGGTTAACACAAGCTAAGATATTTTCACATTTTATCCCATGACATAAAATACATCAGTAAAGCGATTTTTTTAAAGAAAAAACATCACACGAACAACAGGAAAACAGGACTCATTGCATCTGCTTGTCGGAAAAAGTGTTAAAGATTTTTGGATTAAATTAACCAAAAACCACTAGAAAAACGTTATATTGTTTTGTTGACTTGTTTTGTTGACTACATTATCCCAAATGTTTCCAACAACGTTTAAAGAGAAATAAGCAATTTTAACCAGGACACGTACTGTGTCCTTGCGTCGCATGTCAATGATGTCATACCTGCGTTATCCTCGATTTCTTTTGTAGAATTTATTTTTATTTTGTAGAAACCATGAAAACATCAAAGACGCTTTAATATATTATGTGTTTTATTAGACAGGTGAGCAACTGACAGAAAACAAATCATTGTTTTATAGCTCAACACAATTAGTATTATTGTTTAAATTATTATGTTATAATTATTTTTAAGACTATATTATTATTACTAATTACGTCCGTCCTTCGGATGAGACGTTAAACCGAGGTCCTGACTCTCTGTGGTCATTAAAAATCCAGAAGGATGTCCTTCGATAAAGAGTAGGGGTGTAACCCCAGCATCCTGGCCAAATTTGCCCATTGGACCCTGTCCATCATGGCCTCCTAATCATCCCCATATATATATATATATGGTGGTGTGTGGTGGGCGTTCTGGCGCAATATGGCTGCCGTCGCATCATCCAGGTGGATGCTGCACATTGGCGGTGGTTGAGGAGATTCCCCCCTTCCATGTAAAGCGCTTTGAGTGCCTAGAAAAGCGCTATATAAATGTAACAAATTATTATTATTAAATATTGTTTTCTTGATTTACCCTTGATTTTACCATGCCTAATATCGATCTAGCTCACTGCAGTGTGAACAAGTGTCTCATAGCAGCCGCCGAGCAAACGCACAGAGTAGCATTATAACATCACATTCAGTCAGATTCTGTTCCACCGGCTGTAGAGGTGAAGACAATACCTCCCATGATTCTGCGAAATCAAGGCGTCATCAAGCTACGCCTTTGTTTTGAATAAGCGACCTCTAACAACGAAAAATGACATATTGTGCCTTTAAACCTAATGCTGCATGGCACTGAATTCACTCTCGGCTCTATGTTCCAAACAGCAAGACTGCCATTATAATCGGAGACATTTTTGTGAATCCAGAGTAATAATTTTGATTAGCTCAACAGATTCATCCTGCCTTCAAGTCCATTGAAACCTCATTGTCCAGACAGTCCAATCACTGTTCTCATGGGGCACTTCAATGCAACATCACTTAGAATATATCCATGGATTAAAACTCAGAATGTTAAACCTAAGCGACACTATACCAACAGTACCTCTTACAGCGAGACTGATTAGTATTTCATCAAAGGGCTTCTGGTCGTCGATGGCCGCCACCTCACAGCGATAATGTGCTGTATCGGATCTGCTGGTGTTCAGGATCAGAAGGTTTGCAGGCTCTCTCAGCAAAGCCCTGTGCTCCAAGTCACCTGAGAACATAAAGCAGCTTAGTTCAGTTTAACTTAGCTCACTGTATGGTTACATACTGTCAACAACTAAATGTTATTATTTTTTGAGAGAAGGAATATGTTACCTGAAATTTTATTTTGGAAATATACATAGCTGGGTACACCGTTTTTAATTTTCTTCCATTCAATTCTGGGATTGTTTGTAGAAATGGACTCTATCAAGCAGGTCAATTCAATTGCTTAAAAAATAAAAAAATAAAAACGAGATATAGATTATTAATTTATGCACACATTAATGATGTAATCTAATTAAACAGCATCATATGAGACTTACACTCAAATTCATTTGCCCACACAGATTTTTCAGTTGTTCGCAGTATTACAGCGAAAGCTGTACTGTAACCTGCAACAGAAAACAGAAAGTCTGTCAATAAGAATTATGGTTTGCATAAATATAAATAAAGCCTATTTTTATTCCTTTAAGATTGTGGCATTATCATGATCATTCTTCTCCTTCAATTCAATGCAGAAAAAAAAAGTATATCTTATTTAAATTGTATGGCTGTCAATCAAATTTTAAATGAAACTTTAATTGCAGAGTATGTTGATTAATTAACTCTTTCCCTGCCATTGACAATTTTTTACGGCTTTCCATGTTTTCACTGTTATACGCTGGGGGGCGCTATTACGCATCTTCTGAACGAGTACAGTATCTCCAAATCAAAACACTGGGAAAAGAAGCAGCAGAAACCAGTGATCTCATATGTAACCAGATGCATATGAAATATAATGTGATCATCAACAATAAACAGCATATAAATCAAAACGGCCTAATGTTACAGACACAGGAAGTGGTTAGGACTGAAGCTTTGGGGGTGTTGATGGACTCGATCTATCCCATCTGTGTTTTGATCATCGTACTGGATATGATCCAGATAATATGATCCAATTTATCTCAAAATGTTGCTGTTTTTATGAAATTTGTGAAACCCACATTCAAGTGTTTTTTTCATCAATAAAATATTCTGGGAAATTTTTGTAAAAATTACCAAAAATGCTGCCAGTGGCTGGCAACTTTTTTTTCTTCTTAATGCTGGCGGAGAAAGTGTTAATCAAAGCAGTCTGCATTGTGTCACGTGTATGTCCTGTTTTGGTTTAGTTCTAGTTCCTGTGCCCATTTCCTTTCTTCCCATTTTCCCGCCACTAGTTAGTTTCCTCGGTTAATCCTGATTAGGTTACGCACCTGTTTCAGTTTCTGTTGAACAGCCTCCCTTGTGTATTTAAGCCTTCAGTCCTCACAGTTCTTTGTGTTGATTGTCGTATTTGTATTATGTGGTTGTTTGGTTATATTCATATATAACCATATATAACCTATGGTTATGTACGAGGTTTTCGCATACAGACGACAACATTGTCAAAAAGATCCCCATTCACACAGATTCAGGAAAACTACTAAAAACACTGTATTATTCATGCCAGGCCAGTAGTTGGCGATGTCCGTTTGTAAAGACTCAACACGTAATACGCATATGCATGAAGTCACCGTTTTCACAAATTCACTTTTTAGTAGTTTACACGGACACAATAACAGTGTCGTTTTCCAAAAACGTGCACTTTGAATCCAGTTTTCAAAGGGTTGTGATTTCAGGCTCCAAAAAAGCAGTTGTCGTGTAAATGAACGGCCAAAACGCATAATATTTTTTCTGTTTTTAGTAAAAAAAAAATGGTGTCATGTAAACATACCCTAAGAATCTTTATTAAAGTCTGTTTATTTTGCTACTCTATCACCGTGTGCTTTAATACTGCCACCTACTGTTACACATTGACATCACATATATTAATATTTATGTAAATTATCAAGTCAAAAAATAGACATTACACTGTGAATGTCTCCTTATCTCATTTATTATAATTAATTTTCCTAAATTAACACGTTAAATTGATATTAAACTGTTTCCATTGTAATATTTCTTTAATTTATGCTGTGGACAGGATCATTTTTCATTACTATGCTAAAGTAATGAGAATATAATCAGAATCATTATTGAGAATTAATACCTTTAAATAGACATGTTTTTCTGAGATTCATTTATATTTCCATGATTTTTTTTTTTTTTTTTTTTAAACAAAGCTGCTAAAATATATAATAATCTTATATTTCAAAGATAGTTGATGTCATGAAAGAAAAAACCTGAAGGGTGATTTACTTTCTGTGAATAATTTTTCAACTTTTGTAATGTACAGTACTGTGCAAAAGTCTTAGTATTTTTACACACAAAAAGTGTGTTTAAGCCAGTTATTTATATCTTTTGCCGTAGCGTGTCAGTAGGAAATATCAGTTTACATTTATAAATGAATTGCCATTAATTTTAATAATCCGGTGAGATTTTTGTCTGCATGAAGAGTCTGACAATAGTCTCTCTGCTCCACATGGAGATCTGATCTCCTCTTCATCGAGTCTGTCTGTGATCACATGAAGAAACAGAAAAAACTGAGATGGACTAAACCAGAAGAACTGCGGCAACGTCTCCCAGACACTCGAGGAAACCTTCCTGCAGAACTACAGGAATATGTGCAGGAATAGATGCAGGAGACAAAAGCCAAAGGGTGCTCACCCCAAATATCCATTTGATTTAGTTAATAGAAGTTCATTCAGAAATAAAAGCTCTTTATGTTATTATTTTTGACAGCATTCTCACTTTAAAGCATTCTGACGAGTGCCTAAACTTTTCACAGTCCTGTAGTTCTGCAGGAAGCTTTCCTCGAGTGTCTGGGAGACGCTGCCGCAGTTCTTCTGGATTTAGTCCGTCTCAGTTTCTTCATGCAATCACAGACAGACTCGATGAAGAGGAGATCAGATCTCAAATCTCACTGGATTATTACAGCTAATTACAAAATGAATGTTTGGAAATGTAAACTGATATTTCCTACTGACACACTACAGTAACAGATATAAATAACTGGCTTAAAAACATTTTCGTGTGCAAATACCAACGTGCCTAAGACTTTTGCACAGTACTGTATATGGAAGGCACAATGAAAGAATAAACTGTGTAAGTATCTCGGGGAAAATGTACCCAGAGCTAAACCAATTTCTGTTAAAAATTCATGGACAGATTTAGTAGGGCCTCTGTGTGTTTTTTCAGTGTCAGTCTGTCTGCACCAATTTAAAAAAAAAAGCCAGACAATGTGACATAATGAAAAGGGAAATATGAAACAAACTATTTGGCAAAGCCTGACAGTCCCGATAGACTACGCTCATGAGAAAACAATTTGGGGTTTAGGGCATTTGCTATTTCTAGATGCATTTTCCACTTTCGCATAATCTCATGAAATCCACAGAGTGTATTTACAGTGATCCATATGTGATAATCTGTGGCTTTAGCATCAGATTAAAATCTTGCCATATGGACTTCTACAAAGCATGAGACAGTTACCAAATCCAAACATCTGTGTGGTTTTATCATCACCTGGACTGTCAGCTCGAGGAATAGCTAGGCATGGGATGGCTCTGAATTCTGCCGCATTTAAAGAGGCACTTTATGGGAGACAAACGCAAAGAGTCATATTGCCACAGCTGGAGGACTTCAAGGTTTCCGATGACGTTTCCAAGTCTTGACTTTCCCATCGCATGCATCATGGTCTATTTTTACATCTGCTGTTGACATTTCCCGATCAGACAAGCTACATTATCCACCACTGAGAAGCATGCGGTCACTGTATGGAAGCGACATATTAGCAAGGGCCCTATTTACATCAAACAAAAGAATGTTTATGCATAAATATAAGATAATTTTTTTCAGCCAAGACTCTGAAAATCTAATGTCATGTTGGAAAAGTAAATCTACGCATTTGAATATTCATTTAGTTTTGTTTTCATTTAATATAATTGCATATGTTGTGTTGTTGATGTTTGTTTGTTATCATAAAATATAAATCTATGCAAAATTATCATAATGCATTTTCAACATAACAAAAGCCCCCTTTTTAATATTTGTGTTAATTATACCAGTTGGCATATTTTGTGGTTAATTACTCCAACAAGACAATAGCTGATTGTTGTAGCATTTCAAATTGCATACTGTATAGGCTGACTAACTTACAAAGAAGCGGCCTAAAAAGAGGCGAGAAAAGGGGGCGGTGGTGTGATCTTTGACTCAAGACATTCTTTATCACATGACTGTTTACAAAAACTCTTCTCCACAGTTCTGACAGCACTTACTGATTTACAAAGACCCCGTCACTGGACAAAGTGAAATTAGGCTGAAGTTGAGCCCTTTTTAAAGCAGTTTGGTATTCAGTGCACTTTGGCCAACAGTTGCAGCTTTGAGAATTCAAAGAACAGATGAATGTAGCTACACCTCTTCACACATCACACATCTTACACAAAGGCACGTTGTGCTGAGATGAAAATGAAAAGATCTGGTTGAGTCCAGTCCAAAAAGTGACCTGCAATACCTCAACAACACGCCAACTACAGCAAAATAATTCAACAAAACTTAAATTTGCTACCCTTGTGAAAAAGAAGCGTGCTTAATTGTACTGACTGCGCACTTGCAGTGTACTTCAAATCTCAGTTACACTTTATTTGGTAACACTTGGTGTCCTTGTTACATGTAGCTACTGTAGTAAATTACTATCAATTATGCATAATTACACGCAACCTCAACCAAACCTAACCTTAATCCTAACCCTGTAGTAAGTACATGTAGTTAATTAATATTACTCAGTACTTAAATGTATAATTACACTGTAACAATGACACCTTAAAATAAAGGTAATTATACATGTAAGTACTGAGTAATATTAATTAACTACATGTACTTACTATAGGGTTTAGGGTTTGGTTTAGGGTTGGTTGCATGCAATTATACCTAATTTATAGTTATTACTATAGTAAATGCATGTAACATGTAACAAGGACACATTAAAATAAAGCATTACCCAAATTTCAAAAGCAGATAATATTAATGAAATAACAGGCCACTGGCTTAAAGAGAGGCCTGTTTCTTAACACACTTAAGTACACTTTTAAAAAGTGCACTTTGTAATGTCAAAATTAAAACTTTAACTTCCTTTTAAATAGTTTTAATAATCGTTTGTCGTGATTTAAAGAGGTACATTTATTTTGATGACATACTAACATACTATGTAAAGTGTTTATTCATTGTTACATTTAAAGTAAATATATTTTAAATGCACTTAAATGCTACTTCACAATTACAAATCTGTGTAATTAATTACAAATAAATTGAAATACATGACATACTGTAGGCCTACAGTTTCAATAGAAATTAAATTTTAGTTTACCACAAATACTTGTCATTGAGCAGTACACAAAACATATTTCAAAGACAATAAGTAAAATTACATATAAAGATAAAGTCTTAAGTATGTCAAAAAAGCACTCTTAAATTCAACTAATTGCATTTAATATACATTTAAAACTATTACATTTTCTTTTAATTGTAAGAACATGCGGTGACGCTTTATTTTACAGTGTCCTTGTTACACTTCACATGTAGTTACTATAAGAATTACATGCACCGTAACACCTTAATCCTACCCTAACCCTGTAGTAAGTGCATATAGTTCATGATTATTACTGTAACAATGAATATATAAAGAGTTACACTTTATTTTAAGGTGTCTGTTACAGAGTAATTATACATTTAAGTATTGAGTAATGTTACTAACTACACGTACTTACTATAGGGTTAGGATTAGGGTTTGGTTGCATGTAATTATGCTTAATTTATAGTTATTACTACAGCACAAGCTTCGGAAGCCAAAACACACACACACACACACACACACACACACACACACACACACACACACACACACAAAATGTGTGTGGGTCCTTCCCCAGAATTTTTTTACTGGAGTAGATGCCATTTACATTAAATGCAAATAGCCCACCTTGTTTACTAAACATCTGGTTGGGCCAGATTTATTTATACCGAATTATTTACAGTGGTAATAGAGTAGGGCTAAGGCAAGTTTTGGCGCAAATCGACCGAGGTTCGAATCCGCCTTTTGCCGAACTCACTCTACTCCCTTTTCTCATCACATATTAGATCAGAAAGGGCATGCATTTTCAATAAATAATAATAATAATAAAGTGTTTATCGTCAGGGGTAGGTGAACAGACGTGCTTAAATTAGAGATGGTAAAAGTGAGTGGGTCCAATATCATTGGTCTTAAAAAGTGGGTGGGTCTTGTCCCACCCACATACAATGGTTCCGACGCCCATGTAACATATGTAACAACGACACTGCAAAATAAAGTGTAACCGAACATGCTATAATTAAGTATCTGAAAACGTTACATTCAGTTAGCTCTTGATTCTTTTAAAAGTGGGTCATTTTCATAAATAAGCACTCTTCATCAAAGTATGCTAAAGTGTACTTGTTTTTCACGAGGATTAAAACGACTCTAAATCAGGCTATAAATACACGGACATCACACAAGCACGAGAAGCATGCTGAGGAATACAAACTAGAGCTGTCTCAACACCCAGTGCGCTGCCTAGTGCCTCTTAAACAGCATTCTCGAACATATATGATGTCCATGTATTAGAACGCGCCCAAACGCTGCTTTCGTTGTGTTTTCAGACACAGCCGTTGTGTGTATATAAAACCAATTACTCCAATAGCGAATAAAACAGCCCCCTTTGTGGAAGCCGCGAACTGTGTTTACACTATAACTGAGCGTGGCGTTAAATGGCTAACGGTAGTAAAGCAGCAGCGGCGAGAATGCCATCACACGGATTCACGACCGCCTATTCAACAAGAACTAACGTTACTCACTCATTCACAGCAATTGAGGAAATATTACTCACACAGCCAGGAAAACAGCACCACGAAAGGCGTTTGACGCCAGATCGCCATTTTTGCGGTCGATTATTTTACGTGGAAATTCAGCTTAGCTGTCCCGTCGAACGGGTGGAGGATCTGGAGGATGCTGCCGCTGATGAGTTTCCATAGCTACAAGGACATCTGAGCGGAAGCGAGAGGAGGGGCTGAGGCAGCGCTCGTGGACTTCCGGTTGATGATGAACATTAATTATGAAAACACATGGATTGAATGAGAGAGGGTGTTAAACTGTACTGAAGCGTATTTGAGTTCTACATCGAGAAATAGCCCCCTGTTTGTTTGTTTGTTTTAAATTAGCATTAGGGGCATTTTTCGGATAAGAGCAATTATGTCAATTCGTGCATATGCATATTTTTTATAGTTTAAATGAGGATTCAGTAGCCAGAGTGAACATATGAGAAATCATTTAGATTAAAATTACCAGTTTTCTCTGAGTTAATTAGTCTAGAATAAATAAAAAGAAAAAAAAAAAAATTCACATTTCAACACCAGATGGCAATGTTAGAAAGGATAAAGAAAATATTAGAGCCAGTAGTATACATTCTTATCTCTACTTGGGAGGTATATATATATAGTACTGCGCAAAGGTCTTAGGCACGTTGGTATTTGCACACGAAAATGTTTTTAAGCCAGTTATTTATATCTGTTACTGTAGTGTGTCAGTAGGAAATATCAGTTTACATTTCCAAACATTCATTTTGTAATTAGCTGTAATAATCCAGTGAGATTTGAGATCTGATCTCCTCTTCATCGAGTCTGTCTGTGATTGCATGAAGAAACTGAGACGGACTAAATCCAGAAGAACTGCGGCAGCGTCTCCCAGACACTCGAGGAAAGCTTCCTGCAGAACTACAGGACTGTGAAAAGTTTAGGCACTCGTCAGAATGCTTTAAAGTGAGAATGCTGTCAAAAATAATAACATAAAGAGCTTTTATTTCTGAATGAACTTCTATTAACTAAATCAAATGGATATTTGGGGTGAGCACCCTTTGGCTTTTGTCTCCTGCATCTATTCCTGCACATATTCCTGTAGTTCTGCAGGAAGGTTTCCTCGAGTGTCTGGGAGACGTTGCCGCAGTTCTTCTGGTTTAGTCCATCTCAGTTTTTTCTGTTTCTTCATGTGATCACAGACAGACTCGATGAAGAGGAGATCAGATCTCCATGTGGAGCAGAGAGACTATTGTCAGACTCTTCATGCAGACAAAAATCTCACTGGATTATTACTAGCGAGCCTAAGACTTTTGTACAGTACTGTATATAGTACTGTATATAAATGTATTATATATATATATATATATATATATATATATATATATATATATATATATATATATATATATATATATATATATATATATATATTATTATTATTATTATTATTTATTTAAGAAAGAAATACATTGTTTGTTCAATTTATTTATTGGTAATAACATTTATAATTTATAATTTTTATGCCACACAGACAGTACAACTTAACATTGTTTGTTCAAAATATGTATTTACTTATTTATTACATCAAATAAATCAATATATTTTGTCATATTTGTCTCACATGGGATGGTGTATTTGAATTTGTCATTTATTTTATTATAGTAAGAGGAGTAACCTCTCTTCCAAGTTGCTAAATCGGTTGTTTAAAATAAACACTTTCTCAAATGAAATTGCCAAAAGGTTCATAGGCTATATTGTTGTATGGCGATTACTGTAGTAAGAATGTATGAGAAGTGTGTGATATTTTAAGCAGTTTCAGAGTAAAAATAACAACATAAAAGCTTTTGCCTGCACATCTGAGCAACTTCACACATTGCACCTGGTTGCGACCTTTTCTATTTTTGAAATATTTAATCAAAAGGAAACAAAATTTTTTTTTTTTTTTTTACTTCAAATCAATTATATTACCTTTCCCAATCATTTTTACAGAAAAAAAAAAGATTACAGAAAAATAGAATATACACACTATGTGGAATTGGAATATTCTTAAAGGGGTGATGAATTGAAAAATCCACTTTCCTTGAGCTTTTGATATATAAAAGGTCATGGTAATATAAGAATATCCTGTAAGTTTCAGAGCTGAAAACTTCCTTGTTAGTCAAAGAAAAGCTTTTATTGACACCAGGCCCAGCAAACGATCGATCTCAGAATGTGCCACACTTTGACGTCATCGTGTGGTGAAACACCGCCTCAACATAAGACGAACAACGCCTGATTCTGTAGCCCCGCCCACCGACTCGTACCTGACATGACACAGGCCTCCATAGAGCTAAACCGGATCCAACTTCTAAGCAATAAACATGCCGCATAAGCTTCATTCAGATTCCAATATTATGAATGCATGGATGAACTTTATTTTTAATGAATATCCAGCTCACGTGGGGAAGACATTGCGCGATTGTTCCTTCATTTCTGATCACGGATTCGTTTGTAATCGAGACTGGATTTGCAGACAGGATAAGATTACATGAATGAATGAAGCAACACACTAATGTGAGTAAAAATGTTTTTTATATGTGATAGTATTGCATTGTTACAGATCGTTTGACATCTGTTGTGTGGACGTGTCTAACTGAACATACCTTAGCACGCTGTCACAGGCTGGAGAATCCTTTATTCATTTCTATTCAGGGTCTTATCGGACATGTATGGGCCAGGGCTCGCAAAGCCCAACGTCCCGGGGCTATGTGTTTTCCGGGCTACCAAATCTTAAATAGTGAAATAACATTCCTTTCTTGATGTTCGTTGTTCACTCTCTTGACTTGATATTTGAAAGAAAAATACAATCGCGGAAGTTTTGATCATGCTGTCTGCCACATTGGTGTGTGTGTGTGTGATGTACGGGTCGCACTTATATCCACAGATCGGGCGGGCCAAGTAATAAAAAAAAAACGTTCCAATCAATCGCGGGAGGATGAGAGATAAATCATTGTGTTTGTTTGATAAAGACGTTTTGTGAGCCCTGTGGGACGAATCATTCTGGTTGCCGTTTCCCCTCAAGCTTCAAAACAATCCCTCACGTGTACGGTGTTTACTTCAAAGTCTTCGCGGGGGAGCTGAAGCTCATTATCCAATCCTAGCAACAATATAACGGTGTTTATGACTTCCTTAAGTCTTCAGTGCGGCATGCCCATAAAAAACTTTTCATAGACAAATTATTTATATACTGTACAAACTGTAGGCTATATTATATCCCTACCTCTAAACTTTCTGCATTTTTATATAAAACAAGGGATGCAGGTTAGGTAATGTTTATTGAACAACCAGATGAGATAATGGAAGTGCAGGTGATGATCTTGAGTTTCGTGAGAGTCTGATGATGATATCAGAACGACACAGTCTTTATACTTGCAGATGAGGCGGGCTGGAGACAGAACTGGATCAAGGGAGACTCTGGAGGATCACACAAGACGAGGGAACACGATGGAGACTTGGAAGAACACAGGAGGCAGGTAAGTAGGTTGTAGAAGTCCTTGAGGTAAGCATGAAGGTAAGTATCTTACGTGCTAACGAGACCGGACAGTGACTGAATGTGTGAGAGTGTCTTTTGTGCTGTGGGTGATTGCCGTGATGATGGGATGCAGGTGATCGTGATTAGTACTCTGGTGAAGGTGTGCATTGTGACTGGATGGCGTGGGAGCCTGACGTGTCTGTGACACATGGGCACCAAAAATAAATAAATAATAAATGTCCCCATAATAAATTTAAATTTAAAAATAAATTTTGTCCACATAATGTAGGGAATACCTGAATAACACATTGTGTTTTCATGTTTTATGGGGACTTTCCATAGACATAATGGCTTTTATACTGTACAAACTGTATATTCTATCCCTCTACACTAACCCTACCCTTAAACCTATTACACAAAACTTTCTGCATTTTGCACTATGATTTATAGGCAGTTTTCTTCATGGGGACCAAAAATGTCCAAGGATTTCGGATATTGGCATCTTTGTGGGGACATTTCGTCCCCATAATGTAGGTTTTACCAGGCTGCCACACACACACACACACACACACACACACACACACACACACACACACACACACACACACACACACACACACACACACACACACACACACACACACACACACACACACACACACGCGGACAGATTATAAGTACAGGTTTGTACTTGGGTGTATCAAAGGGTTAAAATGGCTCTTAATACAGTAGACGTCATGTTAAAATTGTTAGTATTATTTTGTATTAAGGTATGTATTATTTCCGTGGTCACTGCATCATTTTTTCCCCCGCATTTACATCATGTTATAATTTGAATGCATTATTCACTTATTTTAGGCTGGGATCACACTATGTGCAACAAGAGACTCAATTTATGTTGTACAATAGAAGCAAACTAAGACAATCAATTATTAAATGGCTCTTTAATTAGGACAATGAATCTTATTAGTCTTTATTAAAGAAAAACATAGGATGTCTATTCCTTCATGCTTAATTACAGGCTTTATTTCATCAGCTGCAGTAAGGATTTTATTCTTAAATGAACCCTTTTTGCATTTAGCAGCATGTTGATGCCACTGGAGCACAGCCGAAGAGACAGCCTGCAATCACACCCCCTCTCGCCACTGTTACACTGTGTTTGCACACACTGCGACCAAACTGTCCAGCTCTATCGGCGCCTGCTGCGTTTGAACACTAACGCTTTAGTCCTCTAGAGAACAACGGCACCTTTAGAGCTTCATTCATTCTTGGCTTGGTACAGTATATATTTATTTATACATGATGTACAATGTCTTGAATACACATCCACATGCATGCCTGTGTGCGCAATGAAATGCCTTCCTGGATGGAATCATCCAACGGTGCTCATGAATCTGAAGATCATTTCAACAGCTACTTGATCTGCATCATCAGAACATATGTGACCAGGAAACCATGGCAACCATCTCAGGTGCTCTAGCAAGCTGGAAACAAGGCCAGAGGAATGTGTTTCACAAGCCTGCACTAGTGTTAAATGCATGGTGTTACACCTCGCATCAAAGGCAAACACGTGGAGAAATGCGTGGAGAAGATACTAAGGTCATTTAGATAAAGCGTTGAAGTGCTATGTGCTATTTTCTCACCCAGTGAGATAATAAGTCGTCAAGTTCACAATACACATTGTTTCAAAGCAGCTTTACAGTTATGTCTATAATGCCTTTGTGCTTTACTTGAACTGATACACGAGTGATCATCCGGATTTAGATCTCGCTACACATAGTGTTGTCTAGCACATATATCAATGCCGCAGTGATTTGGACACACATCTGATTGTTTAAAAGTAATTAAAGGGGTCTTGCATTGTTTTATTTTTTTATAATGTTTCCTGTGGTGCACTTTTAACATTAGTATGATTTTTACATCAAACATCATCATAATTTAGAAATAAAAGGCATTTTTCCTACCCTGATTTTAGCCCCTGATCTGAATGCTGTGTTATAATAATGATCAACTGAGACATTCACATTGTTGAAAATAAATAACCACATTCCTAGCATTAGGATCCTGTGGAAGGTAATGTTATTTGTAGTCCATCCTGTATTGCTCATCATCTCACTAACACACCAGTGGGCGGGGCCAAAGTTGCAGTGATAAAGTAGGTGCTGATTTTCTTCTGCAGAGGCGGTCTTTCACCTCATAGATAGGCACATTCCACAATGAGTCGTTCTCTGGGCTTGGTTACAATAAAAGCTGTTTTTGGACTAACAAGGAAGCTTTCAGTTCTGAAACTTACAGGATATTATTATAGTATGATGACCTCTCATATGTCAAAAGCTCAAGGAAAATTGTATTTCTCAGTTCATGACCCATTTAAGAGATTTGAATATTGGTCTGCGTTGTTCTACTAAGGAATTTAAATGATGGTCATTTTTGCTCTAAGAGTAAGCAATTCTCGAAAATGATTAATGAAATTATGATTGTTTATCGCAGATGAAAAGTGTAAAGATTCTGAAATGTCTGATGCTCAAGTACAGGGCTGGACTGAGGCTAAAATTCGGCCCAGGCAAACCCAGCCCATCCGGCCTATGAGTTCCCCGTGAATGTTTGTGCTGGGGTTAGGGCCTTAAATTGGAGTAAATAAATACAACTAGACCAGGGACAAATAATGATGGATATTATCGAATTTACTGCAAATGCAGATAACAAACTTAATATTGCACTTTTGTCACACAGAAATGCACTTGACAGTAAAGCGCTGATTTTGAGCTAGGATGCATTCAAGTGAATTTACTGCTTTTAGTCATCATTTACTCACTCTCATGTCATTCCAAACCTGTATGACTTTCTCTCTTCCGTGAAACACGAAAGAAGATATTTTGAAGAATGTTGGCAACCAAACCATTGGCTACCACTGAAAACTGCATGGACAAAAAAACAAAACAAAAAACAAAACAAATCAAATGATTTTCTTTTATGTAACACAGAAAGAATACAGAAAGTAAATGATCACATTTTTGGGTTGAACTACCCCTTTAAAAACAATCATATTTTAGAGTTAATACACAGATATCTTTCATGAGGTCTATTAGAACTATTAAAAAGTTCATAAAACATTTAAAGAGAAAAAAGATTTGTCCTCAATTCATGGGATCCAGGCTTTAAAGCTGTTTTGTTGAATTATCCTTTAATTACCCTTATGAAATTGTATTTATAGTTTAACTGTAAGATCATGGTAGTCACAGGTAAAACCATGCTCCTCATTACCATGGGTATATTGGTTTCTAAAATAAAAAAATAATAATAAACTGTTGAATTTGTAATAAAAAAAATACAAAAACCTGCGCCTAATATGGACACATGTATATGGAGGAGGGGATGTCTTTCTCGCTTTGGCCTGCCAATTCAAAAGACAAACCAATGGGCCGCTGTCCCTGCATGATGGGCCAGTCAGGGAAAAATAAATAATTAAATAAATACTCTTGTATCGCTCCCAAAGAGCGGCGGCCCACCGGGAAAATGATTACCAGTGCAGCTCTGCTCAAGTACATGCCAGAAAGGGCTTTAAATGATAGTCACTTTCGTTCTAAGTGAGAGTAAACAATCCTCAAAAAGAATTGTTACGACTTGTGTATTTATGGAAGTGTTGTTGTGTTTGTTGATGTGTCTGTGTTGTATGTGTGTATGGCTGCATACTTCCCTACTATATAGTAACAGTATGTAATAAAAGAAGTATGTCCAAATTCAAAGCACTCATAAAAGAGTAGGCAAAAAATAACCGGATGATCTACTACTTCTGGCGAGATTCTGAAATGTGCATATGATGGACACTTTACTATCCCATGAGGCCACTGGAGAGGATTTGTGAATGGCAGTAAAGCAACGCAACTGACGAATGACTACATGGCGAATGTGCGGTACGTCCAGATTACATTCATACTACATACATTGATTCAAACTATAGAATGTACTTTTTTAACGGCCACAAAGCACCTACTCAAGAGTATGCTATTTCGGATGCAGCCTATAGGTGTGTTCGACATCGGCTGCGGGCCGGCTGGCTGCGATCGCATGTCGGGAGGAGCTGAAAACTTCTGCTTCCCGTAGTGACGCATACAATTACAGCTGTAGTGAAAGAAATGCAATATTTTTCAAATACACAGATGCTTGACAATCACAGACATTTTCATTCAGTACAACGTCTGTTTGTAAGAAGCTCAACACAAGCCATTCAAATACCAATGCAGTGGGGTCTACGTTTTTTTTAATCAGTTTTATTTTGATTAGTGGAACTGAAGGTGTCCGGATAAACACGAAATACATGTGATCGCTGTCATGCTGTGAATCCGGCCAATCGTGGAACAGCTGTGTCATCATCTGAGTTTGTGCAGCTGCCCTTGAGCTGCTCTCATGGTACTTTGATGTCATAGATCACTGTGGCGTTGCGTCGGCACTGTCTCAAGTCGGACAAAATTTCTAATCGGCATGCTTTGTTTCAAGTCAGCCAACAATCGGTGTGTGCAGAGCTGCATGAAGTCGAACAAGCCTAATGTCTGCATCCAGGTGTGGTCTACTGGAGATTCCGATTGATCCTGTTCCACCCCCAGTTCCTGTTATAAGGACTACACCAAACAAGATGTTGAATGCACATATGAAATTAGGTAGTGATAGGATGGTTGATACCGTGATTGATGACGTTTGAAGCTTCGAACACCATGCAGTATTGAAAGGTTTGAAAAAATTGGTGCTTCGTGACCCCACCTGATGCATAAAAGGGAAAGGATTATCCCGTCACTTCGAGGGCTGTCAGTATTTTCATCCCATAACCCTGTTATGGGCTGTCAGGCTGTCAAATTTTCATCCCATAACCCTTGTGTTTGACTTTATATTGACTTTTTTACATTGAGTTTGTGTTTGTGTGCGTGTGTGTATGTGTGTGTGTTACACTTATTTAGGATTCAACAGACTAGTTTTGAGTCAACTGTAACCTCAACACCAGACACAAACAGAATGCACGTCACTTTATTGCATTTAACCATGTTTTATAGCTGGTCTGACCACCAGATGTCACTAATGCGCATTGTGTTAAAAGCTTTGAGTAATGAACTGTTTTCCAGCACGTTAACGATGCAATTGTCAGCAGGTTGCATTTTAGGGCCCAACAGCCAGCACCATCTAGAGTTTTATGACAGAACTTGGTATATTCCCTATTGAGATGTATCCAAGTGAAACGGCTTCTCAAACAAGAAAAACTGCAGGACGGGGTTTGATTTTGTCCATCGGGAATAGAGTGGTGCACGTATGATGTCACTTTGTAGGCCAATCGGCAGTCACACTGCTTCCCTCAAGAAAAACCCAATAGGATTTTCCCACAGGCTTTTGGTTTATCGCTAAAAACAAGTTTATGACACTTACACGTTTTGTCCATCAAGATAATTATCACAGATGAACACAAGTTCTATGAATTCTGAAGCCTAAATGCAGTCGCCAGAAGTGAAAAGCTAAAGGTTGGCTATAAACGAACTACACCACAGTCGCTCGACTTCAACGTCACCATCACTAAAGCTTCCAACAACTCTTTCAGTTTTTATCTAAAACATTTTCCCAGAAGGTTTGAGTTAGACTAGTTTATAAGAACACAATGAGGCTGTAAAAGCAGAATGAGTTTACCTGTTCGGCATGATGACGTTTAATGTCCCCGACAGCCTCCGTAGTCTCATTGAGCCTTTTTCAAGACACGTAAAAGCTTTAAAAAAATCAAAATACTGATGTATTTTATGTAAAATAAAACACGAAAGTGTCTTGAGCTTGTGTTCACCACAGACCTTATTTCAGCCATGAGCCATGTAACCAAATTCCCATTCAAAAAAAACCCATGGACTTTGGGACGATGGAACCAGAAAGTGCTAAAATGCTAACTCGCTTCCGCGTTTTGGCCTACAAAGTGATGTCATACCTGCACCACTCTATTGACTGGTTGTGGTGATGTCAAGTGAGTGACAGGCTGTCCCGTCCTCGCGCCAGTAAACACGTCATCAGAGGAAATAAGATGTCGCTGCAAGTGGGAGGGAAAGTTATTTTGATTACGAGGGCACATGAAGTAAATTTAAAAAATGAATGCATGGATAAACCATATGACAGATAAAAAAAAAAATGATTGTCAATTTGATTTCATGTTGACTTTAAATGAAATACAGCCGGTTGTAAAAGAGTCTGATGTGAGTTTAACATCTTCCAAATGTAAATAGCAGTCATTTAAGCATCATTATTGAGAAACAAAGGCTTTGGATGGTTTTAATATGGCTTTAGTTTCATTTAGTAACGTCTCTGATTTCAGACAGAATTACTATATAGTAATGTCGCTCCTTACTTTTAAAATGACTTACTGTACATTGTGGTAAAGATTTTGGTTGGAAAATATTTATATTGTGGTACCGATTTTGGTTATTTCGATATCGCCAACCTCTAAGTTTAAACAGGTAAAAACTTCTATATTAACAACAAGACTTCATTACTCTGTAGCTCCATCTTATGTTGCCAAAATCACTTGCCAGATGCTTTAGCGTGGACCTCCTGAGCATGTCTGGACAGTACCATTACCATAGCTGGCTTATTATGAGAAACATCATTACAGGATAATGTGGATTAGAGATTTAGTCATGGGTATTTGATTTTTGTTTTTTTTTCTATCCCTATATGGAAGGATTTTACAGTGGACAGAATTACACATATAAATACCTCACAAATGGCTTGTTTGGCTTTTACATTTGTATCTAATGTATATAAGCTTTTCATGGTCTTCATCTAATGTCATGTCATTAGGCCTCCTCCATCACACTACAATTACATTAGGCAGTTCACACACCTTCCTGACAGCACGTTTCTTATGTTTCATGGTGTGTTTGGTTGCTTGGTAACAGTGGATTTTCGCCAAGGCTCAACTTATGGCGCTCTCTTTGATTGTAGAGTATACACAGCAGTTCCCACTTGAGGTCAAGCTCTGACATCATTAGTACGATGCATTCTAATAATTACGTAATAATCAGCGATTAGACAGTATAAAGTCTGCAACATTATAGTTCATGTAAATATTTTTTGTTTGCTACTGTGATGCATTATGGCACTGTTATCTCCATATGCATTTTTCATAACATTGGTGGTTTTTAATATTTTTTAACTAGATTTCAGTACACAGATGGCAGCTCAGAGTGTTAGGGAATACGGTAAAACCAACCAGCAGAATCAGTCTGGCAGTAGCACGGTAATGGAGACCCGCCAAACAGTCCAAAGAGATGGTTGGTCAGCAGCTTGTCATAGAACTAGGTTGACTGATTGATTTGCCCTGACCGTAAACCGTTGAATGGCTGAAATATCAAATTACTTTTATTTCTGATGTGTTACAAATATTCTCATTTCTAGTCAGTTGCAGATGGCATTATAGTAAGAGGGACATTCTCATTCTATAGAGATCATTTGATTGGACACACATTTGGATACACCCCTGAGTGCAAGAACAATATTTCTGTCTGTTTTTGAGAAAATTAATGCATATATATATATATATATATATATATATATATATATATATATATATATATATATATATATATATATATATATATATATATATATATAGGCATAAAATTATGACCACTGACAGGTGAAGTAAATAACACTCATTACTCATTATATCTTCATCACGCCTCCTGTTAGTGGGTGGGATATATTAGGCAGCAAGTGAACATTTTGTTAGAAGCAGGAAAAATGGGCAAGCGTAAGGATTTGAGCGAGTTTGACAAGGGCCAAATTGTGATGGCTAGACGACTGGGTCAGAGCATCTCCAAAACTGCAGCTCTTGTGGGGTGTTCCCGGTCTGCAGTGGTCAGTGTCTATCAAAAGTGCTCCAAGGAAGGAACAGTGGTGATCCGGTGACAGGGTCATGGGCGGCCAAGGCTCATTGATGCACGTGGGGAGCGAAGGCTGGCCCATGTGGTCCGATCAAACAGATGAGCTACTGTAACTCAAATTACTCAAGTTAATGCTGGTTCTGATAGAAAGGTGTCAGAATACACAGTGAATCGCAGTTTGTTGAGTATGAGGCTGCACCAGTCAGAGTGTCCACGCTGACCCCTGTCCACTGCCGAAAGCACCAACAGTGGGCACGTGAGCATCAATACTGGGGAACACATGGCACCAGGATGCACTATGGGAAGAAGGCAAGCCGGCGGAGGCAGTGTGTTGCTTTGGGCAATGTTCTGCTGGGAAACCTTGGGTCCTGGCATCCATGTGGATGTTTGGACTTTGACACGTACCACCTACCTAACCATTGTTACAGACCATGTACACCCTTTCATGGAAACGGTATTCCCTGGTGGCTGTGGCCTCTTTCAGCAGGATAATGCCCTGCCACAAAGCAAAAATGGTTCAGGAATGGTTTGAGGAGTGGACTTGGCCTCCAAATTCCCCAGATCTCAATCCAACCGAGCATCTGTGGGATGCGCTGAACAAACAAGTCCGATCCATGGAGGCCCCACCTCACAACTTACATGACTTAAAGGATCTACTGCTAACATCTTGGTGCCAGATACCACAGCACACCTTCAGGGGTCTAGAGGAGTCCATGCCTCGAAGGGTCAGGGCTGTTTGGCAGCAAAAGGGGGACCAACACAATATTAGAAAGGTGGTCATAATGTAATGCCTGATCGTTGTATATATAACCATCAATTTTTATTAACTGAAGTAATAGATTATAGATAATAATAGATACTATATTTATATAATTTATTCATAACCATAATTGTATCCTTTGTGGTCAAAAAGAGTTTCAACAAAGGATACAATTATGGTTATTAATAAATTATTTAAGTATATTATAAGCATAACTGTATAAATATATTTAGAAAGTTATAATAATAGTATAAATATGCGTATAAATTAATAATAATATTAACATATTATATGTTAAAGATGCACATGTACAATAGTTGTTCAACATATTTAAATGACACAGGTAAACAATTATTTTTGACCAAACCCACTGCATAAGGCTACATTCTTGCTGATGAGAAATGTCAAGATGAACCATATATCCTTATAAGGTATCACCAAAACACTGTTTTCTGTTCCACTGTGATATCAGGAACAATCCAAAAATACACTGTTGATAGCTTCAGTGATTTCCAGCACAGCATGTAGAATAAATCAAGTGCAGCATACCAGTGCGCTTTCAGCAGCTTAAAAATTCACAGCGAAGTTAATGTAAAACCTTTTAACAGCTACATGTCTGAAATCATGCATATTTGTCTGACAAAACAGCCGTATCATTGCAATTTCATGCCTGAACTGGGAGCATGAAAACATGCTCTCTTGCCACATTAGTGGAAGTACACCATGCACAGTTCACGCTTACATACTTACACCCACTCTCTTAAATGGACAAATGAAGTTGAAAAAAAAAAAAAAAAAAAAAAAAAAGTATTTCCTGCTCAGAATCAGTAGCAGGGGCCATGACACACTGCAGTTGCCAAGAGTTAGACTTTTCTTGGTATATATTACTTGGCAACCTCACATCCCTATAGAAACAGAATGTGTCAAGGGCTACAGCTTCAACAATAAATACACTAGGGTAAAAATACTAAACCGTTTTTGCTGACATTAAGGACAAAATGACATTCCCAAAAAAATGTGATTGAGAGATGTTTATGGAACTTAACAAATTTACAAACCCGATTCCAAAAAGTTGGGACACTGTACAAATTGTGAATAAAAAGGAATGCAATAATTTACAAATCTCATAAACTTATATTTTATTCACAATAGAATATAGATAACATATCAAATGTTGAAAGTGAGACATTTTGAAATGTCATGCCAAATATTGGCTCATTTTGGATTTCATGAGAGCTACACATTCCAAAAAAGTTGGGACAGGTAGCAATAAGAGGCCGGAAAAGTTAAATGTACATATAAGGAACAGCAAAATTATTGTTTTTAAAATAGTTTTTTTTTTGTGTGTGTGTGTGTGTTTGTGTGAAGAACATTTTAAGAACCTTTTTCCACTATAAAGAACATTTTGTGTAATGGAAAGGTCCATGAATGTTAAAGGTTCTTTATGGAACAGTCAGTTCCAATAAAGAACCTTTTTTTATTATTTATAAGAGTATGGTATCAAAAATATCGGGCATCCAAATCAGGGCTCACACTAATTAGTGTGTATCTTTAATATGATCAGTCACTGAGCCCTCCACGTTTAAACAATAGATAACTGATCAACTTCATTGCAGCACGGTGGATTCTATCGTGCATGTCCTTGCTTAGGAAAAGCATCTGTTGGGAAAGCATTCGGGAAAGGCTGTTTAATTCCTAATTTAAGCTGCCCTTGCAGGAATCACGTGAGGAAAGGATTACACACATTAGAGCCACTGCATTTTGGCAGATGAGGCACAAAAGCAGATAGCCTAGTTGGACTATGACAGCACTGCCACTGGACAGACATTCAAACAGTTTAAAGATGTCTGTCACTTTTTTTTAACCTAATTTGAAGAGCTGTGCATTATTTCCTGTCCCAAAGAGCTGATCGAATGAATTTGGATAGGTCACAGTAAAAGTAAGACATGTAACTATCAATAATTTGCTTTCTCTATTCATTTAATGATTAGAAGGTGACGTGTCAGCACTTCGAAAGTCGAAAAAGCGATTGTAAAGGAATAGGCTATTAGGCGAGAACTGACACTTTGTCGTTCGGTGCAAAATGATTGAATGGAATCCATCAAAGCTTGGAGAATTTTACTCTGCAACCACAAAGGTGAGTTTATTAGCTTCAACAACAAAATCTTGCTTATTTCAGAAATGTGAAACTCTCTGAACAAGCTAAGATAATTATAAAAATATTGGTAAGAATTGGCCTGAACCCCCTTCAGCCGTGACTTATTCACGATACAGCACTAGCCTCAAGTACCTTATTGCTTTTATAAAATGGTTACCACACAATACAAATATTAAAGCCACAAAATATGTATCAATGTAACTTTCATGAAGTAAAATCACAAAAAGCCTTCCTTCCGCTGAAAAACATAGTCCCTGACCGTGAACAGCAACAGAAGTTACATTATTACGCCATTAGATGGCGGCAAAGACTTTATGAGAGAGGGTCTTTGCACACTGAGTCTGAAATTTTCGTATGTGCTTTTCCGTATTTGTCATCCAGTGGCTCTGAATTGTCAAAACCCCTCTCAAAATGCTTGCTACGAATGTGAAAAACGCAGAAAATTAAACCCGATCCGAATTTTTTCATGACGGACAATAGTTTCGTAGGCAGTGTGTAAACATGATTGATACAAAATGAGGTCGTATTTATTTTTTAACGCGCAAAAATATCAGACAAGAATTTCGGACTCAATGTGCAAAGGCCTTCAGTGTGCAAGGACTTTAGTTGCGTCTTGCATGTTCACAACAATTTTCAGTCCTTTTCGATATAAAAGTCTTTGCTACTGACTGACTCCTCTAAAATTTTTGTGCGTTAAAAAATAAATACGACCCCACGTTGTGTCAATCACGTTTACACACTGCCTCTGAAACTTTGTCTGTCATAAAAAAAAAATAATAATTTTATCGGGTTCGATTTTCTGCGTTTTCTGTACATGAATTACCCGTAGCAGATCTATACAGGTGGAGCTGGGGAAGGTGGAGGGTTTCTGAAAGTGCGCTGCAACTGCTGACAGTAAATGTTGACCAATTTAATGTTAAACAGCGAGCTCATTGGCTACTGATACAGCAGGAACCAATCAGCTGTGCCCAATAGAGAATGATGTGATTGCAAGCAGATTGAGTTAAGGACCTATCAGCCAGCACCATCTAGAGTTTCATGAGAGAACTCTTGGTTCAAATTATACAGTTCTCATCAGTACTATTCATAACTATTATTACATACTATTGAATACTAATATTTTCAGATACTTTTGCAGACTTGTTTGGAATATAAACCTACAACAGTCATCTAACTTTGAAAACAGAGAAATTATCTATTTTAGGACTTCGGATGATTGGCTTACAAAAATAGAGACACAAGCAATCACATTTTCAATCTATATAGATTTGTTATGAAGGAGATTTTTCTAAAAATTGCTACTTGTTAGTGGCAAATATATAATCTTCATTGTGGAATAAACCTAAGCAATTAGGAGTGATTAATCTGATGTGTAGTTAAGGCTCACATGCAGATATGTGTGGTGCCTCCAAGCAGAATGATTGTCAAACACAAGTGCAGAGAGGGCAGTTTATAGTCTGTATTTTCTGGTTCAAAGCATTCATTATCCTAGATAATTGCTTTCTCATGGGACAATTTTGTTTCCTTGTGGGCTGAGCAGACCACAAAGGACAACTGTCTCAGAAAATAAAAGTTTACATTCTGTCTGTACATAAACTTTTAGTTCAGCTTAAAAATGAAAAGTGGGATGTTAACTCTCTGCCTGCAGTCAATGTCCCCTGACAATAGTAAACTTGACATTGGCAAGGACAAGACTGAGATCAAAACTAAAATCTGGGTCCTGGTGATTAGCGAGGTTATGATTTAATGACTGGCATGAATTAGAATTCTAGCATTGTTTGATAATGTTTTAAAATATAATCATCAAATCATATATATATATATATGTGCCATATGTCTCAGCCTGACATAAGAACATCACAACAGAGACTGTTATATTTCACCCAAAAATGAAAATTCTGTCATAGTTTACTCACCCTCAAGATGATGGACTCCAATGACTTCCATAGTATGGGAAAAAAATAAAATAAAATACTATGGAAGTAAATGGAGACCTAATGACATTCTTCAAAATATCTTATTTTGTGTTCAGCAGAAGAAAGAAATTTGGTCACACTTTAGTTTACGGTCCAATTCTCACTATTAACTAACTATTAATTACTTAATTTTGCATGAATAAACTCCTAATTACTGCTTATGCATAATTAGTATGGTAGTTGTTAAGTTTAGGTATTGGGTAGGATTAAGGGATGTAGAATATGATCATGCAAAATAAGGCATTAATATGTGACTATAGCCAATATCCTAGTAATATGCATGCTAATATGCAACTAGTTACAGTGAGCACTGGACCATAAACTAAATGTTACCAGAAATTCATCCACTGTAAAAAATATATCCGTAAAATAACAGAAAAATTACTGGCAACTCATTACCCATTGACAACATTTTCATTTTTGGGTGAACTATCCCTTTAATGTTTATTTCCATTTATTTGTTTTGTGAGACCTATTAGATATGATTGACAACATATTATCATGCATAAAATTAACCTTGCAGGAAAACTACAATAAATAAAACCATGTAATGTATTATTATTATTATTATTATTATTATTATTATTATTATTTATGTAGTATTGATTTTAATGACCAAAAACTCCTCTAGACCCCTGAAGGTGTGCTGTGGTATCTGGCACCAAGATGTTAGCAGCAGATCCTTTAAGTCCTGTAAGTTGCGAGGTGGGGCCTCCATGGATCAGACTTGTTTGTTCAGCACATCCCACAGATGCTCGATTTGGATTTGGAGGCCAAGTCAACACCTCAAACTCGTTGTTGTGCTCCTCAAACCATTCCTGAACCATTTTTGCCTTGTGGCAGGATGCATTATCCTGCTGAAAGAGGCCACAGCCACCAGGGAATACCGTTTCCACCGCTTCCATACCGTACCATACATGGTCTGCAACAATGTTTAGGTAATTGGTACATGTCAAAGTAAAATCCACATGGATGGCAGTTTCGTAAGCAATTTGAGCTACAGAAGTTTGTCTGTTTGATTGGACCACACGGGCCAGCCTTCACTCCCCACGTGCATCAATGAGCCTTGGCCGCCCATGACCCTGTCGCCGGTTCACCACTGTTCTTTCCTTGGAGCACTTTTGATAGATCCTGACCACTATAGACAGATATTTGACCACCACTCAAATCCTTACGCTCGCCCATTTTTCCTGCTTCTAACACATCAACTTTGAGGACATAAATGTTTACTTGTAGCCCAATATATCCCACCCACTAACAGGTGCCGTGATGAAGAGATAATCAGTGTTATTCACTAACATAATGTTATGCCTGATCGGTGTATAGGCCTATATTAAAAATAAATATCTTTTTAAGAGAGCTTCTGTCACTTTTAGTTCCCTATTCGTGAAAGTAAAGAGCGAATCTGTGAACACACAAGTTAATGATGTAAAAATCCAAAATGATGGTTATTGTACCACATCTAAAGGCTGATGATGGTCGCCACACCCTTTTCTTTAGTGTGTGTAATGTTGATGCACCCTTTCCATCAGAATCAAAATGTCACGCCTGAGAGGAAATGTGCATACACAAGTGAAGTTTGCAGGCGCATTACAGGCTGAATGTAAAACTACACGGGCCAAAGCACAATAAAAACCCACACGCACTACATTGCATATCTGCATAGACCCAGAACAACATACTGCATGTGCCATTCAAAAAGAGACACAATAGAGAAGATCCAAAGAGGTGCGGACTTTGGTTTCTGTTAATGCGCATGATACTGCAGCAGTTGTACTACACCAGCACACTCCAACTCACCTTGAATAAGAGCATCTGCCATGCCATTTTACTACCAGGGGGCGGATGATTAACCAATACACGCCCCAGAGCGCCGGGCACTGGCCAATCAGAGTGCAGCGGGGGCGGACCCAATGGCTACATTCCCACACTTGGTTTCACTTTGCACTTCGGAACATCTCCGTCTTCCATAAAGGCGCTGGTGCAGGTGCTCTGTCTCTTCGGGGGAGGATGCCATAGGAAGGACGGGCTGGGGAAAAAATGAAGGAAAAAGCTGAGAGAGGAGAGCACAGGATATGATAAGCAGGGTCTCAGACTGGAAACGGAGGAAATTGAATATGAAAGATTTATTGAAAGGGGCACTTTGAGCTATTATTCCTGGTCGGCAATAGTACTATGATTTGGTATGTGGCCACTTTGATAGCAAGTGTTTTCAGCACCCGAGGAACGGCAGCTCAAGGTGAGTTGAAGTGCAGTATTTCTATTCTGCATCATTCAAGGAAAGGCGTTTCATTCGTGCGCTTTTGACAGATACGTTAAATGGCACATTTATTTATGCTTTTATAAATCAAGCGACATATTTGATCGGAATATGTGCGTTTTCTGGGATCGAACCCGCGACTTTAGACTAGTGCCATGAGGTGCATGTATGACAATGAATGCAATTTTTAATTAATCATCAAATATATCCATTCATTTGGGATAAAACTTAATAATTCATAATTTCTGATAGCATTTGCATCATCTCATATTAGGGCATGAACGAGACAATTGAAGGCGTGTAGGTCGCTGTTACAATCGATTGATGCTCCTTTGATTACAAATGCTTTGTGTGTGTGTGTGTGTGTGTGTGTGTGCCATAAACAGCGTTCGTGCATTGATCATCCATGATTTATTGCGATATTCGAGACGGTAATACAGAATATCACAGATGAAAGACGGCCCAGAATTGCAGTTAGTGTTGAAAAGGGGCGTGCGGCACTGAATGGAGACATGCTGCGATTGTCTGGGCTACTACAGTCTGTCGTGCCTGTTTACACAGGGATATAGCCATATATATATGCTCAGTTTTGTGTCTTATGATAATAAACACTCAATCGCATAGATTCAAAACACATATGCGTGTATATTTTTGGAAGAAACTTTGGAATGAGCTTTTCGTTTGCTTGTTCCACCTCTTTCACTGATATTATATCATTCTCGTATATATTTCTTATATTTGGAGCCTTTATTTGTTGACGAATGGACTGACTTAACCTTGCATTTCCATCTTTGGCCAATGGGAGGGGCTATTTCCTCCTTTAATTGAACTTGTGAGCTACAGTGATTGGCTAATTAAACGTACAGTAATTTAAATTTTGAAGACATTTGCAAAAGCAGAATTAAAAAAAAATATAGGTATGCATTTCTTTGGCCTATCACACACAAGCATTTAAAAAAATTCTTTAACTTTGTCTCAGAGTCAAACGTATAAAGTATATAATGCATTATTATAATAAAGTATTAAATAAAGTTTAATTTTGGGAAAATGTTTATACACTTCAGTGCCACCACTTGGAAAGTGCAGTGAATAAAATCAATAGTTGTTGTGGGTTGCAACATGAAAAGTAACTGGGAAAACCTCCAGGCCAAGATGGATGTTTGAGAGCTTTCTGTCTGCAATTTTATGGACTCTATGAAATAATAGTCACAGACGGTCTCCCAAGTCCAACAGCAGCCATTTTGAAGCTGTCGTTTTGGTAGCGTCAATCACACTATAATGAGACACTATTAGTTTACAAGTGGCATAAATTAGGGCTTGAGAAGATCACAACTCATTGCTTTGAGTTTCTCTGATTGACAAAATTATAATGCCGCCCCAAACATGCGCCTGAGCTACAAAGTTTCCAGAGTCTGTCGAATGGCTTTGTTAGCTTCAAGACAAAAAAGTCAAAGACAATGGTTTATTTGAGAGAACGAGAAGCGCATTTGAGACATGAGATGTAGGAAGAGATTGTGTGCTGCAATGAAAGCTTAGGCAGTCAAGGAAGAAATGATCTAATCAGACCAATGAAGTTCTTGAGGTTCCTGTGAGGAAATTTAATGACAAGAGTACTATCTGAACAATATAAAATAATGTACAGTACTAGTACTAAACTAGAATACTGTAGTACTAAACTAGAAACTACGTCAAAACGTATTTGAATTTACGATTTAGGTGCTACATTTTATTAACCATAGTGATCCTAAAAGACCACATTTGGAAGTATTAAACCATAAAAAAGGGAATTATACATTTCAATTATTATGCTATTTTAAAGGTTCATAATTTTGTTTTGGAGGTCTCCTACAATAGGTTTACATGCATCCAAGGTTAAAAGTTCCTCATAATATACATTGCACATCACCTCATGTCTCAAAGAGTCTGTAAACTGAACCCCTCATTCCTATGAGCCTGCTCTGCTCTGATTGGTCATCTATTGTGATTGGTCCACCACTCACAGTGCGTGTCAGAAACGAAGCGCCTATTACCAAATCTGAATGTCAGCTCCAAAAGCTTCCTCACCACTTGATACACAGTCAGTGTGTTTACATGCTGCCTCATAATGGGATTATAATGGGATTTTGGCAATAAACTTTACTTCATGTAAATGCAATTCTTTGATCAAACTAATGAGATTAAGCTCATAATCGTAGTAACCATATTCGCATTAAACTATGTGGTGTACAGTGATTTTAAATGCAATACACATGCATATAAACACCTTAATCGCATTATTACCGCTCTGACCAATGAACGCATGTGCGAGAACGTACGCATGTGAATGGATCAACTTTGTGACATTATTCTGAAGTTTTCTCTTCTCCAAATGGCTAAACTCTGTCAACACAACTCGCTGCGCAGTCTCTGCTCTGTATCTTACTCTGCTCTGTATCTAGACGGCGCAATGAACGTGATAGCAGTGTAGGCAAAGCCTGAATTGCGATGTTCATCACAGCGGCGAATAATATCCAGTTCGTCCATAAAAATGTATTTTGAATTTGATGCGAGTAGATTAAAACAATGGCCGGTAACATGCATACTGTATGCCTGTCTTGGTGCGACAGGTTATAGTTAATAGTTATTAGGAAATAATCAGAATAATGAAAATTGCAAGTACACTGGAGTGAAGAGTTCTGCTCATGTCATGTAAGCGTCTTACTGTGATTAAGAGACCTTACTCTGATTATTAGAAATAATCTCATTATTGGTGCACATTAGGGCTGCAACATCTAGTCGATAAAATCGATAATAAAAATCATCGAGTAGTATTCTCATTAATCGATTAGTCGGGTCTGCTCTGTGTACTCAAAGCTTCCACCAGTCGCGCCAATTACAGCACTGAATAATGCATTTTTATGGACAAAATGTGCATCTAGAAATAGTGGAGTGGAAACAGAGTGAGCTGATGCAGGAAAGGTACATGATCTAAGCGCCCAAAACATGAGGATTGTTTATTTTAAGCTTCAAGCTAACGCATTAGCGTTTAACATCCTGTCATGCGCTTTGACAGATGCGTGTGCATCCTCAGCGCAAAACGGTCATTTTACAGCTTATATCCACTGATCTATATAGAGAACAGTAGTTATATCCCCATCTGTAAATGCTACTAATTCACATTTCCATTTTGCATTAAAGCGCGTCCTGACAGTCAAACTTCAGACATAAGAACGCAGTCGAGAGGGACACAATTAATATCCAGCACAAAAAGACTCATTTAGCTGAAGTATCTGCTGTTGGACGCTAAATTTAGGTTTAAAAGTCAACATGTAATTCAAGTATTTTATGAGAGTAGTAACTGTAAAGGGATAACAGCGTGTGTGTGTGTGTGTGTGTGTGTGTGTGTGTGTGTGTTCCTGAACAACTCTTATCTGGTAACACTGAATTTTCTTTAATATCATTTTAATGTAGGTATTTAAGCTCCTTTTGCTTAATAACTTTTATTTATTTATTTATTTTTGCACATAATGTAGGCTATAGCAAAGATATACGCCTACGGAAATTAACCATGTTTTTATTATAATAAAACCATGCTTTTGCCGTATTGATTACCATTTGTATAACCACACAAATACCATATAGTTAAACTATGGATTTGGAGCAAAATTATGGTTAATTTGTGGTCACCATTGAATAACTCCAATAACCCTGTTATTTATTTATTATTGTTATTATTATTGTTTGTTTTGTTCATTGTAAAACCATGATTCATTTTTGCAAAGGTAGATATATTCACTATGCATGTTTTCATAGCACTCAGCTGACACATTTGACTGAAAGACAGCATTGGGCAGGATGTGGAATAGTGTGTTTTGTCAATAAAAAAAGGACCTTTTTATCTGATTAATTGATTAATCTGAAAAAGAATTGGCCAACTAATCGATTATCAATTGAATGATATCGATATATAATGAATGAACTTGAGTTTTCTCTTCTCCCAATCACTAAACTATGTCAACACAACGCGCTGCACAGTCTCTGCTCGGCATTGCGATGTTCATCACGGCACCGAATAATATCCAGTAAGCTACGTCCATAAAAATGTATTATGAATCAGAATTTGATGCAAGTAGATTAATTATGTCTGAGTGTGTTATAACCATAGTTATTGGTAAATAATCAAAATTATGAAAATTGCATGTAAACTGGAGTGAAGAGTTCTGCTCATGTCATGTAAGCGTCTTACTGTGATTAAGACCTTACTCTGTTTATTAGAAATAGTCGCGTTATGTCGCATTAACATGTAAACATGCTCATTGTTTGCGGGCAGCCAATGACAAGCATAGGATGGCATTATGCAAATGTGTTACATTGTTATGTAGGTATGTAACAGAAAGTGAGGTTGGAATTGCTGACGACTCATTTCAGCAGTTCATAATCGATTCCTTCATCTAGTAGACAATAACTTTATTTGTTGTGCACTTTGATCTAGAGCTTTTACATTCACAAACAGCTATATTACACGCTACATGAAAGGTAATATTTGAAAAAGCCTAATGGGGCACTTTAAACTATAAATATCAGATATACTATCAGATAAGAGTCCATTTATAGTCATATAATGGAAAAAAAAAAAAATTAGCCAACTCATACTGCACCATTCAGCTGGATGTCACCTCAGTTTGAACAGAGTTTATAAGAAAAGCGGTGAGCAAAGAGTATGCTTTCCCCACCAAGCATCATCCTCTGCATTGAAGCCACCGAGAATTACAATAAGCAGGGCCAACGACAGTCTCCGTCTTAATAAAGCTGTGAAGAGCAGCTCTTGGCACCGTTTGCAGATTGTCGGTAATGGACACCTCTGGCAAAGCTCCCTTCCCCCTTACCTTGCCAAGCAGTATTTGTCTGACCTGCAGCCTTCTGACCGTTGGGTGCAACCACTTGTCCCAGTTCAGAGAGAGTGAAAACTGACAACTTACTGAGATCCTGGGTTGCGTCTACACATGCCTATTGTGTATCAGTGATTCTATGGAGGATAATATGTCCTGGAAGGGCTCAAAAGAATGGGTGGTTTTATTTTTTTCAGTAGCCTATAATATATAATATACATCTTTTTTACTAATTCATAAATATCATTACGTTTTTGGGGAGTCACAATACATGACATTTTACAACCTGAACTAACCTTGCTGTCTCACAAAAAAGTTGAATTATCTTATATTTTAAGAGACTTATTGACCTTTACAGTCATGAGGGTCTGCAGGGGTCCTCTGTGACATCATTTCCTCTTTTAAGGCCGTCCATACAGTATGTTCTTTATAGTCATGGATTGTATTTGAAATATATTTTAACCCTTTTAAATGCATGAATGTTTTTCCAAATCATTATTACATATTCGGGTCTTTAGCGACCCGGATCTATATCTAACACGGATGGATCTCTACCTGTCGTGATAATATAAGAGTGACAATTACAGAAGAATAAAATCAAGCATATTTGGTTCCCTTTTGGAGCTTGGAAGGGTTCGGTTTGAGCAGATGTTTTATCCCATCATCACTGTCCTCGTCAGAGCTCATTTCCCAGTACATTCAGCCTCTGGCTCATATTCACCATCTCAAGCATATTCTCAAAACTATCATTTTCAGCAACTTCAAAATCAATGTTTTGATCACTGACGGCTTCTTCACCAGATCCACCATCAAGTGACAGTGACACTAATATTTGACTGCCTTCAGTTCTTGCTCTCTGCAGTAAATCTGAGCCATTTCAAGCTTTGCTGATGATTCTTTCTATTCTTTTGTTTTCTGCCTGCGGTGACTATGAGTGAAACGTCACTTCATCATTGTGTATCAGACATTCCACCTTGTGGAGTAAAGGTGAATTGCACTTGTTCAGTCATTAAAGATGAAAATATACTTACACTGTTACACACCTCGGGTCATTAGCGACCCAATAGAAATTTTACAAAAAAAACGAATGGGAAACAGGCATTTTTTATCAGTTTTTTCTTGTTATAGTGTTTATAATGAATTGATTTAGGAGTATTAAGAAGGTTGATGTCTAACTTTAAAAAATGAATGAGGAGGAGGGTAGTGAATGATGTCCCGGGTCACTAAAGACCCGAAGTACGCCTTTATGGGTTAAAATTCATTTAATAAATTAATCGCTATGACAAAATGGGATCTTTGCCTGACCCTCTTACTGATGCTAAAATGTAAAAAAAAAAATTTTAAGCCGTCAAAGGCATTGCCACCACATAACCTTTATTAGGCCAGCTAATCATTTAGAATGCAATCGATGACTAAACTTTTGAAAAAGCTGTGAGATATCTATAGGTGTCCACTGTCAGCCTGTACGGGTCAATCAGTAAAGGCACAGTGCTGCTGTCAGCCCTTGTGAGATGTAGTGGTGTTTTAGGCCGAGCTGAGACAGTAGCTCCTGCTAAAGTTGGGCACGCTGCCACGGCACTGCCTACATCCTCTCCCAGTCTCACCTTACAGTCTGTCTCCTTCCAGTCCTCCATCAGCTGGGGCTTCGTCGGTACGGCTCATGCCGTTTCCCTCACCGCCATGAAATATTCAACAGTCCACCCAGACATACTGAACTTCACAATGCACTACATTAGAAGAGCCCTTTGCACTCGACTGCGCACTGCTACGGAGACTCTCCTCATTAAAATGAGCTCTTATACACTGATGCATTAGCTAGCTATTTGTTGCAATCTGTAGCGATATGCACTGGGCTAATTTTCCACCACATATCTCTTCGAATTGTTCCTGTGAAATATTACACTGATGGCTTTGTGTTTAGGAGATAGCAAGCACAAGAATCTTCGATCCTCCCTCAGGGACACTTTACTATCTTCGGCTCTCCCTTTCCCTCAGGCGTATCTACTTTATAGCGGAGAACTCCACAGTGGAGGTGCTGTATTGTACTTCATTATTCATCATATTTTAGATGACGTCTTATTAAGAAGATACCTTGCATTGTTCTGTGTGGTGGGTGTGTCGTCATGCTTTCTGATCTTATCGTACCTCAGTGTAATGTGGAAAAAGATGCTGATGCTTTACTTTTGTTTTCCTCAAGATGGGATTTCCTGCTGAGAAGGTGCATTTCTTCCTCTGCTGTCATCAGTTTTAAGTGTAACTGTAATCAAATGCCATTTCAACATTCTAGGCATCTTCACGCCTGGTGCGGTAAACTGTACGTCCTCAGACTCTGTGTACCTGCTTCTGTTTGCGTTCCTCCTGCATTTTAGCTCTTTATTAGCTTTATTGATTTACTGAGATTACTGTATGTCTAAATAAAGATGGCCTTGTGTCTTCGCGGACAGTTTGAGGGAGTTTAGGCCCAGTTAAAGGAACTGTTACTGGAGCAATTATTGCTTTACACATCTTGCGCGTGCTATTTAATAATTTAATTTAATAAATAATATATATATTAGTGCTGTCAATCGATTAAAAAAATCAACAAATTAATCACACCTTTTTCTGTAATTAATCGTGATAAAAAAATTACAATTATTTTTATATTGTAATAATTACACAGTTACTCTCCAAATTAATGTATAAACAACTTAAAGACAGTATTTTTTTTATATATTTGTTGTAATCTTTTTGTATATTTGTTGTAATGTTGCATCTTTTTATGAATGAAGGCCAGAATCGCTGATACTACTGCTACTGATGTCTCTATGAAACTGAGATTGACATTTTTAAACATGAATGATATTACAGTAGAATTGAAAGCTATCATTATTAGGCTTAAAAAATTGAATAAAGTTATCAAACATTTTACTGTCTTTACTGCATAAATTATAAATTAAATATAGATTTATCCTTATTAAAGCTACAATTTTCTTTGTTACCTTTGATTAACTTTAATGACAGACATCGCAGCAACTGGTTTATTAGGCTGCTGTCACTTTAAGATCTGCCGCTCCTGAACATTACGCGGATCTGACGCGCTGTCACACGCATCTCATTTTCTCACAACTCTTTAAGTTCATCTAAGATGTTATTTAAGACTGCTCTTATGAGAAAACTGGCATTTTGGCATACTTGTGTATGTTATTGTTCGTTCAAGCGCAAAAGAGAACTTGATTCTGGCGCGCTGTCTGTGCGTGTGATACTAGCGCGTGTCTTTCTGTGCGTTGAGTGTGTCACATAGACAGGACATTCACAGACAGCACGTTCTCTCTCTCAGCGCATTTACATGAATAAGATTGTGATCATATAATGTGTACGCTAGTCAAAGGATGACAGGACAAACAGATGCTGTGTTAATTATGTTAAATAATTTTGACAGCATTATTATGTTTTTTTTTTTTTTCAAAAAACATCAAATTTTGCCTACTCAAGCATTGTTATTCATGATCAAAGTATTTCATAACCAGTGTCTAGTTGGAGATCTTTAGAATACGGTGCCATCAAATCCATGTTCAGGCTAGGAACAGATTGGTAAATTCAGAGACACTATCCTCCAGATGGGCCACGGCGATAAGTTTGCGATGGTCTCCGTCAGATAGACACCTTCGACCCTGTTACAGTGATGGCGGCTTGTGTTTCCATTGAGCAAAGCGGCCATCTGGTGTCCCAAAGGTCTCTTATTTCATCTGCTAACTTTTTCCTTTGTGCTAGAGTCATGGAGAGGGCACTATTACTTTTATCATGCAATACTGAGTGTATTTGCTTCAATTCAACCATAATGTTACCTCAAAATGCTCTTGAATATTAAATATTCCCTTAAAGGGTTAGTTCACCCAAAAATTAAATTTCTGGCATAATGGACTTGAATATGATGGACTTGAATACTCATGTTAATTAATGTGCATTGTCCCTTTTAAAAATACAAATACAAACTTAACTTTCGGACCCTCAATAGACTGTAACGTCATAACCAGTTTCAAGGCCCAGAAAGTTAGTAAATACATTGTTAAAATAATCCATGTGACTCCAGTGGTTCAACCTTAATGTTATGAAGTGATGAGAATACTTTTTGTGCACAAAAACAGAACAAAAATAACAACTTTATTCAACAATTTCTTCTCTTCCACGTTACGTGTCCTACACTGTTCATGTAGTAAACACAGTGCAGAGCTTCCGGGTTCTACATCAGAACGGCGGCTCACTACTGGCCAACACTGTTCACGTGAGCACCACGGCACATGCGTGTGATGCTGACGCAGGAGCTGGCCAATACTGAGCCGGCGAGGAAGTATTCTCGTCGCTTCATAACATTGAAGTTGAATATGGACTATCTTAACGATGCCTTTACTACCTTTCTGGGCCTTGAAAGTGGTAATAACGTTGCAGTCTATTGGGGGTCATAAATAGGGCTGGGCGATAAAACGATAACGATATGTATCGCAATAGACTTGTAATCGATATCAATAAAAAATGTGTTCGATAAAACGTTCGATAATTTTTTTTGTAGCTCGTCAGCTCGCCAGTATGGCAGTTTTTTGGATTTTATAAGTCTGACCATAGTCAGACCAATGTCGTCTGCAAATTATGCAAGACTGTCGTCCCCACTGACTGCGTGCGCGCCTCGTCCGTTTGGGACGTGTTTATACTCTGCACGCCATTGTCCTATTCTTTGAAACAACAGGAGGGCAACTCGGAGTAATTGTTCTATAAACCATCAGGAAACAGCGGTGAGAAGTAGTAAGGTACATGCGTGACAATGTTTACTTTATTAAACTTTACCAAAACCACACTACGAAAGAATCGTGTAAAACTCAGTATTACTTGTGGCATTAGAACAGAATATATGGATGGGAGAACATGTATACAACTAAATTAACAATCTCTTAAACATTTTCTAATTTCTCTGAACATTTTCAATTAGTTTTGTGAAAATTTGTATTAAACATGGATCTTTATTTTCATTAAAAGGGCTTATTTCTGCTATTGTTGGCTCATTTTGTAAATATAAGCAACTGATTTAGACGCGTACACTGTGTGCTGGTGTTGTGACGAATTTCGACCCCCTGCCAAATTATTACCCCCCTCATGAAGTCACTACCTGATTGCCTGCTGCTAACCCCACCCCTAATCCTAACCCCTCCCCCATAACTAACCCTAAACCTACCAAATACTAGGGAGGTAATAATTTGGCGGGGGTCGGAATTCGGCACAACACCGGTGTGATGAGATGTCATGCATCTTCGGTTGCAGAGCCGCGCGGAAAGTTCACCGCCAAGCGAAATGCTCACGCTCTCAACATGCACGACCGCCCACTCCACGTTGACATAATTTTTTCATCCACTCATGCGGACGCATCAAGTATAAACATATTTACATTTTATAATCAGAGGAAGGTTAAAATGTTTAAATGTAATATATTTTTCTCCTGGTCCTTATTTTAAATAGGTCATAAAAATATAAATAATTATCGAAACACTTATATTGTGATACAGTTTTCAGCCATATCGCCCAGCCCTAGTCAGAAAGCTCTCGGATTTCATCAAAAATATCTTCATTTGTTTTCCGAAGACCGGAACGGGTTTGGAATGACATGAGGGTGAGGAATTAATGACAGAATTTGGGTGAACTAACCCTTTAATGTTTAGAGTTCACCTGATTCACAAATAGTCCTCATTTTGCTGCTATAACAGCTTCTACACATCTGAAAAGGCTTTCCAGTACACTCAAAAAAATTATTCAGGCCCTTCATAGATATGACACATTTAAATTCTGTTCACTTTACATATCTAATTTTGTCACAACTTAATTTAATTGTGTTCAATCAACCTAATATATTTAAAACTGAAGTTTACTTAATTATGTTGTGTTAAAACTACATGAAATATTTGTGTTGACAACTAACTGGGCAGTGGATCTGTAGTTCCCAGCATGCTTTGCAAGGGACTCCATTAGGAGACTAAATTTAGGGATTAAAGTGTTATTTTATGTGTTTTTCTTTAAAGGGAAATATGTTGTTAGTTAATGTTAGTGTTTAATGGTCAGTTATGTTGGACATTTAGAGGAGTTTCTGTAATGTGTTTTAATTTTATTTTAATGTTTTAAGTGGTTACCGTTATGCTGAAGAGTGGCGCCTGTGCTTAGGCTGTGGGCACTCAGTGAGGCACACAGAGTGACACCTCTTTTCTTCATACATTGTGTATGATGATGAATGAAACTGCTTATAATTGATTTTCCAAGTTTGACAAGTATAAAAAAAGTCGTAAGTATATAAATATCATTTAAACTGCATTTAATAAAATTGAGTTGGACCAACTCAATTACATTTCATTGCATTCATTATTTTTTTAAGACTCGAGGCTACACATATGGTAAACCTGCCCTCAATTAAATTGAGTTTGTCCAATGAGTAATTTTTTTGCGTGTAGATGCTGGAAGAACATGGATTTAAGAATTTGCTCTTTTTCAAACCTTGTTAGAAAATATATGTCCTTCACACTGGAATGTAGTATTTCTACTGTATAGCTATCCTCACTTGCACTGACGTTTTTACCCAGGTCACTCATCCTCACGCCATGTGTTGCTTTCTTTGGCCAGCTTTGACACATTGCTCTCTGAGAAGTGACCTTCATCATGTACAGGCTGGCATTCAATTACAGATTTGTCAGTGGCCTGTGCAGCCGAGTGGGTTAGTGTCCTTGAGAACCCACCTCTGCTCTGTTCTCCATTTGATTGCCTATTCATGATGTGTCCCAGCATCCCTGTTGGCAGGGAGACTGACGCTGCCTCTTGGCGCATAGATTACACTTGATCCCAGGGATGGACGTTTTTGCTGCTGATGTGCCGAGTAATTGCTATCATATATTATTAGTTTATGCCATTAGTGTAATCTGTATAACTGTATCTAATTATGATGAATATAAACAAATGTACTCATCTGCTTCTAGCGTTTTGGCATTAGTTTATTCATCCTGATAATGGATAATTCCATCTGCTGGTGGAAAGGGTTTTTAAGTTCGGTATTGTCTGAGCTTTAGTTACCATTCAGCTTGCTGTTTGTGTCTCAGAAAGGGAGGGAGTCACACTGCTGAGAGCTCCCCTTTGAGTCATTCATGGATTTTAGAGGTTTATAGTCTGATTCTGTAATGTTTGATATCAGTGTTTTATGTGGAACCAGTACTGAGTGAATAAGATCAGATGCTTTAATTAGCTGTGACAAATTCATAATGAATGGCATTTCTTAAAAGGATAGTTCACCCAAAAATGAAAATGCTGTCATTAATAACTCACTCCTATGCCGTTCCAAACCCGTAAAGTTTATGTAGTTTACGTAGTTTTGGCCGTCTGAGACAAATTGTGTGAATCCTAAAAGATTCCTTAGATCCTAGGCCAAAATCCAAAGTCTTTGTTAGTTTGACATGTTCACAGACAGCCGATTAATGACCATTGTGATTAAACTCCTACGACAATCATCAAATCAAAAACCAATAGGAGTGCCGAACATGATGACGCAAATAGTGGGACAACAGCACCACTTGCACCACACATTGTCTTTGTTTTTCCCCCCCCACAGTTTCTTTATCAAAATTATCACTAGAGAAAAAGACCTCAGAAAATGGTCTCAAACAACACAGACATGCCAGGCTAAATGCCATAAATTTCTCATTTTAAATATTTGAAAACAACATAATTTTTCCTTGTAAATATTTGATGTAATTAGACTGTCTTCTGTACAAATGTTGCATTTTCCAACAATAAATAATTTACCCGGGACTAGTAATTCCCTCATTTGAATAGGAATCCTTAGAGGGATGCTGCTTGAGTTCCATCCTCAATTTCCTGGTAAGATTATTATAAGCATATAGACTGGGAAATCGTTTTGTTTAGTTTGATGTTTTTTAATATCTTTATTATAATTATTTTTTATAAAAGGTCTGCATGAATAATGATTTGAATATCTCAGCACACTCTCTTCTGCGCTCAGCAAAAATGAGAGCTTGAAGTACATGGATGTTTGGTTCGAACACCTCAGCGTATTCACATATGACACATTGACAGTATTAATCTACTGTTTTAAAGGGGTCATGAACTGCTTGTTTTATTGTTGTATAATGTTTCCTGGGGTGCACCTATAATATTAGTATGATTTGTTTCATTAAGAATTGTCATAATTTAGAAAAAAAGGCATTTTTCCTACCCTGATTTTAGCCTCTGATCTAAACGCTCTGTTTGAAGGGCGTGTCTGCTGTGAGACTTCAGTGTAAACGCCCTGCTGTGATTGGCTGACGTCTTTGCATGTGGAACTCTCTCGAAAACTTTTAGCACGTTTTTACTATTACAGCTCTCAAAGTGTACTCACTAACACACCAGTGGGCGGGGCCAAAGTTGCAGTGATAAAGTAGGCGTTGATTTTCTTCTGCAGAGGCGGTCTTTCACCTCATAGATAGGCACATTCCACAATGAGTCGTTCTCTGGGCTTGGTTACAATAAAAGCTGTTTTTGGACTAACAAGGAAGCTTTCAGTTCTGAAACTTACAGGATATTATTATAGTATGATGACCTCTTATGTCAAAAGCTCAAGGAAAATTTGATTTCTCAGTTCATGACCCCTTCAATAGATGAAGCTCCCCCTTCCTGTGATAAACTGACCAGGCCGTGCTGCTCTTCCCCTTAATATGACCTCAAAAAGGAAGTATCGAATTGGGTGGTATGTTAACCTTGATAATTCTCTTCACCAGAGCAGTGCAGGTCTCACTGAAGTAAACATGTAAGTTCCAGTTGTAATATGATATATAATATAATTTATTTCATTTTCTTCTTTAAAGGTTCTCTGAAACATAACAGTTGCGTTAAGAGCTCAACCACTGATTTATAACACAAATATCTGCTCTATTCGGATCACCAAGGGCCCATATAATGCAGTGTAAATGTGTGGTGTGAGTGATGGGTGTGTTTATATGCGCTGAAAGGGTCATGTGTCTTTGTTGTGCCTTTGGGAGTGAAAGCAGACACAAGTGGATTAAGGGGTGAGTGGTCACATGAGTTGAGCTGATACTAGGGTCCAGCACCTTTAATCCTCATGTTTCCTGCCTGCCATACAGTCATTTACAAGCTGTTTTAAGCCCTTCATTGAGCTACATAACTAGAGATTTCTTACCAAACCATACACTCTCAGAAAAAAAGGTACATTGCTGTCACTGGGGCGATACCCTAAGGTACAAAAGTGAAAAGGTACATCTGTGTACCTTACTCACCCCTAAATGGTACATATTAGTACCTTAAAGGGTACCTATCAGTACTTTAAGGGCGCGTATTAGTACCTTAAAGGTACATATTAGTACCGTTTCGGTTTTGTAACTTAGGGTACCGCCCCAGTGACAGCAATGTACCTTTTTTTCTGACAGTGTAGCCTATAATGTGTATTTCATACAGTAGGGTGTAAAAATTGCTATGACATTTGACATGAAGTTCTTGTTTGATGTATTGGGGTTAGGGATTTTTTACTAAATGATACAGTCATAATCATGAAACCTGATTGTGTATGGTTTGATTCATTGTAATACGACCTGCCAAATTCTAAGTCGCAATGGTGCCAATACAAATGTTGCATCCATATCACGTAGTAATTACCTTGGAAAAAAATCTGCATTAATATGGCAACACTATCGATGCAAAAATTAATCATTCAGGTGGTGCAGCGATCACATGGTACAAGTCGAAGCTCTAGGAAAATGCAGATTTTATAAATTGTGATTACGCTTTTGACAAGTCAGTATCTCGTAATTGCGGTAATCCGGACATGCCATGCTTGCACCAAAACTCTCTTTGATTAGGTGTGACCATTTCAGTTGCATACAATTTGAAACATGAAACGGCAAACTTAAATTAGTTTGAAACCATATGAAAAAAATCTAACACTAACTTCTAAATTCCACGCATGAACTAAAGTCAACTACAAATCACCACCTTTACAAGTATTTACCATGGATTTACTATAACATTAACTTTATTAATCAGGATATTTTGGGAGAAAATGTGAAATTCACACAATATTTGATTTATATTTGCTTTCTGGTTCTCGAATCTGATTGGCTGAGAGCCGTACGATATTCTCCCATTATCAGCATTCTAACCATTTCACAGTTTGTATCACTCCGCTTGCAACATTTCTCACAGAGAGTATGGCGGACAAGCAAACCGCCATAATTGTACAAATACTACTGGTATTGTGTCATGGAAGGTAGTTTTCCATGTAGATTTTTAGGCGAGAATGTATTTATTTAGACGTCAAATATGTGACTCATACTTGAGATTTGAGTCTGGGGCGGAAGGAAGCAGTTCTGCACAAAAGAGGTTTTTTTTAAAGACGCTCCATTGTTGTTTCTTATTATTTACTCGTGCCATCGAACTGTTGTATAAATGCAGTATCACACTCGTAGCCGTGCGATATATCTGTACATCAGCACGCTGTGACTACCTACAGCCGAATCACAGCCGTGCTGATATACAGCCATATCGCACTGCTACTCGTGTGATATTGATAATTTATTATGTATTAATAATTTGTTTTAGGCTATTACATATATTTGTTGAGTAAGGGAATATAACTTTTTTTTTTTTTTTTTTTTGTCTATTATGCTTTGGTTGATTGTTCTCTTTTTTGCATTTTTATTTTCCAATTGTGTTAAGACTACTGTTTTTCATAACAAATAAGTTTTACAGAAACAATATGTGACCCTGGACCATAAAACCAGTCACAAGGGTCAATTTGTTTTAAATTGAAATTTATACATCATCTAAAAGATGAATAAATAAGCTTTCCATTGATGTATGATTTGTTAGGGCAATATTTGGCCAAGATACAACTATTTGAAAATCTGTAATCTGAGGGTGCAAAAAATCTAAATATTGAGAAAATCACCTTTAGAGTTGTCAAAGTGAAGTCCTTAGCAACGCATATTACTAATAATAATACATTTTTGATATATTTACGGTAGGAGATTTACAAAATATCTTCATGGAACATGATCTTTACTTTCCGAATGATTTTTGGCATAAAAGAAAAATGGAGAATTTTGACCCATACAATGTATTGTTGGCTATTGCCGCAAATATACCCGTGCAACCTATGACTGGTTTTGTGGTCCAGGGTCACATGTGCCTGGAACCATAGTTCTGTATCATATTCGTGATGAGTCATGCATGGTTGCCATAGTTTACAAATACATTATTAAAAGTGTAGATACTAAGTGTAGAAACTAAGAATCATTTTCAAGAGTGCAAATGAACTGTAGAGCCTGGACATTTGTGAATTAGGGTGATCTATTGGTGAATGTGCACTTCGAATGTAATATTATTGGTAACTGCTCTTACTTGTTAAATAGAAATACAATATATTACCATTGTTATTGGTTTCTGTCCTTACATTTTTCATTTAATAGACCCCCCGAGGTCTACCATTAAAACTGGATTTCAGTGGGGGGAAAAATAAACTGTTCGAAAAGTAGTATTACAGCGTCTATAAAAATAAGCTGTCTAAATATAGCTATATTGCAAATTAGAAGACTAAGTGAAGTGTTAATTGTGTGATATTCCAATGTGCAATATTCAACTCTTGATCTCCCAACATTTATATTACAGTATGTGCACTCCAGTCCTAACTGGGCAGAAGTGTTATAAGATGACAATTAGGCCATTCTAACAAGGCTAAACGTGGGACTCCCTGACCCAAATTTATGGCTTGCTGAAATGCTCTTTGTGAACCTGCCCTGGGCTGGTCATGTGCAGATTGTAGTGAGTTTATGGGTATGTTGGTCTCTCATTAAAGCTAAGCTTCTCTCTTTGTGGTGCTTTGCAATCTCCTGCACTCGCAATAGTAGAGCGGATTCCAGGGTCCAGGTCCGTGACTGGAGGGTCCAGCTCTACTTTAGGGGTAATTTGATTAAATCTGCACTGTTTCAGTCCGAAAGCTGTGTGAGCTAAATCAAATAAAGTGGATTAACTCTTCCACTGGATAAAGCTGATTTAACTGGTAAACAAAATCACTGTTTCATATGAGTTTGGTTAAAAATTTAGAAATATTTAAATACTGGAAATTGGTGATTTAAACAAGTTTAGTTGCATATATACGGTTTTAGAACATTTGCATTTTTCTGCCGACGTGGGCCGAACACCAAAAAGTGTGCTATTTTTGATTGAATACCGAATCTATGCTTTTACAGAAGACTGGACAATGTGAAATAACACAAAGTAATTGGGCAACACATCTTTCTTTGCCCTTGCTGATTGTATATAATGTACGCACAAGTGTAGTGATTCATGAATGAACAACTCACAAATCAGTGTCATGAGTTAGTGGTTTGAATTGTTTTAACATTTTGCTCGGTTCGATACAGTCAACAATGCATCATACTGGAGGTGTAGTTTATTGTAGGGGAAAACATTTGGCCTTGTTACCCGCTAATTTCTAAGGGTGAAATGATAGTTATTTCTATGCCTTCAGATGTACACTACTGTTCAAAGGTTTGGGGTGTGTTTGAAAGATGACTAATGCTCAGCAAATATGATCAAAATACAGTAAAAACAGCGGTAACGCTTAATTTTAGGGTTTAATTCTCACCATTAACTAGTTGCTTGTTAGCATGCATATTACTAGAATATTGTCTGTTTATTATAAAGCACATAGTAATGCCTGTGAGACTTATGACTGGTTTTGTGGTCCATGGTCACATATTTTGAACGGTAGTGTAAGTGCGATGACAAGACAATAATTTGGTTAAATGAACCAAGGTGAGAACTGTCACTGTGTTAGGGGTACTAAGTGTGAGAGCTAAATTGGTTGCTGACTGGTTATTCAGTATGTAGTTAAAGCATGTTCTGAAAGTCAGAGAGCGGCGTTTTTGTAACCTACTTTTTCTTACATTTTACTGTTACTGAATCACTTAGTTTTCCATACAGTGTCTCCACGGTGGAGAATGCACCGTCAGCAGGTCCTTTGATCCCGGAGGTGATTTTCTCCTTCATTGAGGCGCTGAAGCCATGCTAACTCTGATAGAGGAGAGAGTGCTCAATGGCTGTGGTAGAGCTAGCTGAAGAAAATCCATTCCCCCAATATATTTTCTGCTGAGGCAGGTACAATGACCTTTAGCGTTCCGATAGGTCACCCATAGGCATGTGACGTGCTTGTGCATTGATTGCTAAAACTCTGGCCCCTCTATTGTAAAACCCATCCAAGTGTGAATTAGCTGAGATCAATGAGGTGCGTGGATAAGCCTCTTGTCATCTCATTATGTGCTTGGCCGTTCCTTTTAACTAATAATTACCTGAGAACTTTCACAAGTCCAGCATTTGGGAAACTATCCAAGTCTTCACAAGAAATGTTTGTTTAATAGAACAAAGAGCTGCTTGACACCTCACTTTGGGTATAGTTTTTAGCGACAAATATAGCAAACATGCACTTCAATCTGAATTATTTACTTGCTTGCTTACTGTGCTGAATGAATGTGTGTGTTCTTTGTGTCCAGGTGCCTACGGAGTGAGAGAGGAGCCCCAGTTTGTGACGGCCCGTGCAGGAGAGAGCGTTGTTTTGGGATGTGACGTGAGCCACCCCCTAAACGGCCAGCAGACTCCCTATGTGGTGGAGTGGTTCAAATTCGGTGTGCCTATTCCCTTCTTCATCAACTTCCGTTTCTATCCTCCTCATGTGGACCCTGAATACGCCGGTAATTTTTGTAAAGTGTTTAATCCCAATGAATTACTATGTAGCCACACAATTCATTCTGTCGTCTGAGTGTGCTGCAGTATGTAAGGTAATAGTAAATGGAAAAAAAAATTTATGCAATAGTAAATGATAGTCATTATTGGTAACTAAAAAAATATTTTCGATAATTGAAATATGGCTGAAATAATATAAAATGTAAATATTACTATTAACCTAAACTTTAAAAATGAAAATTAGAAATGGTGCCATGGCAAATAACTGAAATTAAAAAAAAAAAAATTACTAAAATTACTAAAGCTAAAACTGAAATAAAAATAAAAGCTATATATACTGTATATATATGTATATATATTTACACTCACCTAAAGGATTATTAGGAACACCTGTTCAATTTCTCATTAATGCAATTATAAAATATGTTGCTTCAATGCATTTAGGGGTGTGGTCCTGGTCAAGACAATCTCCTGAACTCCAAACTGAATGTCAGAATGGGAAAGAAAGGTGTTTTAAGCAATTTTGTGCATCGCATGGTTGTTGGTGCCAGACGGGCCGGTCTGAGTATTTCACAATCTGCTCAGTTACTGGGATTTTCACGCACAATTTCTAGGGTTTACAAAGAATGGTGTGAAAAGGGAAAAACATCCAGTATGCGGCAGTCCTGTGGGTGAAAATGCCTTGTTGATGCTAGAGGTCAGAGGAGAATGGGCCGACTGATTCAAGCTGATAGAAGAGCAACTTTGACTGAAATAACCACTCGTTACAACCGAGGTATGCAGCAAAGCATTTGTGAAGCCACAACACGCACAACCTTGAGGCGGATGGGCTACAACAGCAGAAGACCCCACCGGGTACCACTCATCTCCACTACAAATAGGAAAAAGAGGCTACAATTTGCACAAGGTCACCAAAATTGGACAGTTGAAGACTGGAAAAATGTTGCCTGGTCTGATGAGTCTCGATTTCTGTTGAGACATTCAGATGGTAGAGTCAGAATTTGGCGTAAACAGAATGAGAACATGGATCCATCATGCCTTGTTACCACTGTGCAGGCTGGCGATGGTGGTGTAATGGTGTGGGGGATGTTTTCTTGGCACACTTTAGGCCCCGTAGTGCCAACTGGGCATTGTTTAAATGCCACGGCCTACTTGAGCATTGTTTCCGACCATGTCCATCCCTTTATGACCACCATGTACCCATTCTCTGATGGCTACTTCCAGCAGGATAATGCACCATGTCACAAAGCTCGAATCATTTCAAATTAGTTTCTTGAACATGACAATGAGTTCACTGTACTAAAATGGCCCCCACAGTCACCAGATCTCAACCCAATAGAGCATCTTTGGGATGTGGTGGAACGGAAGCTTCATGCCCTGGATGTGCATCCCACAAATCTCCATCAACTGCAAGATGCTATCCTATCAATATGGGCTTTCAGCACCTTGTTGAATCAATGCCACGTAGAATTAAGGCAGTTCTGACGTCGAAAGGGGGTGAAGGCTTGGTTAGGAATGGCTACCCCTATGGAAGGTATGCTTTCCGGGTGCTGGATTACCCCCTTGGTCACTACTAGCCGTTTGTCTGCTGTCTGTTAGCCTTCACGTCACTACAGCTCCATCCACGTCCCGCCTCTTTGTCCAAGATGGCAACGGCTGACTTTAGTCTTCAAAAATGCTCTTCAGAAACCTATGGGTGACGTCACGGACACTGCATCCATATTTTTTTTACAGTCTATGGTTTTAGGCTGCGTTTACACTGCCACATCACATCTGACACAGATCGGAATTTGTTGCACGTGTGTAAACACAAAAATCCGATTTCGCATCCGATCTAAGCCACTTCCAAATGTGGTTTTAAATCAGATACATATCCGATATATGAACATCCGACCTACGTCTGAATATGAATATCTGATTCCCCCTGCTCTCGCTTTTTTTTTTTTTTTTTTATTGAGGTAGGAACTTGTGTGCACACAGTATTTCAGGAGCTGGTTTTCAACCTCTGTCCGTGAGTTTTATGAATAAAACCGCTTCACCACTGAAAGCTACGTTATTTCTTTATTATTTCTCAGCAATGAGGTCATAACTTTGTTGTACTTCCAGCCAACAAACCAACAAGCGTCACAATTAGGCTACTTGCTCTCTCTCTCTTGTTAATTCATTGAAATTATTTAAAAAACGATTTATTTTACAGCGTTACTTTATTTAATTTATTTCATTAATGATCTATAGATAAAATAACGAATTAAAATTACCGTTATTTTTTTCTTCTCTATATCCGTTCGGTCAGATTTTGCACTGCAAAACATCTATGATAGCTGTTATCTTGTCCGTGCTGGAAAATAATCATGGCCACCCGACTTGAATTATATAAATAATTTTAATAGCCTGGCCATTCAAAACCAGAGGGTCAACCATGTGCATAGTAAAGCGCTCACCGACAATCATTTTGGGTGGGAACTGGGAACTAATGTAAATGTGAATGTAAAAAATGTTTGCAGTGTAAACGCAGCCTTTGTTCTGCTTTCCTGTGACCTAGGGTATGTTTACACGACACCGTTTTCAACTCAACCTTTACCGTCTCCAAGTACACAACAAAAACACGAATCATTTTGACAATGTTATCGTCTGTTTTTAGTACATCGTTGTCCTGTAAACATACTCTTAGTTTCCCAGTCTGTGTCGGTTTCATTCTGTTCACCTGGTGTTTGTTCATTATCTCATTAGTTCCCTTGTTTAGTCTGATATATATACTCTCTCTTTTGTTCAGTACTTTGTTCAGTACTACTGGATTAAAAATAGTATATAAATAAAGTTAAAATAATGCTGGTCTGAGACAACTATTTCTGTTGTGCAGTAATTTTCTAATTTATCATTTTTTTCTTTTTATTACAAATTATATTATCAGCATCACGATTTGAATTAAAAGTTAATTGATGAATCTTTCAGGTTATTTCCAGGTTGAAATTAGATTTTGACTCAGAGATTTTCCATGTGGTTTCAGACTTTTGGACCTCCTATGCAGCCAGCAATTTCAATTTAAAAGTACATTAATATGCACCAGCATCAAAACCAGCATAAATCAGGATGAAAATTCAAGGTTGCAGAAGGGATAGTATGCGAATTGGGTCTCATCGCTGAGATTTACATCGGGTTTGATTAAATATACCTGCTCATGACAGCTTTAAAGGAAGCTGTTAACTGAAAACAAACCATTAAATGTTCTAGTCACACCATCAATCTTCCATTTGAAGTCAAAATTGTTGAATTTGATCCAGTGTGCTGATTTTGTGAGAGGCTGAGTGAAAGCACAGTTTTTCTATGTTTACTACTTAACGTGAAAGCGAGCCTTTTGTCCGACCCAGAGAAAAAAGTGAGTGTGAGCAGCCCTTGACATGGATTGTGAAAAGCTTTAGTAATGGCTGCCTGCTTGCATGGCACTCATTCTCTTTTAAGGTGCATTACAGAACCTTAATTACCGCAGATCTGCTGCTGGCCGCCTGGGTGAAAAATCACCTATTGTCAGCACTTCTCAAAGCACACACTCTCCATGACACTGGGCACAGAGCTGCGTGAGACACATCCATCTCTGTGATTGTTTTAGATTATTTGATCACTTAACTGCTATGTCACACCTTATTAAATTGGAAACTTGTGTTGCTTTCTACATTAAGAAAGCTCAGTTTTCAAACCTATTTAGCTGCCATGCTGTCTACGGCCTAGCCTAATCCCAATTAATCGTGCTCCATCTTCTGTTTAGACACAGGAATTCATTCGGCACAATCCTCACAGTGCAGTATGGGTATTCTCTAGACATCGAGTGTACATCAGTTGTACACTTGTTATTGCGGTGCATTGTGGGATTGAATGAGTGCACTCGATAATGTACTCTATGGTTTTGGACACCACTGCAAATGGCTGTCCCCTCAAATAGTACTCTATTTAAGGGTATAGGAGGCGATTTCTGACACAGCCCAGGTGTCCCCATTCCTGTTTTTGGAGATCTACCGACCAACAGATACAGTTCCTGAAGACAACAAACTTCCGTATTCTGTAAAAAGGTTGCATCTTTTGTGCTTTGTTACATATAAAGCCGTTTTACTCAAGATACCATCAAAGGAACGAGCAACCGATGTTTATCGCATATGCAAATTGATATCTAAACGTTTTTTATTTTTCTTCTTCTCACTAACATTTAGATGTTTTAATCGAATAAACGGCAACAATAAAAATAACTAGCTAAGTTAGCTGATTACCTAATAAGTGCATAGATATCGCCATCAGTTCGTACAGGCATTAAGGCACAATATGTAATTTTCGCCGTTAGAGGTCGCTTATTCAAAACAAAGGTGTAGCTTGATGACGCCTTAATTTGGCGGAATCATTTGTCTTCACCTCTACAGCCGATGGAAAAGAATCCGACGGGACTTGGGCAGAAATCCTATTCATGGATGAGCTAATGTATTAAAGATGTATTAGCGTTACTGTAGTATGAAGCAGGGTGGGGCTGAACGGAACGAGGCCGCTGGAGCGATTGCTAATGAGAGACGAGCGTGACACACGGCTCGAGAGCAGTGGAGCTTTTATTATGACGCAGACGACCGCTTACACTTCTTCTGCTCATGTGTATGTGGGGAAACGCACCTCTGTTTTATCATATTAAACACATTTGAGTGTGTTGAAGGTTATGTTATAATGCTACTGTGTGCGTTCGCTCAGCGGCTGCTATGAGACACTTGTTCACACTGCAGTGAGCTAGATTGATATTAGGGCATGGTAAAACATGGTACTCGCGGTAAATCAAGAAAACCAGCTTTAAACAATAAGACTAACTGTGTTGAGCTGGAGAACAGTGAGTAGTTTTCTGTCAGTGAATGTATCCAAACAGTTGCTCATCTGTCTAATAAAACATCATATATTAAAGCATCTTTGGTGTTTCCATGGAAATGGTTTCCGGAAATCAAGGGTATGACGGGTATCAGATGTCAGATGTCAGGTAGATCTCCAGGAACAGGATTGGGCAACCCTGTTTTTAACCCCCTCTATATCCCTCTCTTTGAATGAGAGGTCAACACTCAAAAGGAGGTCCGGAAAGAATTAACTTGCAATATATTACAATTTCTCATAAATCCTTCCCACCCATAAAATAAATAATTGATTTTTAGTAAGGGAGAGGAAGGGGGAAGTGAATTAACTATCCTTCCACTATTTGGTTGTGGCCTCATTCCATTTTAAATTAGATATGAGATCTAATGTTCAGTTCCACTGTATATCATTGTCTCCTGTGGGTACTATAGCGTCGCCATGGCAGCTCATTTTGTATTGTTCCTCTACGCCACAAGGCTTTAGTCTCACGGTTTGGCTGGACCCGCACACAATTACCACTGAACTCCAAAAGGCTATTACTGTAACTCACAATGCAATTTTCTGCTGCAGAAATTCCCAAACTCTCTCCCTGCTGGCTACTGCCAGAGCTCTGGGTCTGATTCCTCAACCAATTTACCGTATTAGAGTCCTCATTGTCTTGCAGACGGACAATCTATGCAGCAATCATTGCAGCAGTTTAGATGTGATTTACACAGGCTCTCCTAAAGTGATTCTTAGCTAGAGGCAGATTGTATTCATTCAGGACGGGCCTGTTTACGGGCCCCTAAAACGCAGACTCATTGCTGGCAAGAGGCCTGCAGGAAGATTTTGGTAATTAAGTGCCTAACAAGTTTGCTTGATGAACACCCCTGTGCGCTCTGAGCATTGAGTGCCATTTATAATATGGGATCTCCTGAGGTTGTATATGTATCTCATATAGAAGGGTATGCATTGACATCACTTTCCCGACAGTGTTCCTTACAACTTACCAAAGAACCAGTGATCCATGGACATTGACATGTGGCCGGAAATGAGGTTTTCTGATGTTTATATGTGTCTTACTTCAACATCGGGCAACATCTATCTATCTATCTATCTATCTATCTATCTATCTATCTATCTATCTATCTATCTATCTATCTATCTATCTATCTATCTATCTATCTATCTATCTATCTATCTATCTATCTATCTATCTATCTATCTATCCGTCTGTCCATCTATCTATTTATCATCTGTCCATCCATCCATCCATCCATCCATCCATCCATCCATCCATCCATCCATCCATCCATCCATCCATCCATCCATCCATCCATCCATCCATCCATCCATCCATCTCTGACTTGCTTTGTGGATCATAATGGATGTTTTTTAATAAATAATAATAATAAAAAACTTACTGTTACACAGAATAAGGATGGTAAACATATCTGACACAAAACAGTACACCAACTGTTCGCTTTTCAGCATCATTCCTAAATTACGCTAAAACATACGCTAAATTATATTGAGTATATAAAAAATTAATTGAAAGAAACACATTTCTGGTTTAGTGTTAATGAAGTGGTACATTGATATTTGGCTACATGTGCTATGCTAAAAAACTAAAATACAGATAAAAAACTAGAGATGGTTGAAATAGCTAAAACTGCTTTAACAGTAGCAGCAGCCTGTTATGTAATCTATTTTTTATTGGGGTTCCCAAATTTGCTAACACAGATCCATTTGTGAGGATTAAAGTTTATGTATGTAGTCTGAATATCCATCAGAAGCATCTAGTATAACTATCGAATAGTTATCGATCGGTAGAGAACACATGAAGTTTAAGTAGACTTTCATAGAACACTGCATTTAGGCCTATAGTGTGAAAGAAAGTAATGCAGTCCTTCAGCAAAGGAAGGCCTTTTATTTGCTGTTACTTTCAGTGTGAAGATGCTTCCTAACTTTGATGCCCGATCCCATCAGTACTTTATCACTCTTCACTCTACACGAAAATAGCTGTGATTTTCTTTTACGGCAAGACCGCAGCCTCTTCTACCCCGTGCCGTATTGATTTTCTGCTCTGGAAACCTGCTGTTTCCTTTCTCAGGTGCAGATGTGATCCCAGGGATATGATATCTACTGCTCAGTGCACAGCAGTATGAAGGCCAGCCGCAACGTAAATATGTGAGTCTGAGATGCTCAGGCAATATCGGCCAAGTGCCCTGAACTTTCAAAAACATTAAATCCCAGCTAAAGTTCTCAAATAGGCAAATGAGAGATTGTATCTTCTTATTTGCTAGCTCTGGAATGGCTTAGTTCAGTCAGAGAGATGCTTGACTGCCTAAATTTATTTTACTTTCTGTGGCCTCTATTTGTATTGCCGGTGCTGCTAAGCCTCTTAGTACAGCAGGTGTAACACTCAGATGTGAGCTGCGAAACTTTGTTCTTTTCTATTTAAAGTACAGTACACTTTTCATTTGATAGTGTAGGAGGGCTGAAATCAAGCGAATATTGCTTTGCTAGTAATGTTATACATTGCTCCTCATGCTGGCTTGCTGTTTATTATTTAATCATTTTGTGAATAGCCATTGGTGAAACCTTGAAAATACTACATAAAGTTGCAAAATGATTGTAACATGACTATTTGTTTACATGCTGGAGTGATGAACTGTAATCACAATGGCAATACCGGGCTTTATTTCATGGAGATAACAACTAATAATAATCTCCACCAAACAATATTACACAGACAGCTAATTTAAACATATACGTTTCCTGTTTCAGCAGTGGGCGCAGTACGCAGTGACAGCCAAGCAAGAAACGTTTAAACAAGGCAGACTATAGACCCTGAAATTCATCATGCTTGTTTGTTAACATCAGTGCATTTGTTAAATTGTTGTTAACTGGTGCCGCTGTCTGTCATGTCAGGTTTTTTTGGCTGCAACATTCTTCACATTATTACAACGTGCGACACATTACAAAATTCAACACAAGAATGAATTTCGGTGTAAAATGTTCATAAAAACATTTAACTCTGAATAGTTTATAAACTCTAATAGTTTATAACAGTTTGAACAGTTTACACTGAAATTCTCCTCATGCTTTAATAAATGAGGCTTTTTGTTGATGCTGCTTTGTATTTTTTAATTGAAAGTTTTTTGGCTTTATTCACAATAAAGTCTAAAATGTCAGGGTCATTGTGCTGAAACTAAAACTAAAACCATTAAACAAGGTTGCGCTTTAAATAAAAGAAACATCAACTGAAATAAAATAAAATATAAAATAATTAAACTTATTTTATTTCAGATAGTTGACAAGACAATATTTCTCATTTTCAATACAAATTAATTTAAACTTTATAGACATAAAAGAAAGCTTATGAAAAGGACAAAAACACAACAAAATTACTTAAACTTAAAAAAAAACATTAAAACTAAATTTAAAAACCAAAACTAATTCAAAATATTAATAACAACTATAATATAATAACTATAATATAAATAACAATATAGTATATGGAAGCTTGTAACTTTTTTTATCTCAGAATTGAGTGATATAAACTCACAATTGAGTTATAAAGTCAGAATTGAGTGATATACACTCAATATTGCGAGTTTTAAAGTCAGAATGGCGAGATATAAACTCAAAATTATGAGTTGTAAAGTCAGAATTGAGGGATATAAACATGTAATTCTGAGAATAATCTTGCAATTCTGACTTTTATTTCTTACAATTGTGACTTTATATCATGCAATTCTGACTTTACAACCGATGATGAATATGCAAAAAGATCTAAAACAAAAGTATTTATTAGGCAAGACAAACTCAAGTAATCCACATGAAACAAGGCAACGTAACATCATGTAACATACGACAATACCAGACAACGAACTGAAGTCAATGAGGAACTTTAATACACAGTGATAATTGACTCAAAGACTGACAGGAAAAAAAGGTGAGTCTATTGCACCAGTCTCACTCTGCTCTCTTCTGTTCCTGTGTGCTTTCAGGTAGAACCAGTCTGCATGGCAAAGCGTCTCTGCAGATCGACCAGGTGCGCTCAGAAGACCAGGGCTGGTATGAGTGCAGGGTCCTCATGCTGGAACAACAATATGACACCTTCCACAACGGCAGCTGGGTACACCTCACAGTCAATGGTGAGACACTCGCCACTGTCACATATCCATCTATACGGACAGACAGATATATAGACGGATGGACAAACGTTTGTTCTTTGCATAAGGCTTTGCATATAACTTAATTTGTGAATGTATGTACTCAGTTTCTCCATGCACAGACATACACTGCAGGACAGAGCCGACATACATTTTTTCCTGTTTTTCTCTGTCTGTGTCTCTGTCTCTGTCTCTGTCTCTCTTTCTCTCTCTCTCTCCCTCCCCCACGCATTTAATGGATGTCTGCTTTTGGGGGTGGAGTAGGACTAATCGTAGCTTGATTTCATATTCATTTCTAATATCAGCAGTAAATCAGAGCTGTGAGGAGTGGAGGAGGATGTGACTGTCTCTTACCACTCATGACTGCCTGCTGCTGTGAGTAATATGTGTGGTAGACCCAACAAAAAGACAGCCTTTATGCTCAAGCTGCAGAAATGAGCAATGTACTCCCTTGCGATTTTGGTCTAGGCCTGTTGCCCTTGTTTCCATCAGAAAATGTTTTTGCCATTCTCCTTGTGAGAGACGACACAGAGAACGTACATTGGACAATAATGGGTCATGATTTGATTTTCGGTTAGTATGTTACTGTGACTGTCAAAGTATTACAGACCCCATGCAATCAAAATGAGAGTTTTGTTCCATTTAATCCATGTCTGCACTCTAAAAAACACTGGGTTAAGTGCTGGGTAAATATAGAACAGAACACATGTTGGGTAATTAACCCAGCATAATGGGTTGATTCATTTTTACTATCGGCCTACAACTTCTTTTTTTTTTTTTTACTTCATACATGAATTAATGTTTATGGATTAACTTAATCCTCTAAACCTTTTTAAATTGACCACACAACCACTGTTTTGCATGATAATTCCTTTATTTTCAATCATATTTTACAGTATAGCATGTTTTATATCATTTTGAATACATATTGCCTACAGTTAAGCTCGTTCAACAAATATTGGCAGTACAAATGAAACATTTCGAAGTAATTCAAGTGTAATTGACCAGTCTCACCGTAATGAAATCAGGGTTGATTTAACTCAACCCTGGGTTGTTACGTCTGACCCAGGATCTGGGTAACACAAAAACTACCCAAACACTGGGTTGTTACGTCTGACCCAGGATCTGGGTAACACAAAAACTACCCAAACACTGGGTTGTTACGTCTGACCCAGGATCTGGGTAACACAAAAACTACCCAAACACTGGGTTGTTTTGTCTGACCCAGGATCTGGGTAACAACACTGGGTTGTTACGTCTGTCCCACGATCTGGGTAACACAAAAAATACCCAAACACTGGGTTGTTACGTCTGACCCAGGATCTGGGTAGCACAAAAACTACCCAAACACTGGGTTGTTACGCCTGACCCAGGATCTGGGTAACACAAAAATACCCAAACACTGGGTTGTTTTGTCTGACCCAGGATCTGGGTAACAACACTGGGTTGTTACGTCTGTCCCACGATCTGGGTAACACAAAAAATACCCAAACACTGGGTTGTTACGTCTGACCCAGGATCTGGGTAGCACAAAAACTACCCAAACACTGGGTTGTTACGTCTGACCCAGGATCTGGGTAACACAAAAAATACCCAAACACTTTTCTTCCAGGAAAATGGATCAGAAATATCGATGACTCATCATGCACTACACAGATTTTTGTCCAATCAAATTGTGGGTCTTGCATTGAATCCAACCTGCAACAGACTAGCAAGTAAACTGTAGTTCATGGCCGTGACATATAGAAAAGCCTTTGGCTATTTACAAATAAAAGGCACTATCAATTGATATCTCCCTCCAAAGCATCCCGTTTCATTAGGAACACAGGACAAAACTGCTTGACGAGCGATTTCATAAAGGTGTTTAAAATAATAAAGGGAAGCTTACACTCAATGTTATGCGCCTTTGGCTATGGGACAGCATTCAAAAGAAACCCATTGGCCTGCTCTGAAATCTGCATGCTCTTGTGTCTAATAAACAGAGTATATTTCACCAGGCACCACCATTATTTCCATTACACTAATGGAGATGTCTTCCATGGTGCCAAACTACAGAGGCAAATTTGGGGTAGCTCAAGGCTTTGGTCATGTCATGTTCCTCTCGCTCATTCTGTTTGAACATCACATTTTGCTTGATTTATTATTTATGGGCATGGTTCAGCACCACTGGAAATATATTATGTCCTCCACGGTGAGTGTTTGCATTTTATTAGATGATGAATTTAATATAATCCATTAAGACAATATGTAAGCTATCATGATTCACAGCTCAGTAATCATTGCCTGGGGGTCAATATCCAAAAGGCCCTCGGTCGCATATTAATAGTATCACAACACCACTGTAGGCTTAAATCAAGTGCTGACATGGCAGATTATTTCCAATACTGGAGCCTTTTGTATTCCGTCGATCTGCATACTGATTCTCACTGTACATCATTTTACATGTATGAGCTGCAGTGGCAGAAGAATTCAAAATAAGTATGGGTGTCATTAAGGAACACTGTCTCTTCTCATGTTGGTGAGAAATCATTTGCTGTGTTGATATGTTGGTGATAAGCAACTTATTGGCCCTTTATGTTGTATTTATTGAATTGCATCCCCAAGTGAGATATGTGTGCATTCAGTGGACAGTAGCAGAGAGGAAGTGATGAAAGTGTGCAGTTAATGATGTGGTCGTCTGATTGAAGTTGCACTGGAGGGACTGATTGTTCAAATTGTATTGGTACATTAGGAAGAAAGGCACAATTAAGAAAAAGAGAAAAAAGTTATTTTAGTTTCTTTTAATATACTTGAAAGTTTGTTTAATGCAGGGGTTTTCAAACATTTGATGCCACTGACCAAATGTTTTTTTTTTCTAAGTTCCCCTATTATGCTATTTTAAAGGCTTCTAATTTAGTTTTGGAGGTCTCCTACAACAGGTTTACATGCATCAAAAAAGGTAAAAAACACTTTCATTTTCTCATAATATACATTGCACATCACCACATTTTTCAATGATTCTCAAACGACTCGACGGATGAATCAGTCTCTCTAAATCCCTCCTTTCCGCGAGTTACTGTGCTCTGATTGGTCAGATGGCCCAGTCTGTTGTGATTGGTCTTCCGCGTACAGCGCACGTCGGAAACAAACGGCCATTACCATAACTGAACTTCAGCTCTGGAGGCTTCCTAAAGCTCAGTGATTATACACACGGTAAAGACAGTAACGATGACATCGATTTTATCATATCAATCTGAGCGCAAAACTACGTATTTTGAACACTTGGTAGAAAATATATACATCAATAATTATTCATACTTACAGGCTGTGATTCTGAGGAGGAAGCTGCGGGTTTGCGGGCGGAATACAAATGACTTGGGTTTAGGCAATTCAGAGTCGGTTCTTTCTTTTGGGAGACGATAACTATTTATCGTGCACTTTCGACTTTACAACTTTGCAGAACGTTTACATTCACAAACAGCGATATTACACACTGCATGAAAGGGAATAAAAAAACACGTTAATATTTTCATGCATCTCATTTATACTGTGAAAAAAAGAATTTATAAGTGGCAAATATTATCTAAAATATTTACTTTCTATTAAGTTTACTTTTTTTCTACCCAGTATAATCCTGTCACTACAAATACATAAATAAACAAATGCCAATGATCTCATGATTTTCTAGTAGAATGCAAAAATGTAGTAATGTCAACTTACTTGCGTTAGACTTTGGCATTTTAGTTTTTTGTTTAGTTTTGTTTGCTAAACCTTTCCGCAGACCCTACAGCACTCTTTTGCGTCCCTAACATGTTTTTATTTTGCAAGGAATTTTTATACCTGACCAGTCAGTCATTTCCTTTAGTACTGATTGAAGTAAACCAAACAAGTGTATGTACAATGAAAAGGACGAGTAGAGTGCTAGCTGTTTTCACTATTGCATCATGGGCGTCGGAACCATAGTATGTGGGTGGGACAAGACCCTCCCACTTTTTAAGACCAATGATATTGGACCCACTCACTTTTATCTCTAATTTCAGCACATGTCTGTTCACCTACCCCTGACGATAAACACTTTATTATTATTATTATTATTTATTGAAAATGCATGCCCTTTCTGATCTGATATGTGATGAGAAAAGGGAGTAGAGCGAGTTCGGCAAAAGGCGGATTTGAACCTCGGTCGATTTGCACCAAAACTTGCCTTATCCCTACTCTATTACCACTGTAAATAATTTGGTATAAATAAATCTGGCCCAATCAGATGTTTAGTAAACAAGGTGGGCTATTTGCATTTAATGTAAATGGCATCTACTCCAGTAAAAAAATTCTGGGGAAGGACCCACACACATTTTTTTGGCTTCCGACGCTTATGTATTGCATAGTATAAGTACTATGAGTACTATGGCTATGAGTGAAAAATAAGTGTACCAAAAAATAAATGTATCAAAATGTATTTGAAATACAAATACATTTCAACATTTATGTCCTTAATATAAATACCCTACAACTGTTCTATTGGTATACTTAATTGATATACTTAGTCTGCTAAACTGGAACAACTAAATTTGTACTTAATGCTACTTTAGTACATTTGATTGTGCTAAAATGCACGCTCTTATTTATGCAAATGCTTTTAAACCATTCAAGCGCGACACGACAAAAGAGAACGTGCTGTCTGTGAATGTCCTGTCTATGTGACACACACACGACGCTCAGAAAGACGCACACTAGTATTGAGTTCTCTTTCGCTCTTGAACAAACAGTAACAACAGGAATTTTGGCATAATTCTGTGTTTGTCGAGTATTCTCATAAGAGCAGTCTTATAGTTAAATAACATCTTAAATGAACTTAAAGAGTTGTGAGGAAATGAGACGCGCGTCAGATCTTAAAGTGACAGCAGCCTAATAAACCAGTTGCTGTGTTCATCAGAGAACAAAGGTAACAGAGAAAATTAAATCTATATTTAATTTATAATTTATTCAGGTGTTTAATAACTTTATTCAATTTATGTATACCTGTAGGAAGGAAACAGGTAAATATTTATTATAAAGGGTTTAGGTGATGATTGTTTTAAGTTCACTTAAATTGAAAGTAATGTTAATATAGCTTTCGATTATACTGTAATGTTGAATGTATATTATTAATGTTTTAAAAAAGTTGAACTGTTGAAACTGTGAAATTATTACAATTAATAATAAATAAAAAAATTGTGATTAATTAGATATTTTGTTAATTGATTGACAGCACTAATTAAAACACATTTTATGCTTAATTTTAAGAAATGTGCATTATGCAATAAAGAAGTACTCCAAATAGAGTTTGATTATAATATCTATAGCAGTATAAGTCTCAAGCAATGTCAGTATGTTAATGGATTTGTATACTTAGTATCAAATAAAAGTATTTCAAATACATTTTGGTTTAGTTTTTGTCACTAGGGATGTTTGCTGCAGTGATACCCTTTGCTTATTTGTATCTCTTGATTATTCATTGCGAAATGAAGCAGCACCTGATATTTATTTGTCTGCTGTCAGACATCGAGGTGTCTGTATAATTAGCGCTGTCAGTTCTCTGTAAGTGCAGGCTATTTGTATATTTAACATATGCTTGTGAGGTGAGACTCATGCATATTCCAAACCTCAAGCAATGACACCAGCAAGGGTAAGTGTCTGCTGCACCCCGCGTCCATGTTAAAAGTCCACAGTTGTTCGCTTGCAGAAATCACTGGGACTTATTTGGAAAGTGCACAGTAGCCGTTTCTCCATTTCAGAGCTGCGGCGGGAGAGCAGGCGAGCTGCGAGCGAGAGGCGCAAGTGAAGGGTGTATTATTGCACGCGGCCTGCGTGTTTGTGTATGTGTGTGTTTTTGGCCCAGGGTGAATGAGTTCAGTGTCTGCCTCATCTTTTTTCAGCCGGAGAAATGTCACCTGTGCAGCTGTGGCGGGCGGCGCTACTGCGAACATCTGTGATGGTTTATTTCACGGCTTCCTATTTCCTCTCTACTGCCGCAGCGGCCATTCATGCCCTCCCTCGTTTGCATTCATGGTCAGTTCGCCGGTTCACTCAGTCACGTCCACTCACGCACACACACTCCTGGCCCTGCTTTCCGAAATGTCAATATCAGTGATTGCGGCGTGTAGATGGTGTGTGGGTTTTATATGTCGTCAGGGCATTTTACAATAAGGCGCGTATAATAGCCTTTTGGCTAAATGGCTCATGGTTGGATTTGCAAGCAATGCAGCTTTGAATCTAAAGGACACAATGCCTGCTTGAAATTCACTACATTTGCTTTGATTGTGGATGTGTGACTGACCTGCAGCCATGGCTGAGTCTTTGACTGAAATGAAAATGATAGGAGGCAGATATTGCTCCTCCCATGTAGATTTTGGCATGAGGTTCTTATGAGATGTAGCCATTTTATGACTTTTAATATGCATTGTCATGTCTTTTAAAGATGACCCTCTCAGGAGTAGCTAGTCCATTAGCTGACTTGGTTAGTTTGAGATTAAATGCTTTATGTGCATGTGTATATGTGGATACGTCAAAGTTTTCAGTGGGACGTAATAAGTAAATAACTCTAAAATAATTTTAATAATTACAAACGTTTTGCTTGCTCTTGTGGTTTGTTGCCTTTTCCACCAAAATGCTGCTCGCCAGAAGTTTTGCCGACGGACTGATAACGATAGCTTATTAAAACTTGTAGTTTTCAATTCACGTGATATTTTTATTTGTTTTATGTATTTTCTAGCATCAAGTGCTTCTAGTGTAAACAACTTTGTTTATTATAATGAGACTGTAGTTTTCTTTTGCACAGTTTAGCTTAAGTTAATTTTAGTAAGTATATTTAAGTAAAGTTTAAGTATGCTTTATGTAGTAAGTATACTAATATCAATTTACTTGAAGTATACTTGTAAGTGTACCATTTCAATACTATTGGGACTAAATAGGCCCACTTTTAGCATATGATTTTTAATTGTAATTAACATTGTTAATTGAGTACACAACTAGTACTCGTTTGTAGTGCAACTATACTACAAGTGAATTTATACAGATTTACTAGTCAATTACTTGTAGCACATTTTTTAGTTTATGAAAGTACACTGAAATATACTCTCAGCAAACTACTAGTGTAGTAGTTTTATACTGCAAGTATACTTGCACGTTTTCTTTAAGTGAACATATATTTATAGTTTACTATTTATAGATTTTTACACTTTAAGTATACTACTATGTTCCTATTTAGGTAGGCTATAAATTTTTTTTTATACTTGAAATATACCTTTAACTGTACTTTAACTCTCCTCATGGGTTTGCAATTTGAATCTGCGATCTGTATGCTGACCTCCGTGTACGTGTAAAAAGTCAGGTATTTGGCCTTTAGAGTGTGCACTGATCTGCACTTCAGATTCTAACCAGAAAAAGTAGACCATCTGGGTATCTTTGGAATCCTCATTTCAACACACTACGATTTAGAACGGACAGCATAGTATGATCAATGCTTACCATTCAATGTGCAGTAACTAGTTGCATCACAGATATGAACATGCTTATTGACTGCATAAGCTTATTTGAAAAGTTTTGTAAGAAACACTGGTGTTCATTGGTATTCAGACTGCCCATCTTGTCCAAAAGCGTCTTTGTTGGGGCAGGTGCTGTCTGGCCTCACAAGGGCAGAAAAGCCTGACAGTACTGGTTTCCTGTAGCCGGCGAGATTAGCATCCACTTGTGTATGGATCCTGTGTGGACAGTGGCTGTTCTTCCTGCCAGGACGGGTGAGAGGGTGGCCGGCTGCCCGCGTGTACCCAGCAGGTGTCAGCCGGGCAGATGTACCCGCTTAGAGAACAGTAGTGGCTCTGTGGAGACGCTCAGGTCATCACACAGTCCCCCTTCATCAGTGCGGCCGTCACACTTGTCTCTCTCAGAGCATCCTGCCCAGCCCCATAGTGGGCACAGATCATTAGCTTCTGATACTAAGTGCCAATCTAAACCACAATGATGAAGCCTAGTGGTTTAAGAGCTGATAAAGATTGCAGTTTGGCGGTCCAAAAAAGTGCATCCATCCATCATAAAAGTAATCCATACAATATAAAGATGAAATAAAGGCCTTCTGGAGCAAAGCGGTGGGTATTTGTAAGAAAAATTTTCATATTTAAAAGCTTATAAACTAAAATAACTAGCTTCCAGCAGACGGCCTACGCAAGTCGACTTACGCCAAAAGAGTAACCGCTGACACGATGTAGGAGTAGCGTAAGCTTTGCCGCCTCTTGCGGTTCAAACAAACAGAGCTGGGCAACAAACTCAAGCTCCTCTTCTCTTATATCGAAATTCTTCCAAAATTTCTCTTTAAAAATTCAGTTTTTGTTTTGCTTTGTTTCCGCGTTCGTCAATGCGTCAGGTCAGGGGTCACTCTTTTGCCATAAATCAATGTGTACGGCCATCTGCCGGAAGCTAGTTATTAATTTTTCTTACCAAAACCCACCGCTTTGCTTTAAAAGGCCTTCATTAACCCCCTGGAATCGTGTAGAGTACTTTTATGATGGATGGATGCACTTTTTGGGGCTTCTAAATCTTAACCACCATTCACTGCCATTATAAAGCTTGGAAGAGCCAGGACATTTTTTTAATATAACTCCGACTGTATTGATCTGAAAGAATAAAGTCATATACACCTAGGATGACTTGAGGGTGAGTAAATCATGGGATCATTTTCATTTTTGGGTAAGCAAGGAATAATTCACCAAAAAGATGAAAGTTATTTCTCATCACCACCTGATTGTGTATTACAATGGTACAAAAACAGATATTAGTACTTCAATTGGTTGGTATAATAACAATTTTAGTAACAAAGTTAAATTCTTAAAATCTACAATCTTGCTACCATATTTTTTTTTGTACATTTCTGGCTATTTATTTTACCGTAAATTTCACAGAATGTGTAATGCATTATAAAGTGAAACATTTAACCTCACTGCTGCAGATCTACATCAGTGTCCTCAAATAAGCTGCATCTCAGAGTTTAACAAGTTCATTAAAGATTTTGGCAGGGTTCATTTACAAAAGCAAATTAGTTTAGCTTAGTATAGCTCAGTATATGAAATCTGTCTTCTCCAATCATTTATTTAGGTATTATTAATTAGACCTCAATCAGTATTTGAAAGCTAAGCTTGTTTGTTTGTCAGAAGTTAAAGTGTGGAGTGAGAGAAAGAGGAAAGTTGAGGTGTTGGGTGCATAGTCAGTGAGCTCTGTCCAGACCATCTGTTCGTGTGGAAAGACCTTCAGTCAAGTGCGTTCTGAAATATGTCTTCTGTTTGTCATTCACAGTGTGAGCCCAAGATTTCCCAAAAACACATAGTGAGAAAGTCCAGAAAGTAGGGCAGGTGTGTGATGGAGTTTGTTTGTCTCTTAAAGTACCTTCAAATGTTTATCAAAGAGCATTCCTAAGAGAGAAACAGAGATGGAAATGTTAACAAGGAAGAAAGAATCTTTTGGTCAATGTCATGGATATGCAAAATGCCTAAACGAGACGCTAGATAACACATTTTTTAGGATGCATTCACATTAGACAAGTTCAAAAACATCTAGAGTGTGTTGGAATGGAACAGAATGCTGGGAACTCAAAAACAATGAGCTTTAAATTAAAACGCAATGTTTCTGAGGAGTTTACTGTGAAAACGGCTTGATATGCTGTCAGCACATTAATTAGCACTGCTGCTAAAAATATCAAAACTATAAAGGGATGCAAGAAAAAATCTAGATAAACTAGTCAATGTCAAAACTGTACTAGTTTTGTGCTGGATTAGTCAACCACTGTGATGCATCCCTAGGGAAAATGTATACATATTTTTAGAGATTTGATGAGCAAGATGTTTTGGGCTATAAATTCTTCTCCCTAGTGTTTAGCCTGCAACAGATTGTAGCGTGCATGAAAAAGCTCATGGTAGGCACAGATGGACAGATGTTCAGAGGCATTAATTGCTTGCTTTGTTTGTTTTTCACCAGGTGTTTGCGCTGTTGAAAGCAAAACTGCTATAGACTAACAGTGACCCACATGCAGAGGAAGTTAAGATTTCATTGTGCGCAATACATATTCCTAGAGATTGTTTATACCTGTATTACCACTTGATAGATAGGTGTGATTATGCACAATTATGCTGAAATGTTCTACACATTCACTGTGATCAGATGTTATGATTGGTATAGGCGGAGGCTGAACCAAGTGAACTAAGGCTAGATGCAAATGCAATTCCTCCTTAAAAACACATTTAAATAGAATGTGATGAAATAGTTGCATGTTGCCTATCAACAACCTGCACATCCCAGTATAAACACTCTTGTTACTAAAGTGGTTATGTTCACAAACCACTATAATTTGAACAGGCAAGCATACTGTATGTGTGTTTTGGCATTGCAGCCAATAATAAATATAGCCTAAACTTTCCTTACCTAATGCAGCAAAACTAAAACATGTCTGATTGGTTATTGCCTGCAAGAAATCATCAGGGGTGTTTGTGATTGGCTACATTGCTCAACGCTGCATAAATACATTATAAATAGAAACCAAGTTTATGTTTATCATTTTCTGATGAGAGTATTCGTGTCAGAATCAGTCAGAATTCAGAGTTCGGCTCACGCACTGAACAAAACTCCTGTGTTTCAGCGATGACTAATCTGAACGCCTCTGATTGGCCATTGCATTCATAAGCTCAACAGAGTCATGTGTGATTGATTATAGTTCGCAATTCTGTAAAACGTGTGTAAAAAGTATGATGCAACATGAGCAGATCTAAATTTAATGCTGCAATTGACACTTTTCATTTAATTTTCACTTTATTTTTTGGCCCCAGATTTTTTTTTTTTTATATCACTTTTTTGGCCCCAGATTTTTGACCCATGGCCTTACACACGCTTCGCCTATGGATTTGTGGCAAAACAATGATTCAACCCCATAGACTTTCATTGAAAAAGGGTCCTGAATCACATAATAGAGACGAGTTTGGGTGAGTAAACAACTGGCAATCACTTAAGAGCCTTTCATAAGGGACGCAGAAAGCAGTGGAATCGGCGCGCAGCTGCTGCTTTCACTTGTAGTAGCGTTTTTTTGCAGTCGAGCCGGTGCCGGTGCATGGTTGCCAAGTCTGTGCAACAAAAGTAGCCCAATGGCCAGTCAAAAGTAGCCCAAAAATAGCCCAGTGTAATTTTCTCCATCGGGTGGTCGAAATCTCCGCTGAATTTGTACGACGTTTTGGGGGTGTTGGAGTGCCTAAATCGTACCTACGGGGGTGGAAATCAACCCGCGGAAAAATATTTACCCAATTAAGTCCCAATTCTGCAGGAAAACCGTGGACTTGGCAACAGTGGTCACATTCATATTTACTAAAACATAAATTAATAAAGCATAACAGAATTTTTTTGTGTTTTTTATCATTTCGTGGGAATACTAGTTTTCATGTCAGACACAGTTAACTATGACGTTTTGCACATTTTTACCTGGCAAACCAACTTGTGTAATCATGCTCTGGATTTTTTTATTTATATCTCTGTATGAGATTTTCGATTGGTCATACAACTCCCATTAAAAGTTTACTTTTATTATACTTTTAGCTTCTACCAAATACTGCAATCATCTCAGCTCAGCCTACAATTGGTATAAAAATGTGAAAAAGGTGTGCAGACTGCATTGAGATGTGGCACTGACGTTCTGGATGATACTGGTAGTGGTAGCTAGTGGTTGTTCTCTGTGGATGCAGAACTCAACAGAGAGCCTTACACATTCACTATGGGGGTCCTGAACATGTGAGCGTATTAAATATAAAAGAATCTGTACTCAACTTGTCCTTTGTTTCTCTCCCAGCGCCCCCTACGTTCACGGACACGCCACCGCAGTACGTGGAGGCGAGGGAGGGTGGCAGCATTACTCTGACCTGCACTGCCTTTGGAAACCCCAAGCCGGTGGTCACCTGGCTGAGAGAGGGGGATCAGCTGACCAGCAACAAGAAATACATGGTAACTGTGTTCTGTTAGATTTTGTGCCTTTTTATCAGTGATTTTGGCTTGTTTTCCAGTAAAAAAAACATGGCTATATTTATGCAACTGGCCCCAGATCAGCATATTAGCATGATTTCTGAAGGATCATGTGACATTGAAGACTGGAGAAATTATGCTGAAAAGTCAGGAATAAATTCTATTTTAAAATATATTAAAATAGAAAACAGTTGTTTAAAATTGTAATAATATTACTGTTTTTATTGTATTTTTATCAAATAAATTCCACCCTCGTGAGCATAAGAAACTCACGAGGTGAGAAAAAATCTTACCAACCCAAATTTTAGAAATAATGTATATCTTGAAAATATGGTTAATGCAGAAACCAAGAAAATTTAAAATGAGATGAAATTACTGATTATATTATATTATATTATATTATATTATATTATATTATATTATATTATATTATATTATATTATATTATATTATATTATATTATATTATATTATATTTAGTGCTGGGCAATCGATTAATCGCATCCAAAATATAAAAGTGTGTTTACATATTGTGTGTGTACTGTGTATAATTATTATGTATAAATATATACATGAAGGAGTGTGTATTTATATAAGAAATATTTGCATGTATATAGTGTGTATATAGTGTGTGTGTGTGTGTGTGTGTGTGTGTATATATATAAAACATATTTTTCTTAAATATATACATGCATGTGTGTATCTATATATACATAATAATTATATACATAACTTTTATTTTGCAATTAATCGCGATTACTCGATTGCTCAGTACTAATTATATTATATTATATTATATTATATTGTTTTATATATACAGTTTCGGATGATGTAGCATTTCATTTCGGTTAACTGCTGCCTCCATAAAGTAGAAAACTGACATGTACTTTTGTCTCCAAATATAGCCAGAGTGAATTTAGTCTAGCCATTAATTTGATCTGCAGTGAATTGTACTGTCTCATTTTTCTTTTGGAAATGGAAGCTTGAATCATCACAAGCTATTTGTAAGAAAAGGCTGTCAGTCGGGGCCCACGTCGGGGGTCTGACAGTTGAAGAGCACACGCCTGCAGTGGGAATGGAGAAAAACTGACAAGCGTGTTTCCAACTTACACTGCATGCAGGCTGCAAGGGAGGAGGCGGCGCAGGATTTGACAGAACAGGCAGTCAGTCTGGCTCCAGTAGGCATTGCCTCTCAGCACATCAGAGGAGATATCCCTGAGGAAACAGACAAATAAAAGACAAGAGAGACAGTGTAGCCGCTTCTGTCTTACATCTGAATGTTCACTTTCATCTGTTCCAGACTGTAGCCACCTGCACCGCCTTTGTTAGCCACGTTCGTCTTGTTCCGCATTTCCCAGCGTGCTTTTGGTCACAGCTAGCATTTACACGAGGAGTGTTTGAATGCCATTTGCCGTATTCTGCCTGCCACTCTTACTCACCGGCGACGGATGAACAGGAAGTGATGGCTGGCTGCTGTTTTTCTTTTGTGACCGCTCTTAGCAAGGTTACTCTCCCACCCTGTGGCTTCGCTCCACAGCATTGGAGCGTATTCCTAAAAGGTCACGTTTGTGATGTCTTATAAGCTGTTTGGTGGGTGAGGTGTGAACTCCCACATTTGGACACTTTAGCACGCCTTTGCATTATATAACAAAATATCAAACACAGTGGTATTTATTATGCCTGCAGACTTTAAGTAAAACATTCAAAATATTTGTACCTATTTATTAATTATTTAACTCAACTATTATGTAAATTCTAATTTATTATTACTAAATTAGTTTTTGTGTTGTTAATCCTTTTGATCTTTTGTTTTAAAAAATTTATAAAATTCTAACCTTTCATTGGAGAATAAGAATTTTAAATGAGGGGAAAATCTTGTTATGAAATAAATGTTTTTCTCTAATACACATTGCTCACAATTAATGGATTTTATGAAAATCTGGAATCTGAGGGTGCAAAAAAATCTAAATATTGAGAAAATCGCCTTTAAAGTTGTCCAAATGAAGTCCTTAGGAACGCATATTACTAAAAATAATACATTTTTGATATATTTACGGTAGGAAATTTACAAAATATCTTCATGGAACATGATCTTTACTTTCCGAATGATTTTTGGCATAAAAGAAAAATCTATAATTTTGACCCATACAGTGTATTGTTGGCTATTGCCACAAATATACCCGTGCGACTTAAGGTTTTGTGGTCCAGGGTCACATATGTTTTCCAGTCTAACATAACCACAGTATTTGCACTCTGAGAAAAGAGCTGTATATGCCGCAAACAATCCCACTTGTCTTTTATGTCAGTGGATGTAAATGCTGGCAGCAGCCTAAGCAACTCCATGTCACATTTAGTAAATTGCCCCATACACTGTGATTAATCTCGATTCGGCTGCAATTAGATTGTATCAAATCTATATTTAATTATTTCTTCTGTGAGGAGAAAGCACTCTGCTTCAGCTTCTTGGCTCTTACTTTTAAAAGGCGTTCCCACTGCTAACCAGCCACAGTCCCAGACATTTACTGAAAAGAAGTGTGTCGTGACCTCACCTTTAAGAACAGTGGTGAGGAGGCCGGTGGTCCTCCGTTCTTTTCCCTGCTTCCATGGCTAGAAGTTAGAGAAATGGAGGAATGTGATGAAGGAATACACACACTAAAGAGCAAGAGGCACAGATGTCTCGTCTCGATGCACAGAGCTTGTTTCTCACCCTGCCCTCCTCCACAGCAGTGTGTGTTTAAATTAGAGCTCTCTGCACACACACAGTGTTTGAGAGAGTTTATTACCTCCTCCCGTCTGGGTCATCAGTGTGATGTGTCTGTCAGCGACAGGATGGTGATGGAACAGGCCAGGAGGATTGTGTCAACCATCCAGCAGGACTTGACACACCTTGGGCACACATATTGTGTGGGAGGAACAATAAGGCCAGTCTCCTCTGGCTAAAGCAATTGACATGCAGGGAATAAGACTCGACCCACTCCTCTTCTAAAACGTCCTGTCAGGAACCTACGCAATAATTCATGTCACCCGTGTGCGTTCGGGAAGACGCAATTGCACTTTCAGTCTCAGATATGAAAATTGATCTGTTTTGATTAGGTTGTTTCAAAGTGCACAAGCAAAACAATGCATAATCTCTTTTACACTTTGCTTTGTTTGAAATTTTGAAAATGCAACCTCTAATGCAATTTGGGTTAAATAGTCAGATTTTAATATTATTTTAAAATTCAATTCAAATATCAATTCAAGTTATTTTATACAGTTTTATTTACAAGTTTTAACAATTTTATAACAATGCTTATTAGTAGAAATAAATAAATATATGCAGAAATAAATGTAATGCAATTTGGTTCGTTTTTATTTTTATTAATTTTTTTACTGTTACAAAAAGCACAAAATGTTAATTGTTAAAAAAAAAAAATTCAATACTATTAAATACTACTAAAATGTATATTATATTATATTATATTATTATATTATATTATATTATATTACAATGTGATTTTAACAATTTGGTAACACTTTACAGAAAGGTCTCATTTGTACACATTAGTTAATGTATTAAATAACATTATCATAAAGATACTATAACAAATGTATTGCTCATTGTTAGTTTGTTAATCAAAAATACAGCCATTCATTATTTGTTCACAGTGCATTAACTGTGTACAGTAAGATATATGTGTGTGTGTCAAAATTGCATTATAAAATTGATAACTGTATAAATAATGCATTGGACATATTTCATTAATATCTTAATGTTAACTTTGACTGCCTAATAAAAAATTATTTTGCTAAAATGTTCTGTGGATGCACTACTGGCCCCTTGTGTCCCCATGGGGCTCGGTGGACCACAGTTTGAAAACTCCTGGTGTAGAGACACGCAAAATCAACTCGTTTTCCAGACTTTTACCTAGTTAAACATTTTGTGTTTTTAACTTTTTAACCCATGTTTTGTGCTTGTACTCTTTCTGTAGGTGACTGACGGCAGTCTGACGGTGCAGGCCATCACACGAGAGGACCGGGGCGCCTACAGCTGCCGTGCCCACAGTGACCAGGGGGAGGCGCTACACACAACCCGCCTGCTGGTGCAAGGTGAGGACTGCAATATCTGTGTTGCAGCACATATCCATTGATTTTCCATTTCCAGCAAATAGATACATATACAATAAACAGGCGCATCTAATACACAAAAAGGCAATTTCCGGTACAGATAGTCGGGAAAAGCCAGAAAACGTCCTTCGTGGTCAATGTTTGTCCTTTTACTTGTTACTGTGGTCATCCCGCCCCGTCAATACTAGCTGCAAAGATGCAAATCCCTTGGTGCTCCCTGGTTAATTAGTCTCTTTCAGTGAATCTGCGTATGGACACATCAGTGTTGTCAAAGTCTGGCCTTTACGTCTCGTCACTCTAAGCACATCTGCCGCAGTCGATATGTTCAGTTCGCTCCATCTGCATAGATCACTTCCTGTCACTCAGCTCCTAATGGAGCCTTCCAGTAGAAGCTGTTTACAGCCCTGCTCAGAGCGATGGAGTTGATATACTGTAGGTTTACGGTTACCCTTCGTGCCTTGTATACACGCTCACTCACCTTCAGAGTGGCTTGTTTATTTATTTGCCTGTAGTTCACATGGGGGTGTCATATATCTTTATCATAACTGCTGATATTCCTTACTTCCTTACTGAAAATATCAGCTGGCATGAATTTCGATGCTGGTGGTCAGACTAGTTTGTGCTGGACTTGTGCTGGTCTAGCTGGTGGTCCATAAGAAAGGAAAATGGAGTGGCGATTTCTTTAAAGGGGTCATGAACTGTATTGTTTTATTGTTTTATAATGTCTCTTGTGGTGCACTTATAATGTTAGTATGATTTTTACATTAAAAAGTCAGGATTTTTTGCTACCCTGATTTTAGCCTCTGATCTGAACGCTCTGTTTAAAGGGGCGTGTCTGCTGTGAGACTTCATTGTAAACGCCCTGCTGTGATTGGCTGATATCTTTGCATATGAAATAGCTAGTATTACATGTGGAACTCTTCTGAAAACTTTTAGCACATTTTTACTGTTACAGCTCTCAAGGTTAACTAATCTTGAAAAGTGTTGATTATAGCATTATATTTAGATCTATGGCAGTATATTCAGATCGTGGCATAAAATGTTGCAGTGATGAGCAATTTATCCTCCTGCAGACATGTTGAGCGCATGAATGCAGCGATGTCGTTATTGCAGCTCGGATTTCTGCACACTAACGATTGCGTTCATCATAACTAACAGTGCAAACACAATGTAAATAAGAGATTCATTGATTATAACGGAAGTTTTGGCATGAGAACTCAGGCACTGATAAACTCTTGCTGTTTGATTGACAGCTCCAGTGATTGCAAAGGGAGCTTTCTTTAATCGCTTTCTATATATAATTTAATCACAGTTTAAATAATTATTTAAATGATTATTTTCATCCTACTAAGAGACACAATATGAAGTTGACCGTTTAGTCAAACATAGACACGTAGACAAAGAGCCTCTGACTGTACATGAATCATTACATATCAGAAATCACTGATCACAGATCAGGCATTAGAATTAACGTGTTGTGGCATTACTGTCGAGTCCATATCGTAAAAGTCTGTTTGCAAAGCCTACGCAAAATTATCTGATTACCAAAGAATCCACAAGTGAAATGTACTGAACACAAATAAATAATGCTCAGCTGAGACATTCACATTCCTAGCATTAGGATCCTTTGGAAGGTAATGTTATTTGTAATCCTGTATTGCTCTTCTGTCCTCGTCATTTCACTAACACACCAGTGGGCGGGGCCAAAGTTGCAGTGATAAAGTAGGCGTTGATTTTCTTCTGCAGAGGCGGTCTTTCACCTCATAGATAGGCACATTCCACAATGAGTCGTTCTCTGGGCTTGGTTACAATAAAAGCTGTTTTTGGACTCACAAGGAAGCTTTCAGTTCTGAAACTTACAGGATATTATTATAGTATGATGACCTCTTATGTCAAGAATATTTGATTTCTTGGTTCATGACCCCTTTAATTATGACATAAAAAGAAATAAGGATAAAAGTCATAATGAGTTAACAAAAAGTAAAAGATTAAACTTTTGACTTTTTAGCTCAATTTCAACATTTATTAAAACATTGTTTATGTAAATCATAATTTAGACTTTACCTTCAGACTTAATATATCATAACATAGTATGTCATAATGTCATAACCAAAGTATGATTTTTTTTCTTATGTGGCAGAAATGTGCTTCTATACCTTTTGGCCTGGCTGTTGGAAACAAATGAATATACTGTATAAAGATTTAAAGGGATACAAATTTCCATCATCGGCAAGTCCGTCCATTTAAGCCATGGATCAAATGTCATCTTGAAAAAGATCTTGATGGACATGAAGGGATCTGTTTGATAAGTGTGTGAGCGTATGCTTCATGCACATGCAAACAGAATGATCCTTGAATGATCACCCGGTACTGGTACCACAGTCTCTCCCCATATGGCCTTAGCATTAGTACAGAATGATGAAGTGGTTCAGTTTATTATCCGTCGACTGTGTACAGTATGACAGCAAACATGAGCGAGCTGCCTGTCACTGGCTTTGTGGCTTTCACTGCAGTCAGATTTATGGCAGTGGAGCATGGCTGTGAATACAGAGCAGCACGCTAACACACAGCCTTCGCTGGGAAACAGAGAATTTAGAGGACATGTGTGATCACAGAGCACTATGTACAGGACATGTGGAGCTTCTTGTCCGTGCTCCTTACATTACCTGTTAAGAGCTGGCTGATTATATAATAAACATGATATTGCATATAACATATTTTAATACTTTTTAATGCATGGTTTTCCAACTTTTTATTTCAGAGGAGCCCAAAATAATTTCCTAAAAATTTGTGATGTCTATGTAATTTCATGTATAAAAACCCATTTATGCTGTGTGTGGAAAATATTAAGTTTGAAATTATTAAGACAGTAATTAGCTTGAGTCACAGTATTAAAGGCGGAGCTAATTATTTGAAAATGATCTATAGAATATATTCTATGCATTACAATGCATCTTAATATTTTTATTATTTTTTGTTAATATTTAAAATAGGGCTGTCAATAGAATAAAATAATCATGAAAGTTATCAAAAAAGTTATTTCAAGTAAGTGTCTGTGCTGCCTTAAGATTTTAAGTTTAGTCAACTCAAATATCCAAGTTGTCACAACTTCACATTTCAAGTTGACGTAAACTGTAAGGCTTGAACTTGAACACTTACTTCTTTTTTTTTTAGTTGAAACAACGATTGTTTACTGCTTTAATTAATTATTTATTTATAATTTTTTTGGGACATGGAGACATGGTTTCTTAAATGGCATTAGACATTAGACTTATTTTGTGATCTGTTGTAATAAGAATAATCAGAAAAATTATCATTTCATTTATTTCTGTGAATGTTGTAATTGTCACCGTTGAGGCATTTTTTTATGCAAGGGAGCTTCAGAGTATGACGTAGGAGGGAACCCGTGATGAATCAAATATCAAATATGACATGGAACAAACAGTGAAGAAGTCATTAGGTGCCATGTTCGTTACAGCAGCATCTTGAATAGATTCATAGCAGAAGTTATTACTCCTCCACCTGTGTGTGACAACATAAATGGCAGATATTGTTGAACCAATGTGGTTCAAACGACAGAGGTGCGACTGCGTTTCAGGAAACAGTCATGACTGTTTGCTAGTTTCTCCGACGAGGCATCGTACTATGGTAGTTAATCAACGAGTTACATTGTTGTACAGGAAACGCACCCCTGAGAAAGTACATAAACATTGAAACAAAATATAATGTCTGATCATCTGACATATATGAGAGATAAGGGATTTAGAAGAGAATCGTCTGCTCTCGTTTGAGCACCAGTGAGTCAGATGGAGACACATATGAACTGTGCCAAGCCAAAATTGCCTTGGCCATGGGCTGTTTTGTTTAGTAAACTAGCAATATTGTTTTTACAAAAAGCAATATTCTCATGAAGCCTCTGGAGAGGCACTCTAGTTAAAACCTGCTTCAATAACATGAGCATGAGCAACGGCAGGGATATTTTTAGATGCTTTCAAGTGATGCCTTTTGCGATTTCATTAATAAGCAAAGCTGCGCTACTGCCAATAATCCCTTTAGATGCAGTGTCATTTATTGCACATTAAGGAAACATCCAGGAAGCTGAGCATAGTCTACACATTAAAATTAGAAGATATTTCACAGCTAGTCATAGGTTTGATTGTGCTAAAAGCAATGCTCACGCTGTATCTTTCTGCAGTGCATCCACAAATCTCACAGCGGTCCGAGTGTCACGACAGTATTCCTGCCTACCCACATGTCTAATTAAGAGTCTATTGGCAATTTCAGTGACAGTCTCGTGTGGGAAGGATAATATTCTCTGTGGGAAGGTCTGACAGTAGTATCCTTGCTGTCTTTATTAGACAGGTTTATGTACACCGATAAACACGGAGGAGAATTAGGATAATTGGAAAGAATACCACATCTGTGGCATGCAGTCGATTAACACAGACAATAATTCTGCTTCCTTGGTGTATATAAACAAACACAAAATGTGTTTGCAGTAAATACGCTATGTAAAAGAAAGTTAGCGGGCAAAAGGCTAGCACAGCTAATTTTGTTTCGAATGTGCACTCAAATAGCTTGTTAGCGGTGAACTTGTGTCTTCAGTTTCTCATGAGTAAGAAATATAATTCTGAAGAAAAATAAAATAAGATGATAATGTAATAGTTTTGGCTTTTGTTTCACAGCCTGGTTTGTCTTTTACTTGATTATGCCTTTAAAGTCCCCATGAAATCAAAATGCTGGCTTTTAGTATGAATATGTTAGCTTTACTGTTATCTATAAGCTAGTGTGCTTCAAAACAATGACAAAATACGCATTTAGAAGATATAAGCATTTAAACCTTCCGCCAGTATGGATCAATGACATCGCTCTGTACTTCAGCTTCTCATCAGATTTTCTGTCCAATCAAATGCTTTCTAAAATCTAAAGTGTCCCGCCCCCTACAATATAAATAGAAACCGAAACTGTGGCTAAAAGCGGTCAATTGTTCACGCATACTATTTTCTACATGTTGAATGGCACATAGTGCACTATATAGGGGATAGGGAACGATTCAGAGCGAATTAAGTCTGGTTTCACGTTAGTGTTACGTGAACTGCCACAGCGGTCCAGAGACAACATAGATAACACATCATATGCGTGAGTCGGCAGAGACCAGAAAATGTATCGGATCCATTTGAATTCTGCACATAATACAATATGGAGGAGATTAGGAGGAAACTGTGGCTTTACCTAGCTCAGTGGCTCTGGCCGAGCTGTGATATAACGCTATTAGCTATAGAGTGGTGCAGGTATGATGTCACTTTGTAGGTCATTCGGCAGTTAGCATCACACTGGTTCCCTCGATAAAAATCCAATAGGATTTTCCCACAGGCTTTTGGATTATCACAAAAAAGAAGCTCTGTTTGATCAACAAAAGTTTACGATACTTACACGTTTTGACCATTAAGATAATTATCACAGATGAACAAAGTTCTATGAATTCTGTAGCCTAAATGCAGTCGCCAGAAGTGAAAAGCTAAAGGTTGGCTATAAACGAACTACACCACAGTCGCTCGACTTCAACGTCACCATCACTAAAGCTTCCAACAACTCTTTCAGTTTTTATCTAAAACATTTTCCCAGAAGGTTTGAGTTAGACTAGTTTATAAGAACACAATGAGGCTGTAAAAGCAGAATGAGTTTACCTGTTCGGCATGATGATGTTTAATGTCCCCGACAGCCTCTGTAGTCCCATTTAGTCGCTTGTTAGCAACCGCCTTTTTCAAGACATGTAACAGCTTCAAAAAATCACAAGTAGGGTAATACGGATGTATTTTATATCGTAGAATAAAACCTGAAAGTGTCTTGAGTTTCTGTTCAGACCCTTATTTGAGCCATTTAACCAATATTCCATTCAAAAAACCTATTGACTTTGGGATGATGCAACCGGAAAGTGCTAAAATGCTAACTCGCTTCTGCGTTTTGGCCTACAAAGTGATGTCATACCTGCACCACTCTATTTAAAAAAAGGGGAGGGGCTGATCAATATGTCCCGCCCTGACTTCCTGTTTCAGTGGAAATTAAGTCAACACATTGAATAATGCTGTGAGTTTCAAGGCACTTCAGTGGGCCTTTAAAGTCCTGTCACTGGTTCATTGTTTTGTTAATTAGTCTTGTGTTGCAATTGGTTGATATTGATTTGGCTCAGGACCAAACAAGATTCTCATAATTGCAACTATATCTTGTAATTGCAACTTTACAAATTTGTCTATTTCTCATACTGCAATTGAGACTTTGCACTTGTGGCTTTCTCGTAATTTTGATTTTATATCTTACAAGTGCAGTTTTGCTTCTTTAACTGCAACTTTATAGCTCACTATTGCAACTTTACTTACAGCTCATATTAGTCTAAAAAATAACCTTAATTTTTCAGTTTTGGTCTGTCTATAACCCCTGTCACTGTTTGCCTCCATCAGGTCCTCCATACATTGTGTCACCACCTGAGAACATCACTGTTAACATATCCCAGAATGCCCAATTTACGTGCCAAGCAGAGGCGTATCCTGGCAACCTGACCTACACTTGGTTCTGGGAGGAAGACAACGTCTACTTCAAGAAGTAAAGTTATGATCGAGTTCACTTCTGTGCCAAGTCTCATAGTCTTGAATACAGAAACGATTGTGTGTGTCTGCCACGGTTTTAGATTAGAGCCACATATATTTTTAGACCCAGAATCCCTGAATCTCAAGCCCTCTACAGCTGCATTAAGGCAAATTCTAGCGCAGTGACATGGAGGCGCACACAGCAGGTTTTTATGCCGGGATGGGAACATCTTGTGACACTGTGCTTGTGTCATCACATGCCTAAAAAAACATGCTGATCATCTGAAGTCGAGCCAGGAGCTGTTCTGACTCCCCCAAGCGTGGCCGTATTGACCCTCTCTATGCAGGGCTGTAGTCTGTTCCTCTCTGTGGAAACAGGCCAGAATAGTGTGAGGGGCGGACGGATGTTCATGGGAATATTCAACACAACATACCACTCTGTGTAAAAACACTAGTGGACACTGATATTTGTAAAATTAACCTCAAGAAATTAACAAGTGATTTACAAGTGACTGTTTTCCTCAGAATTGCGAGATATAAATGCGCAATTGCGTGTTATAAAGTCAGAATTGAGTGATATAAAGTCAGAATCGACTGATATAAAGTCAGAATTGAGTGATATAAAGTCAGAATTGAGTGATATAAAGTCAGAATCGAGTGATATAAAGTCAGAATCGAGTGATATAAAGTCAGAATCGAGTGATATAAAGTCAGAATCGAGTGATATAAAGTCAGAATCGACTGATATAAAGTCAGAACTGAGTGATATAAAGTTAGAATCGACTGATATAAAGTCAGAACTGAGTGATATAAAGTCAGAATCGACTGATATAAAGTCAGAACTGAGTGATATAAAGTTAGAATCGACTGATATAAAGTCAGAATCGAGTGATATAAAGTCAGAATTGAGTGATATAAAGTCAGAATTGAGTGATATAAAGTCAGAATCGAGTGATATAAAGTCAGAATTGAGTGATATAAAGTCAGAATCGAGTGATATAAAGTCAGAATCAAGTGATATAAAGTCAGAATCGAGATATATAAAGTCAGAATCGAGTGATATAAAGTCAGAATCGAGTGATATAAAGTCAGAATCGAGTGATATAAAGTCAGAATCGAGATATATAAAGTCAGAATTGAGTGATATAAAGTCAGAACTGAGTGATATAAAGTCAGAACTGAGTGATATAAAGTCAGAATTGAGAGATATAAAGTCAGAACTGTGAGATATAAAAGTCAGAACTGAGTGATATAAAGTCAGAATCGAGTGATATAAAGTCAGAACTGAGATATATAAAGTCAGAATTGAGATATATAAAGTCAGAATTGAGTGATATAAAGTCAGAATTGAGTGATATAAAGTCAGAATTGAGTGATATAAAGTCAGAATCGAGTGATATAAAGTCAGAACTGAGATATATAAAGTCAGAATCGAGTGATAAAAAGTCAGAACTGTGAGATATAAAGTCAGAATTGAGTGATATAAAGTCAGAATTGAGTGATATAAAGTCAGAATTGAGTGATATAAAGTCAGAATCGAGTGATATAAAGTCAGAATCGAGATATATATAAAGTCAGAATTGAGTGATATAAAGTCAGAACTGAGTGATATAAAGTCAGAATTGAGTGATATAAAGTCAGAACTGAGTGATATAAAGTCAGAATTGAGTGATATAAAGTCAGAACTGAGATATATAAAGTCAGAATTGAGATATATAAAAGTCAGAATTGAGTGATATAAAGTCAGAATTGAGTGATATAAAGTCAGAATCGAGTGATATAAAGTCAGAATCGAGTGATATAAAGTCAGAACCGACTGATATAGAGTCAGAACTGAGTGATATAAAGTTAGAATCGACTGATATAAAGTCAGAACTGAGTGATATAAAGTCAGAACTGAGTGATATAAAGTCAGAATTGACTGATATAAAGTCAGAATCGACTGATATAAAGTCAGAATCGACTGATATAAAGTCAGAATCGACTGATATAAAGTCAGAATCGAGTGATATAAAGTCAGAATCGAGTGATATAAAGTCAGAATCGAGTGATATAAAGTCAGAATCGAGTGATATAAAGTCAGAATCGACTGATATAAAGTCAGAATTGAGTGATATAAAGTCAGAATTGAGTGATATAAAGTCAGAATCGAGTGATATAAAGTCAGAATTGAGTGATATAAAGTCAGAATCGAGTGATATAAAGTCAGAACTCGAGTGATATAAAGTCAGAACTGAGTGATATAAAGTCAGAATCGAGTGATATAAAGTCAGAATCTGAAGTGATGATATAAAGTCAGAACTGAGATATATATAAAGTCAGAATTGAGAGATTCAGAGTGATATAAAGTCAGAACTGAGATATATAAAGTCAGAATTGAGAGATATAAAGTCAGAATCGAGTGATATAAAGTCAGAACTGAGTGATATAAAGTCAGAATTGAGATGATAAAGTCAGAATCGAGTGATATAAAGTCAGAATTGAGAGATATAAAGTCAGAATCGAGTGATATAAAGTCAGAATCGAGATATATAAAGTCAGAATCGAGTGATATAAAGTCAGAACTGAGATATATAAAGTCAGAATTGAGATATATAAAGTCAGAATCGAGTGATATAAAGTCAGAATTGAGAGATATAAAGTCAGAATCGAGTGATATAAAGTCAGAATTGAGATATATAAAGTCAGAATCGAGTGATATAAAGTCAGAATTGAGTGATATAAAGTTAGAATCGAGATGATATAAAGTCAGAATTGAGATATATAAAGTCAGAATCGAGTGATATAAAGTCAGAATTGAGATATATAAAGTCAGAATCGAGTGATATAAAGTCAGAATTGAGAGATATAAAGTCAGAATTGAGATATATAAAGTCAGAATCGAGTGATATAAAGTCAGAATTGAGAGATATAAAGTCAGAATCGAGTGATATAAAGTCAGAACTGAGTGATATAAAGTCAGAACTGAGTGATATAAAGTCAGAACTGAGTGATATAAAGTCAGAACTATAAAGTGATATAAAGTCAGAATTGAGTGATATAAAGTCAGAACTGAGTGATATAAAGTCAGAATTGAGATATAAAGTCAGAATTGAGATATAAAGTCAGAATTGAGATATATAAAGTCAGAATTGAGATATAAAGTCCGAATTGTGAGATATAAAGTCAGAATCGAGATATATAAAGTCAGAACTGAGTGATATAAAGTCAGAATCGAGTGATATAAAGTCAGAATTGAGTGATATAAAGTCAGAATCGAGTGAGTGATATAAAGTCAGAATTGAGATATAAAGTCAGAATTGAGTGATATAAAGTCAGAATCGAGTGATATAAAGTCAGAATTGAGATATAAAGTCAGAATCGAGTGATATAAAGTCAGAATTGAGTGATATAAAGTCAGAATCGACTGATCAGAATCGACTGATATAAAGTCAGAATTGAGATATATAAAGTCAGAATTGAGATATAAAGTCAGAATCGAGTGATATAAAGTCAGAATCGAGATATATAAAGTCAGAACTGAGTGATATAAAGTCAGAATCGAGTGATATAAAGTCAGAATTGAGTGATATAAAGTCAGAATCGACTGATATGATATAAAGTCAGAATCGACTGATATAAAGTCAGAATCGACTGATATAAAGTCAGAATCGAGTGATATAAACTCAGAATTGAGTGATATAAAGTCAGAATCGAGTGATATAAAGTCAGAATTGAGTGATATAAAGTCAGAATCGAGTATGATATAAAGTCAGAATCGACTGATATGATATAAAGTCAGAATCGACTGATATGATATATAAGTCAGAATCGACTGATATAAAGTCAGAATTGAGTGATATAAAGTCAGAATTGAGTGATATAAAGTCAGAACTGAGTGATATAAAGTCAGAATTGAGTGATATAAAGTCAGAATTGAGTGATATAAAGTCAGAACTGAGTGATATAAAGTCAGAATTGAGTGATATAAAGTCAGAATCGACTGATATGATATAAAGTCAGAATTGAGTGATATAAAGTCAGAATTGAGTGATATAAACTCAGAATCGAGTGATATAAAAGTCAGAATTGAGTGATATAAAGTCAGAATCGACTGATATGATATAAAGTCAGAATCGACTGATATAAAGTCAGAATTGAGTGATATAAAGTCAGAATTGATAGTGATATAAAGTCAGAATTGAGTGATATAAAGTCAGAATTGACTGATATAAAGTCAGAATTGATAGTGATATAAAGTCAGAATCGAGTGATATAAAGTCAGAATTGAGTGATATAAAGTCAGAATCGACTGGTATGATATAAAGTCAGAATCGACTGATATAAAGTCAGAATTGAGTGATATAAAGTCAGAATCGACTGGTATGATATAAAGTCAGAATCGACTGATATAAAGTCAGAATTGAGAGATATAAAGTCAGAATTGAGTGATATAAAGTCAGAATCGAGTGATATAAAGTCAGAATTGACTGGTATGATATAAAGTCAGAATCGACTGATATAAAGTCAGAATTGAGTGATATAAAGTCAGAATTGAGTGATATAAAGTCAGAATCGAGTGATATAAAGTCAGAACTGAGATATATAAAGTCAGAATTGAGATATATAAAGTCAGAATCGAGTGATATAAAGTCAGAACTGAGATATATAAAGTCAGAATTGAGAGATTCGAATTGTGATATAAAGTCAGAACTGAGATATATAAAGTCAGAATCGAGTGATATAAAGTCAGAATTGAGTGATATAAAGTCAGAATTGAGTGATATAAAGTCAGAATCGAGTGATATAAAGTCAGAATTGACTGGTATGATATAAAGTCAGAATCGACTGATATAAAGTCAGAATTGAGTGATATAAAGTCAGAATTGAGTGATATAAAGTCAGAATCGAGTGATATAAAGTCAGAATTGACTGGTATGATATAAAGTCAGAATCGACTGATATAAAGTCAGAATTGAGTGATATAAAGTCAGAATTGAGTGATATAAAGTCAGAATCGAGTGATATAAAGTCAGAATTGACTGGTATGATATAAAAGTCAGAATCGACTGATATAAAGTCAGAATTGAGTGATATAAAGTCAGAATTGAGTGATATAAAGTCAGAATCGAGTGATATAAAGTCAGAACTGAGATATATAAAGTCAGAATTGAGATATATAGAGTCAGAATCAGAGTGATATAAAGTCAGAACTGAGATATATAAAGTCAGAATTGAGAGATTCGAGTGATATAAAGTCAGAACTGAGATATATAAAGTCAGAATTGAGAGATATAAAGTCAGAATCGAGTGATATAAAGTCAGAATCGAGTGATATAAAGTCAGAATTGAGTGATATAAAGTTAGAATCGAGATATATAAAGTCAGAATTGAGATATATAAAGTCAGAATTGAGAGATTCGAGTGATATAAAGTCAGAATTGAGAGATATAAAGTCAGAATCGAGTGATATAAAGTCAGAATTGAGATATATAAAGTCAGAATCGAGTGATATAAAGTCAGAATTGAGTGATATAAAGTTAGAATCGAGATATATAAAGTCAGAATTGAGATATATAAAGTCAGAATCGAGTGATATAAAGTCAGAATTGAGATATATAAAGTCAGAATCGAGTGATATAAAGTCAGAATTGAGTGATATAAAGTTAGAATCGAGATATATAAAGTCAGAATTGAGATATATAAAGTCAGAATCGAGTGATATAAAGTCAGAATTGAGAGATATAAAGTCAGAATCGAGTGATATAAAGTCAGAATTGAGATATATAAAGTCAGAATCGAGTGATATAAAGTCAGAATTGAGTGATATAAAGTTAGAATCGAGATATATAAAGTCAGAATTGAGATATATAAAGTCAGAATCGAGTGATATAAAGTCAGAATTGAGTGATATAAAGTTAGAATCGAGATATATAAAGTCAGAATCGAGTGATATAAAGTCAGAATTGAGAGATATAAAGTCAGAATCGATTGATATAAAGTCAGAACTGAGTGATATAAAGTCAGAACTGAGTGATATAAAGTCAGAACTGAGTGATATAAAGTCAGAATTGAGTGATATAAAGTCAGAATTGAGATATAAAGTCAGAATTGAGATATAAAGTCAGAATTGAGATATATAAAGTCAGAATTGAGATATAAAGTCAGAATCGAGTGATATAAAGTCAGAATCGAGATATATAAAGTCAGAATTGAGTGATATAAAGTCAGAATTGAGTGATATAAAGTCAGAATTGAGAGATATAATGTCAGAATTGAGAGATATAAAGTCAGAATTGAGTGATATAAAGTCAGAATCGAGATATATAAAGTCAGAACTGAGTGATATAAAGTCAGAATCGAGTGATATAAAGTCAGAATTGAGATATAAAGTCAGAATTGAGTGATATAAAGTCAGAATCGAGTGATATAAAGTCAGAATTGAGATATAAAGTCAGAATCGACTGATCAGAATCGACTGATATAAAGTCAGAATTGAGATATATAAAGTCAGAATTGAGATATAAAGTCAGAATCGAGTGATATAAAGTCAGAATCGAGATATATAAAGTCAGAATTGAGTGATATAAAGTCAGAACTGAGTGATATAAAGTCAGAACTGAGTGATATAAAGTCAGAATTGAGAGATATAAAGTCAGAACTGTGAGATATAAAAGTCAGAACTGAGTGATATAAAGTCAGAATCGAGTGATATAAAGTCAGAACTGAGATATATAAAGTCAGAATTGAGATATATAAAGTCAGAATTGAGTGATATAAAGTCAGAATTGAGTGATATAAAGTCAGAATTGAGTGATATAAAGTCAGAATCGAGTGATATAAAGTCAGAACTGTGAGATATAAAAGTCAGAACTGAGTGATATAAAGTCAGAATTGAGTGATATAAAGTCAGAATTGAGTGATATAAAGTCAGAATCGAGTGATATAAAGTCAGAATCGAGATATATAAAGTCAGAATCGAGTGATATAAAGTCAGAACTGAGATATATAAAGTCAGAATCGAGTGATAAAAAGTCAGAACTGTGAGATATAAAGTCAGAATTGAGTGATATAAAGTCAGAATTGAGTGATATAAAGTCAGAATTGAGTGATATAAAGTCAGAATCGAGTGATATAAAGTCAGAATCGAGATATATAAAGTCAGAATTGAGTGATATAAAGTCAGAACTGAGTGATATAAAGTCAGAATTGAGTGATATAAAGTCAGAACTGAGTGATATAAAGTCAGAATTGAGTGATATAAAGTCAGAACTGAGATATATAAAGTCAGAATTGAGATATATAAAGTCAGAATTGAGTGATATAAAGTCAGAATTGAGTGATATAAAGTCAGAATCGAGTGATATAAAGTCAGAATCGAGTGATATAAAGTCAGAACCGACTGATATAGAGTCAGAACTGAGTGATATAAAGTTAGAATCGACTGATATAAAGTCAGAACTGAGTGATATAAAGTCAGAACTGAGTGATATAAAGTCAGAATTGACTGATATAAAGTCAGAATCGACTGATATAAAGTCAGAATCGACTGATATAAAGTCAGAATCGACTGATATAAAGTCAGAATCGAGTGATATAAAGTCAGAATCGAGTGATATAAAGTCAGAATTGAGATATATAAAGTCAGAATTGAGTGATATAAAGTCAGAATTGAGTGATATAAAGTCAGAATCGAGTGATATAAAGTCAGAATTGAGTGATATAAAGTCAGAATCGAGTGATATAAAGTCAGAACTGAGTGATATAAAGTCAGAACTGAGTGATATAAAGTCAGAACTGAGTGAGAGTGATATAAAGTCAGAACTGAGATATATAAAGTCAGAATTGAGAGATTCGAGTGATATAAAGTCAGAACTGAGATATATAAAGTCAGAATTGAGAGATATAAAGTCAGAATCGAGTGATATAAAGTCAGAACTGGAGTGATATAAAGTCAGAATTGAGATATATAAAGTCAGAATCGAGTGATATAAAGTCAGAATTGAGAGATATAAAGTCAGAATCGAGTGATATAAAGTCAGAATCGAGATATATAAAAAAGTCAGAATCGAGTGATATAAAGTCAGAACTGAGATATATAAAGTCAGAATTGAGATATATAAAGTCAGAATCGAGTGATATAAAGTCAGAATTGAGAGATATAAAGTCAGAATCGAAAGTGATATAAAGTCAGAATTGAGATATATAAAGTCAGAATCGAGTGATATAAAGTCAGAATTGAGTGATATAAAGTTAGAATCGAGATATATAAAGTCAGAATTGAGATATATAAAAGTCAGAATCGAGTGATAAAAGTCAGAATTGAGATATATAAAGTCAGAATCGAGTGATATAAAGTCAGAATTGAGAGATATAAAGTCAGAATTGAGATATATAAAGTCAGAATCGAGTGATATAAAGTCAGAATTGAGAGATATAAAGTCAGAATCGAGTGATATAAAGTCAGAACTGAGTGATATAAAGTCAGAACTGAGTGATATAAAGTCAGAACTGAGTGATATAAAGTCAGAACTGAGTGATATAAAGTCAGAATTGAGTGATATAAAGTCAGAACTGAGTGATATAAAGTCAGAATTGAGATATATAAAGTCAGAATTGAGATATAAAGTCAGAATTGAGATATATAAAGTCAGAATTGAGATATAAAGTCAGAATCGAGTGATATAAAGTCAGAATCGAGATATATATAAAGTCAGAATCGAGATATATAAAGTCAGAACTGAGTGATATAAAGTCAGAATCGAGTGATATAAAGTCAGAATTGAGTGATATAAAGTCAGAATCGAGTGATATAAAGTCAGAATTGAGATATAAAGTCAGAATTGAGTGATATAAAGTCAGAATCTCGAGTGATATAAAGTCAGAATTGAGATATAAAGTCAGAATCGAGTGATATAAAGTCAGAATTGAGTGATATAAAGTCAGAATCGACTGATCAGAATCGACTGATATAAAGTCAGAATTGAGATATATAAAGTCAGAGATTGAGATATAAAGTCAGAATCGAGTGATATAAAGTCAGAATCGAGATATATAAAGTCAGAACTGAGTGATATAAAGTCAGAATCGAGTGATATAAAGTCAGAATCGACTGATATGATATAAAGTCAGAATCGACTGATATAAAGTCAGAATTGAAACTGATATAAAGTCAGAATCGAGTGATATAAACTCAGAATTGAGTGATATAAAGTCAGAATCGAGTGATATAAAGTCAGAATTGAGTGATATAAAGTCAGAATCGACTGATATGATATAAAGGCAGAATCGACTGATATGATATAAAGTCAGAATCGACTGATATGATATAAAGTCAGAATCGACTGATATAAAGTCAGAATTGAGTGATATAAAGTCAGAATTGAGTGATATAAAGTCAGAACTGAGTGATATAAAGTCAGAATTGAGTGATATAAAGTCAGAATTGAGTGATATAAAGTCAGAACTGAGTGATATAAAGTCAGAATTGAGTGATATAAAGTCAGAATCGACTGATATGATATAAAGTCAGAATCGACTGATATGATATAAAGTCAGAATCGACTGATATAAAGTCAGAATTGAGTGATATAAAGTCAGAATGGAAGCTGATATGATATAAAGTCAGAATTGAGTGATATAAAGTCAGAATTGAGTGATATAAACTCAGAATCGAGTGATATAAAGTCAGAATTGAGTGATATAAAGTCAGAATCGACTGATATGATATAAAGTCAGAATCGAAGCTGATATAAAGTCAGAATTGAGTGATATAAAGTCAGAATTGATAGTGATATAAAGTCAGAATTGAGTGATATAAAGTCAGAATTGACTGATATAAAGTCAGAATCGAGTGATATAAAGTCAGAATTGAGTGATATAAAGTCAGAATCGACTGGTATGATATAAAGTCAGAATCGAGTGATATAAAGTCAGAATTGAGTGATATAAAGTCAGAATCGACTGGTATGATATAAAGTCAGAATCGACTGATATAAAGTCAGAATTGAGTGATATAAAGTCAGAATTGAGTGATATAAAGTCAGAATCGAGTGATATAAAGTCAGAATTGACTGGTATGATATAAAGTCAGAATCGAGAGATATAAAGTCAGAATTGAGTGATATAAAGTCAGAATTGAGTGATATAAAGTCAGAATCGAGTGATATAAAGTCAGAACTGAGATATATAAAGTCAGAATTGAGATATATAAAGTCAGAATCGAGTGATATAAAGTCAGAACTGAGAGATATATAAAGTCAGAATTGAGAGATTCAGAATCGAGTGATATAAAGTCAGAACTGAGATATATAAAGTCAGAATTGAGTGATATAAAGTCAGAATTGAGTGATATAAAGTCAGAATTGAGTGATATAAAGTCAGAATCGAGTGATATAAAGTCAGAATTGACTGGTATGATATATAAAAGTCAGAATCGACTGATATAAAGTCAGAATTGAGTGATATAAAGTCAGAATTGAGTGATATAAAGTCAGAATCGAGTGATATAAAGTCAGAATTGACTGATGATATAAAGTCAGAATCGACTGATATAAAGTCAGAATTGAGTGATATAAAGTCAGAATTGAGTGATATAAAGTCAGAATCGAGTGATATAAAGTCAGAATTGACTGGTATGATATAAAGTCAGAATCGACTGATATAAAGTCAGAATTGAGTGATATAAAGTCAGAATTGAGTGATATAAAGTCAGAATCGAGTGATATAAAGTCAGAACTGAGATATATAAAGTCAGAATTGAGATATATAGAGTCAGAATCGAGTGATATAAAGTCAGAACTTGAGATATATAAAGTCAGAATTGAGAGATTCAGAATTGATGATATAAAGTCAGAACTGAGATATATAAAGTCAGAATTGAGAGATATAAAGTCAGAATCGAGTGATATAAAGTCAGAATCGAGTGATATAAAGTCAGAATTGAGTGATATAAAGTTAGAATCGAGATATATAAAGTCAGAATTGAGATATATAAAGTCAGAATTGAGATATAAAGTCAGTGATATAAAGTCAGAATTGAGAGATATAAAGTCAGAATCGAGTGATATAAAGTCAGAATTGAGATATATAAAGTCAGAATCGAGTGATATAAAGTCAGAATTGAGATATATAAAGTCAGAATCGAGTGATATAAAGTCAGAATTGAGTGATATAAAGTTAGAATCGAGATATATAAAGTCAGAATTGAGATATATAAAGTCAGAATCGAGTGATATAAAGTCAGAACTGAGAGATATAAAGTCAGAATCGAGTGATATAAAGTCAGAATTGAGATATATAAAGTCAGAATCGAGTGATATAAAGTCAGAATTGAGGTGATATAAAGTCAGAATCGAGATATATAAAGTCAGAATTGAGATATATAAAGTCAGAATCGAGTGATATAAAGTCAGAATTGAGTGATATAAAGTTAGAATCGAGATATATAAAGTCAGAATTGAGATATATAAGAACTGTCAGAGAAAGTCAGAATTGGAGTGATATAAAGTCAGAATTGAGTGATATAAAGTCAGAATCGAGTGATATAAAGTCAGAATTGAGAGATATAAAGTCAGAATCGATTGATATAAAGTCAGAACTGAGTGATATAAAGTCAGAACTGAGTGATATAAAGTCAGAACTGAGTGATATAAAGTCAGAATTGAGTGATATAAAGTCAGAATTGAGAGATATAAAGTCAGAATTGAGATATAAAGTCAGAATTGAGATATAAAGTCAGAATTGAGATATAAAGTCAGAATCGAGTGATATAAAGTCAGAATCGAGATATATAAAGTCAGAATTGAGTGATATAAAGTCAGAATTGAGTGATATAAAGTCAGAATTGAGAGATATAAAGTCAGAATTGAGAGATATAAAGTCAGAATTGAGTGATATAAAGTCAGAATCGAGTGATATAAAGTCAGAATAGAGTGATATAAAGTCAGAATCGAGTGATATAAAGTCAGAATTGAGTGATATAAAGTCAGAATCGAGTGATATAAAGTCAGAATTGAGATATATAAAGTCAGAATTGAGTGATATAAAGTCAGAATCGAGTGATATAAAGTCAGAATTGAGATATAAAGTCAGAATCGAGTGATCAGAAGTCAGAATTGAGTGATATAAAGTCAGAATTGAGATATATAAAGTCAGAATTGAGATATAAAGTCAGAAATCGAGTGATATAAAGTCAGAATCGAGATATATAAAGTCAGAACTGAGTGATATAAAGTCAGAACTGAGTGATATAAAGTCAGAATCGAGTGATATAAAGTCAGAATCGAGATATATAAAGTCAGAATCGAGTGATATAAAGTCAGAATCGAGATATATAAAGTCAGAACTGAGTGATATATAGTCAGAACTGAGTGATATAAAGTCAGAATCGAGTGATATAAAGTCAGAATTGAGTGATATAAAGTCAGAATCGAGTGATATAAAGTCAGAATCGACTGATATAAAGTCAGAATCGAGTGATATAAAGTCAGAATTATAAAGTCAGAATTGTGATATAAAGTCAGAATCGAGTGATATAAAGTCAGAATTGAGTGATATAAAGTCAGAATTGAGTGATATAAAGTCAGAATTGAGTGATATAAAGTCAGAACGACTGATATGATATAAAGTCAGAATCGACTGATATGATATAAAGTCAGAATCGAGTGATATGAATAAAGTCAGAATCGACTGATATATAAAAAGTCAGAATTGAGTGATATGATATAAAGTCAGAATTGACTGATATAAAGTCAGAACTGAGTGATATAAAGTCAGAATTGACTGATATATATAAAGTCAGAATTGAGTGATATAAAGTCAGAACTGAGTGATATAAAGTCAGAATTGAGTGATATAAAGTCAGAATCGATTGAGTATGATATAAAGTCAGAATCGACTGATATGATATAAAGTCAGAATCGACTGATATAAAGTCAGAATTGAGTGATATAAAGTCAGAATCGACTGATATGATATAAAGTCAGAATTGGTGATATAAAGTCAGAATTGATGATATAAAGTCAGAATTGAGTGATATAAAGTCAGAATTGAGTGATATAAAGTCAGAATCGACTGATATGATATAAAGTCAGAATCGACTGATATAAAGTCAGAATTGAGTGATATAAAGTCAGAATTGATAGTGATATAAAGTCAGAATTGACTGATATAAAGTCAGAATCGAGTGATATAAAGTCAGAATCGACTGGTATGATATAAAGTCAGAATCGACTGATATAAAGTCAGAATCGAGTGATATAAAGTCAGAATTGAGTGATATAAAGTCAGAATCGAGTGATATAAAGTCAGAATCGACTGATATAAAGTCAGAATTGAGTGATATAAAGTCAGAATTGAGTGATATAAAGTCAGAATCGACTGATATAAAGTCAGAATTGAGAGATATAAAGTCAGAATTGAGTGATATAAAGTCAGAATTGAGTGATATAAAGTCAGAATTGTGTGATATAAAGTCAGAATCGAGTGATATAAAGTCAGAATTGAGTGATATAAAGTCAGAATTGAGTGATATAAAGTCAGAATCGTGAGATATAAAGTCAGAATTGTGAGATATAAAGTCAGAATTGAGTGATATAAAGTCAGAATTGAGTGATATAAAGTCAGAATTGACTGATATAAAGTCAGAATCGACTGATATAAAGTCAGAATTGTGAGATATAATGTCAGAATTGAGTGATATAAAGTCAGAATTGAGTGATATAAAGTCAGAATCGAGTGATATAAAGTCAGAATCGACTGATATAAAGTCAGAACTGAGTGATATAAAGTCAGAATCGAGATATATAAAGTCAGAATCGAGTGATATAAAGTCAGAATTGACTGAGTGTATATCTCACAATTCCGACTATATATTGTGATTTCATAATCACACCCTTTAATCTCACAATTGCATCTTTAATTCTTGTAATTTTGACTTTATCTAACAATTATGGCTTGTATTTTTCCTAACAACCTTTCTCACAGTCATCTTCTGTATTATGTACTCTAGCCAAAAACAGGCTTCCATAATAATGAGGCATTATATCAGCTTCAATTCTTCTCTGTGTACAAATGCATTTAATAATATTTTTCAAACAGATCATCTCTCTTCTCTTGCCTCCAGTGATCTGAAGCTCCGTGTGCGCATCTTTATTGATGGAACCCTCATTATCTACAGAGTGAAGCCAGAGGATGCTGGGAAATATACCTGCAGCCCTAGTAACAGCCTGGGCATTTCCCGTCTGCTTCAGCTTACCTGACCGTGCAATGTGAGTTTCACCTCCAACCTCTTAACCCTCATCCCTCCCTTGCACTTTGTAACAAATCCTTCTCTCGCCGGGTCAAAATGACCCGAAGCCCTAAAATTATACTTATTTTTTGTCGAGAAAGCTTATTTCATTTAATTTTGATAAATATTATTTGTTCTATTTTTAATGCAACTTTTTCTGAGATTTTTTTATTTATTTTTTATTTAACTTTAAATTACTATATTTTATCAATAAATAATAAATAAATAATATTTTAAGCAAATTTTTCACATTCTTTCAACATAAATTCAAAATAACAATTTAATGCATAACCCATTAAAGGATTAGTTCACTTTTAAATAAACTTTTGCTGATAATTTACTCACCCCCATGTCATCCAAGATGTCCATGTCTTTCTTTCTTCCGTCGAAAAGAAATTAAGGTTTTTTATGAAAACATTCCAGGATTTTTCTCCATATAATGGACTTCAATGGGCTCCAAACGGTTCAAGGTCCAAATGGCAGTTTCAGTGCAGCTTTGAAGGGCTTCAAACGACACCAGACGATGAATGTCTTATCTAGCGAAACGTTCGGTCATTTAAAAAAAAGTTTACGTTTTATAAGCACAAATGCTCACAATCAAAATCGTCCGACATCGTTGTTTTACCTTTTTAACTCCCTTTTTTGTAAACAGCGCTTGACTTAGTATGTGCACGTTCAACTTGTAAACACTGACTCGGTACTTCCAGCGGATGCTCGCGCTGCGGAGCCAGATGAAAGTTTAAACAAGGCTTAAGGTGGTAAAACAAGTTTGTGGTATTACCAGTCTTGGTGGGGATGACAGTCTTGCTTAATTTGCAGACGACATTGGTCTGACTACGGTCAGACTTATAAAATCCAAAAAACTGCCATACTGGCGAGCTGACTTGTTTTCCTGTTTCCTGCTATACTCGCTTGCTGCGGCACTTATTTTCGGGTTGATCCCCAAACTTGATACTGTTACATGATTGGCTGTTAGCGTGTCACTCCCTACATTGCTAGGTTACCAGAGAGTGAGTGCCTTTGTTCATGCAACCAAACGTGCTTCGCAACCTCTGTTTTCTTCTGACAAAAAAAAAAAAAGTTTTTATCGAAAATATTTTTTATTGATATCGATTACATGTCTATCACAATACATATCGTTATCGTATTATTGCCCAGCCCTAGTTCAAGTGCGACAAATGTCCTAGGGACTTGGACCACTCCAATAAACACTCAATTTAAAAAACAAAAATTAGAAATGAATTTAGGGAAGGATGAGGACAGCCTGCAGTACCAGGCCTGCGTTTAAAATCTCAGTCTATGTCTTGTGTTCCTTTTGAGGTGTTTTATGTAATTAGTGTCTGTCACGTACAGGGACAGAGCTATTTACACCCTTTGAGATGCCGTGGTGACTGCCAGGCATCTGAGATGTTCTAGTTGCTGCATCTCTCTGGAGGGTTTGAGAGTTTGTTTCCATCTGCACCAAGACTGTTGAGGTGCAGCAGGAAATAGCGGATAAGCCCAGAGTCTGAGCTGCCTCTCTGTGTCTGTCTGTCTGTCTGTCTGTCTCTAAATCATTCTCTCTCTTGGTTGGAGAAGACTTACTTCCTGTGGTCATCAAAAATGAAAAATTGGAATCATGACAGTTATAAATGACAGCCAAGAGTTCTCACTGAACCAACTTCACAAATGGTTCCAACTATGAAATCTGACTGGATGAGGCACGTTCGGCACATCATGGTGCGTTCAAGCCATGCCGGAAAGATCGTATTTACGAGTTGAACACACATGAACGTGCCACCACAAAGTCGTAAATACCAGAGGGAAGTGTAGGATTTTCTTTGAGCCCCAATCTTTACAAGTTATGGGCGTCTCAATGAGAAAAATTCTATACCCCAATACTTATAGGTATTTAGCAGTGACATTGTCAGGCTTTTTATATATATTATTTATATATATATATATATATATATATATATATATATATATATATATATATTCTATTTTCCTAGCGTTAGTCCAGCTCATTTGCAAGATTCGCTGCAAATGAGCCGGGTCAAAAATTTTGCAGGATCAAAAATTATCTGCACACACACATTGGATTTGGCACAGGTTTTACACCGGATGCCCTTCCTGACGCAAACCAGATACGAGAGTACACTCACACACACTCCTACGGCCAATTTGGCATGTCCAATACACCTAACCTGCATGTCTTTGGACTGTGTGGGGAAAACCGGAGCACCCGGAGGAAACTTCAACCAGGGATAAAATAAGCTAATTGCCTGCACAAAATATGATAGCATTGTAATATAACAATATAATATTATGTATAAATAAAGTTTACAGTGACTTCTTAAATTAGTTAAAAAAAAAAAAAGAACACATCTAATGCACATTCTTTGTTCATTTTCTAGAAGTAGATTTTAAAAAACTGTATTTTTGTGTAAATTAAGAGAAGATACATCTATATCTTGCTCTGATGAAAATAATTTGAACACACTTGACTTACTAGGAGGACTTGAACGCAGTCAGCATTCCAAGCCTACAATACAGTTCTCAAATTGCTCAAATTCCAAATTGCTTGCCCGTTGGGTTGGAGGATATTATATTATATTATATTATATTATATTATATTATATTATATTATATTATATTATATTATATTATATACTCACCTAAATATTATATTATTATTAGGAACACCTGTTCAATTTCTCATTAATGCAATTATCTAATCAACCAATCACATGGCAGTTGCTTCAATGCATTTAGGGGTGTGGTCCTGGTCAAGACAATCTCCTGAACTCCAAACTGAATGTCAGAATGGGAAAGAAAGGTGATTTAAGCAATTTTGAGCGTGGCATGGTTGTTGGTGCCAGACGGGCCAAGTATTTCACAATCTGCTCAGTTACTGGGATTTTCACATACAACCATTTCTAGGGTTTATAAAGAATGGTGTGAAAAGGGAAAAACATCCAGTATGTGGCAGTCCTGTGGGTCGAAAATGCCTTGTTGATGCTAGAGGTCAGAGGAGAATGGGCCGACTGATTCAAGCTGATAGAAGAGCAACTTTGACTGAAATAACCACTCGTTACAACCGAGGTATGCAGCAAAGCATTTGTGAAGCCACAACACGCACAACCTTGAGGCGGATGGGTTACAACAGCAGAAGACCCCACCGGGTACCACTCATCTCCACTACAAATAGGAAAAAGAGGCTACAATTTGCACGAGCTCACCAAAATTGGACAGTTGAAGACTGGAAAAATGTTGCCTGTTGAGACATTCAGATGGTAGAGTCAGAATTTGGCGTAAACAGAATGAGAACATGGATCCATCATGCCTTGTTACCACTGTGCAGGCTGGTGGTGGTGGTGGTGGTGTAATGGTGTGGGGGATGTTTTTTTGGCACACTCTTAGTGCCAATTGGGCATTGTTTAAATGCCACGGCCTACCTGAGCATTGTTTCCCTTTATGACCACCATGTACCCATTCTCTGATGGCTACTTCCAGCAGGATAATGCACCATGTCACAAAGCTCAAATCATTTCAAATTGGTTTCTTGAACATGACAATGAGTTCACTGTACTAAAATGGCCCCCACAGTCACCAGATCTCAACCCAATAGAGCATCTTTGGGATGTGGTGGAACGGGAGCTTCGTGCCCTGGATGTGCATCCCACAAATCTCCATCAACTGCAAGATGCTATCCTATCAATATGGGCCAACATTTCTAAAGAATGCTTTCAGCACCTTGTTGAATCAATGCCACGTAGAATTAAGGCAGTTCTGAAGGTGAAAGGGGTCAAACACAGTATTAGTATGGTGTTCCTAATAATCCTTTAGGTGAGTGTATTATATTATATTATATTATATTATATTATATTATATTATATTATATTATATTATATTATATTATATATATATATTATATTTTATATTTCCCTGAAAATAATTGCATACCTTGGAACGTTCATCGACCAATCAAATTCAAGCATTCAATAGCCCTGTAGTATACGTTTTTAAATATTAGCATCATTTTAAATATTTGTTGTAATGGCATTTTTTGAATGAAAGCCAGTATCACTGATACTAACACTGCTACTGATGTCTCTATGAAATAATTTTTTTAAACATTAATGATAGATATTCAACATTATAGTATAATTGAAAGCTATATCAATTTCAACATTTATTAGGTTTAAAAAACTTTTAATTTAAGTGAACTTAAAACAATCTTCACATAAACCCATTATAATAAATGTAATATCTACCTGTGGCCTTCATATATAATCAGTATACAGAAATTGAATAGTTGCAGTTCTAGGTATCTCCAGTGAAAATATCTAAAGTCTAGTAGAGTCTAAAGTGCTTTTGTCTTTCAATTTACCACACAGAACAGTACATCACCATGACCCACTATATCATCACAGCAGAAAAGAAGTCAGGGGTGACATGGGGGCCTTAATGAAGTAACAGAGGGAAATGTAGCACGACAGTTTGAAGAGAGATGAGATTAGTGGTGGAAAAGCACATTATATTGTGTCATATGCAGAACAGTGGCTGACTGTCTCATTAGCAGCCCGCTCCTCTGTGCCGCTGGGGTTGTGCTACATCAGTCAGCGACACCCCAGGGCTGCTTCAGGTGAGAGAACTTCACAGGAAGGGCTTTAAATAACACTTACATGCTCTGTTACGACACATCACTTACACAGGCTCCCGAACACTGGCAAGATACGAGATGTGTTTATACAGATTTTTATATCTATAACTTGTATGAACCATATTTTGATGGCTGTTTTTAACTGGGTTTAACTTGCAATCAATATTGGATTTATTTTCTTCATACTTTTTGGGGGGTAAAAATGTGGCCATCTGTTAACGTGGGACCACATTTAGCATTCAGTGAATATTCCTGGGGCGAATTCCACTCATTTATCAGGAATCCACACTATCAAGTTGCTCACTTGGCTATGACGGGTTGACCAACAGAAAGGTGCTTGTTTTGAAAATGACTTCTTTGTGAGTGGCACTTCATACATCGCCACAATGTTGACAATATTGACACTATACACACTATTGACAATAATTTCATGTTGACTTTAATTTTTTTAATATTTTCTAATCTGCTATCTAACATTTTCACCCATGTCCCTTGTAACGCTGTGTGTTGGTATGGGAAGAAGGAGGCAGGAACCGGCGAAATTAAACACAAAATGAAAGTAAAATCGGCAGTCCCTCACGGACAGCTGCTGCACACACATAATAAAACATAAACAAAACACAACATGAAATCCAGGCCTGGTCCTCTCTCGTCCTTCAATGCCTCCAAAGCTCCTCCGTGAAATACAAGACCGCTGCGGCGCGCAGCTGTCGCTCATTATCTCTCACGCCACCGGCCTCGCTCCGTTTTCACGGTCCCTCGACCTCGTCCTGCTTGCCACATAACTCCATTGCCCCTCGGCAGCTCTAATCCCCCCACCCCTCTTGGTCCGGTTCCCGGACACACTGCAACCAGTCGAGAGGCTCTCACTCATGGTGCCATGCGATGGTACTGGACGCTCGTTGGAGAGCTTGACACTCCTCCGCCTCCTGGCGGCCGACGATGGCTCCTCGGTTGAGGGCAGCCAGCAGTGAGTCCCCCGTTCCCTGCTCCTCCCCATCATGGCGGACGGCAGCAGGCTCCGGCCCATGGCAAATGGCGGTGACTCCTCCACTCCCTCTCGGATGGCAGCCACCCCACCTCGACTCAGGAGCACGGCAGCGAGCTCTCCGTCCCACCTGTTCTTCACTCGCTCCAGCACCACTGACTCGGGCAGACACTCGCATTCTCCGCTTCTCCATGCTGCCCGACCTCCTCAGCAGTGAGGGCTCTCCGACAGCATGTCCCTTTATCCCGGGTTTCGCTGCAATGTAACGCTGTGTGTTGGTATGTAAAGAAGGAGGTGAGAACTGGCAAACGTTTAAACACTTTAATATATAAATAAACACAAAATGAAAGTAAAATCGGCAGCCCCTCATGGACGGTTGCCACGCACACATAATAAAACAAACAAAACACAACATAAAATCCAGGCCTGGTCCTCTCTTGTCCTTCACTGTCATCACTCCACCTTTTATGCCTCTGAAGCTCCTCCGTGAGATAGGAGACCGGTGCGACGTGTAGCTGGCACGCCACGTCATTATCTCTCACGCCACCGGCCTCGCCCCGTTCTCACGGTCCCTTGTCCTGCTTCCCATATCCCTTATTCCTGTTTGGACTGTACCCTCTCCGCAGACCCTGCCCGTGTTGTGAACATGCCACCTGTCATATACGTCCCAAGAAAGTTGCCGGGAATCATTCGCTGCCCAGTGGATGCCAACCCTCCAGTTATGTCAGTCCGATGGGAGAAAGATGGCTACCCACTCAGAATAGAGAAGGTCTGTAGACTTCTGGCGTCTGAAATGTAGAGACTCATGACTATGACAACACTTCACAGATCACTGATTGCTCTCCTTTTCTCCTCTCACAGTATCCTGGATGGAGCCAAATGGCAGATGGAAGCATTCGGGTGGCAGAGGTCACTGAAGACTCCCTTGGCACCTACACCTGTGTGCCTTACAATGTCCTAGGTACCATGGGACAGTCCCCTCCGGCCACTCTGGTGCTAAAGGTGAGTCAGTGCATCTTAATTAAAGGGGTTAGGGATCACGTTGTCCTTGAAGGTTTGTGTGTTGAACATCATCATGTGACCCCAGGACCCCCCTTACTTCAACGTGAGGCCCGGGGGGGAGTACCGTCAGGAGGCGGGGAGAGAGTTGGTCATCCCCTGTGCTGCTTCCGGAGACCCTGAGATTCCAACCATCGTATGGAGAAAGGTACCATGACCCACCAGGACACTGAGTATAATATATTTCTCCCTTGCCATGGATAGACAATCATAAACTTTTTATTTTGTGCTTTTTTCAAGGTCGGGAAGCCCAGCAGAAGCAAACATAACATCTTACAAAGTGGTAGCTTGCAATTCATGTCTCTGAGCAAAGAGGATCACGGAGAGTGGGAATGTGTTGCCACCAACGTAGTAACAAGCATCACTGCCAGCACACGCCTTTTTGTAATAGGTAAATCTCTATCTATCTATCTATCTATCTATCTATCTATCTATCTATCTATCTATCTATCTATCTATCTATCTATCTATCTATCTATCTATCTATCTATCTATCTATCTATCTATCTATCTATCTATCTATCTATCTATCTATCTATCTATCTATCTATCTGTCTGTCTGTCTGTCTGTCTGTCTGTAGTTGTTCATATCTATCTATCTATCTAGCTATCTATCTATCTATCTATCTATCTATCTATCTATCTATCTATCTATCTATCTATCTATCTATCTATCTATCTATCTATCTATCTATCTATCTGTCTGTCTGTCTGTCTGTCTGTCTGTCTGTCTCTCTTTAAGTTGTTCAAATCTATCTATCTATCTATCTATCTATCTATCTATCTATCTATCTATCTATCTATCTATCTATCTATCTATCTATCTATCTATCTATCTATCTATCTATCTATCTATCTATCTATCTATCTATCTATATCTATCTATCTATCTATCTATCTATCTATCTGTCTGTCTCTGTCTGTCTGTCTCTCTATCTTGTTCTAATCTGTCTATCTATCTATCTATCTATCTGTCTGTCTATCTGTCTCTCTTGTTCAAATCTATCTATCTATCTATCTATCTATCTATCTATCTATCTATCTATCTATCTATCTATCTATCTATCTATCTATCTATCTATCTATCTATCTATCTATCTATCTATCTATCTATCTATCTATCTATCTGTCTGTCTGTCTGTCTGTCTGTCTGTCTGTCTCTTTAAGTTGTTCAAATCTATCTATCTATCTATCTATCTATCTATCTATCTATCTATCTATCTATCTATCTATCTATCTGTCTATCTATCTATCTATCTATCTCTCTATCTATCTATCTATCTATCTATCTGTCTGTCTGTCTGTCTGTCTGTCTCTTTAAGTTGTTCAAATCTATCTATCTATCTATCTATCTATCTATCTATCTATCTATCTATCTATCTATCTATCTATCTATCTATCTATCTATCTATCTATCTATCTATCTGTCTGTCTGTCTGTCTGTCTGTCTGTCTGTCTGTCTGTCTGTCTGTCTGTCTGTCTCTTTAAGTCTGTTCAAATCTATCTATCTATCTATCTATCTATCTATCTATCTATCTATCTATCTATCTATCTATCTATCTATCTATCTATCTATCTATCTATCTGTCTGTCTGTCTGTCTGTCTGTCTGTCTGTCTGTCTGTCTGTCTGTCTGTCTGTCTGTTAATTTAATTAAAACAATTTACAGTCTTTTTTAAAGACACTAAATACGTCACATATGTGATTTCTCATCATGTGCCAGACAGGAAGTGTAGGCTAGGACATTGCGATTCCCAGCCAAGCGACACAAGTGAGTCATTACAGTAGGGGGCCGTGTAGCTCGTGGGGGCTCTAACTCAGCTGTCACGTCTGTGAGTTCGCCCTCGGATGACAAGTGATGTGTCAGCAGGCACACAACACCACACACACTTTATTTGTTTTGTGATGGACCGGTGTCATGACAGTCTAAAGATTATGCTTAATGACGGAGCAATTAACAGATTCTCCGCAGCTGCTAGGTGCCGATAAGAGATGTGATGGAACTCCTGAATCCATCCTCCACTTCAGAGTCTTCAGCGGCTGGTGCTCTGCTGCTATTATCAGACTGGGTCAGGATGTGCTTGGAGTTTGTTTATTGTCTGGTCAGAAAACATAAGTGAGAGGAGGTTCAGGTCAGACAAATGAATCTCCTATTCTTCAGTTCCTCATAAATCTCTCTAGCTGTGTCTGACAAGGCTAAATCCATCTTGGAAAGTTGTTGTTTTGGATCAAACAGCCTGGCTTAGACCTTAATAATTCTAGGATTGAAAGAAATTAATACTTTTGTTCAGCAAGGATGCATTAAACTGATCAAAAGTGACAGTAAAGAATTTTACTTTGTTACAAAAAAAAAAAAAAAAAAAGTTGTCTTTTGAATTTTCTATTAATCAAAGAATCCTGAAAAAAATTGAAACATTTCTTCAAAACTTTATAATTTAAAAAAATGTATTTGATTAAAATTCTTATATTAAGTTGCAATAATATTTCACAATATTACTGTTTTCACTGTATTTTTGATTAAATATATATATTTTTAAACATTAAAAATCTTACCAACCCCAAACATTTAAACAATAATGTATAATTGTGTTTTTAATTGTTATTATGAGTTTTATCGTAAAAGAGAGTAAGATAAAAGATAACATAAGAAGATGCTTGCCTATGCAAAACTGTTACTATACGATTGCTGAGATGTTTTGGTTGGTTGCTCATTGGCCCAAGGCAAAAGAGCCCAACCTAAGTACAATATTTTAGCAAGAAATATCTCAGCTAAAAAAAAAAAAACATGATTTAATGTGTCATTTATCCATAGCACAAACAGTGTGGGAAAAAGTAATGTGCCAAAACTGAATACTTAGTGTTAGCGGTTTATTCCAATCCATAACATTGCATGTATGAGCAATAGTAACAGTGGTGTAAAGTATTTGAATAAATATAATTAGTTACTGTACTTAAGTATCTTTTAGTTTTACTATCAAAGATATGAGCAACTGTTACACTTTACATTTTTGAATAGGTATATGTACTCTTCACTCCAATCATTTGTGATGAATAATGCAATTACTCGTTACATTTTGCATGGAAATGAAATCGCCATCTACAGGGCATTAGTACTATGTCTTGTGCATTTATTTTATTCATCCATTATATTGAAGAGACCTTTTTGAAGGATATTGGTTTACTTATGCCCTTTTTGAGCACTTGAGTTTAACTGAGACTTTAACTGACGCTTAAGAAGCTGTTGATTGCAATACCGAGGTGTTCAGTTTAACGGTTTCTTGTTTTTCACTGGCATGTCTCAAAGCTGATTTATACTTCTGTGTTTGACCTGCGCCGTAGCCTCTACGCTGTAGGCTACACGTCGGTTTTCATTTATACTTCTGCGCCGTTGTCCGCATCAACGTGCAGTTACACATGCAGAGGGAGCACGTGTACCCCTGAGGGAGGGGTTCTAGCAGACCAATCAGAACACTTGCGGTCCACGTAGAATTGACACATTGTTACATTTTTGGAGAGGTGCGCATCAGGCTAAGCCATAGGCTACGCGTGCTACACACGTGCTACGTGGGTTCGACGCAGAAGTATAAATCAGCCTTCAGGTGTTGAGGACTGTGATAATCTTTGAGCCTACATTCAGTACGTAAGGGATAATCCATGGCTAGCTGTACAATAAAGGTGCAGTGTGTGATTTTTAGCAGCATCTAGTGGTGAGGTTGTGACCACCCCCCCACCCCACACACACACACACAATAGAGTGTAGCTAGCGCTCTGTAGAGCAGTTTGTACGTTTAGGGCTACTGTAGAAACATGGCGGCGCAAAATGGCGATTTCACTGTAAGGGGACCCACAGTGTATGTAGATAGAAATGGCTCATTCTAAGGTAATAAAAACTTAATGGTACATTATGTAAGGTCTTTATACACCACTGAAAACATAGTAATATATATTATATTGCATTTTTGTAAATAGATCCTCATAAATACTACACTGAACCTTTAATCGATTTTAAAGCCCGACGTGGAGGCAAAGAACCAACCAGCGTGAAGCGAAGTGCGTTTAAATCGTTTAATGCACAGCTAGCAGTGGATTATCCCCCTTAAACCATGGTAATTTGCCAGCATTTAAAGCTGTTAATTGATGTTTGCTGCACAATATTTGACTGGAAGGGTAAATTTTTTTTATTTTCGTCAGTTACGGCTCATTAGATCTAGCATTCTGCCCACTTTGAATCAGACACGGAGATAAAGTAGTGCGTAACATTACATTTATTTGAATGAATGAATTATAACATTTGAATTCATTATTGAGAGAGCGAGAGATTAGAGATGAGTGTGCGAATTACCTGCATCTCTGTTCAGCGTCTTTCTCTCTATTAACAATGAAGCTGTGAGTTTAATTACTTCAAAACCAGCCATGTTAGCCCCGTTGCTGAGAAATATAGTGTAGTGATTCAGTAGTGAATTTATTAGTAAAAGTCGCGTCAAAAGATTGATAACAAGTGTGTTACTTGTAACAAGTGGCGTACTGCATGTGTGTGCATGCTTCAATAGAAACAGTGCATTAATATAGAATGTCGATTAAACTGACTTATAACTACCTATTCATTTAATGGTTTTATTGCAGACCTTCCAGCCAATCAGAATAAAGTATTCTGAAAGACCATGGTATAAGAGTAAAATACTTATGTACTTTTTTTTTAATGGACTTTTACTAAAGTTGTATTGGAATTGGTGACTTAAGGTATCTGTACTTTTACTCATTTATGGTTTTCAGGTTCTCTTTACACCTCTGAATAGTAATAACGGTTGAAATCACTGCTAATTAAAAATAACCCTATTTCAGGCACTAGTCCACATGCGCCAACTAATGTCCACGTGTCAGCATCCACAAGCTCTGCTAACGTTTCCTGGGAACCTGGATATGACGGAGGCTTTGAACAGACGTTCTCGGTCTGGTATGGCCCGGTGTAAGTCATGCCAGAATCCCCACTAAATATAGTTCCTTCCTCAAATTTTTCTACATATGCTCGTGACTTAGTCTAGTCTTTTTTTTCCCATTATGTTAAAGCATTAATTATGAATTGCAAATGCAATGAATCAGTGAGCTCAATTCATTTACATTTCACAGTATTTCAAGAATGCAAGTCATGTTCTTGTTTTAAACTCCTAAAAATGCATTTTTAATGCAACTCTTTGTTATAATCCAATAGGAAGGTGAAGAATGATTTAGGGCCACATGATTGGCTGTCCATACCTGTACCCGGCTCTCAGACGTGGTTGATGGTCCAGGGGTTGGAGACAAAGACTGCCTATCAATTCAGTGTGCTGGCCCAGAACAAGCTGGGCACCGGCCCCTTCAGTGAGGTAGTCACTGTGACTACAGGAGGTCAGTGACACTTGTGTACAAACTGTGTAATGGACCTCTGAATGACCCCCCACATGAGATGCACTTACAACCTCCTTTTATCTTTCCTAGGATATCCCATAAGTACCCCTGAACCACTGGTGCTTCTAACTCCACCACGGTGCCTCACAGCCAACCGGACACAGCAGGGTGTATTGTTGACATGGCTTCCTCCGGCCAATCACTCTTCACCAATCGACCGTTACATCATTGAGTTTCGTCTGGGAGAAAGGTGGGAGGTTCTGGATGACTTGATTCCTTCCACTGAGACTGAGATCATAGCAAGAGACCTCATTCAGGTAACACTTACTGTGTTAATGTCACTTCTAATATATATGTTTTTATGGCAATTAATGATGCCATCAGGGTTTTGTAGAAAATAAAATTTATATTTATAGTATACACTTACATGCAAAAGTTTGGGGTCAGTAAGATGCTTTTAATTTAATATTTATGCTACTTTAATACTTTTATTCAGCAAGGATGCATTCCAGCGATTAAACGTGACAGTAAATACATTTATAATGTTACAAAATGTAACAAAATGTTTTTTGCATTTAATCTTGGAAAAAAAAAGCATGTTTCCACAAAAATATTAAGCAACACAGCTGTTTTCAACATTGATAATAAGAAATTCGCATATTAGAATGATTTCTGAAAGATCATGTGACAATGGATTAATGGCAGCTTTTAGCTTTGCTATCATATATATAAACACCGATCAGACATAACATTGTGACCACCTTCCTAATATTGTGCCAAAACAGCCCTGACCCGTCGAGGCATGGACTCCACTAGACCCCTGAAGATGTACTGTGGCATCTGGCACCAAGTTGTTAGCAGCAGATCCTTTAAGTCCTTAAAGTTGCAAGATCGGACTTGTTTGTTCAGCACATCCCACAGATGCTCGATTGGATTGAGATCTGGGGAATTTGGAGGCCAAGTCAACACCGCAAACTCGTTGTGTTCCTCAAACTATTCCTGAACCATTTTTGCTTTGTGGCAGGGCACATTATCCTGCTGAAAGAGCCACAGCCTCCAGGGAATACCGTTTCCATGGAAGGGTGTACATGGTCTGCAACAATGCTTAGGTAGGTGGTACGTGTCAAAGTAACATCCACATGGATGGCAGGACCCAAGGTTTTCTAGCAGAACATTGCCCAAAGCATCACACTGCCTCCGCTGGCTTGCCTTCTTCCCATAGTGCATCCTGGTGCCATGTGTTCTCCAGTTAAGCGACTCACACGTGATGTAAAAGAAAACGTGATTCATCGGATCAGGCCACCTTCTTCCTTTGCTCCGTGGTCCAGTTCTGATGCTCACGTGCCCACTATTGGTGCTTTCGGTGGTGGACAGGGGTCAGCATGGGCACCCTGACTGGTCTGCGGCAATGCAGCCCCATACACAACAAACTGTGATGCACTGTGTATTCTGACACCTTTCTATCAGAACCAGCATTAACTTCTTGAGCAATCTGAGCTACAGTAGCTCGTCTGTTTGATCGGACCACATGGGCCAGCCTTCGCTCCCCACGTGCATCAATGAGCCTTGGCCGCCCATGACCCATGTCAAACTCGCTCAAATCCTTACGCTTGCCCATTTTTTCTGCTTCTAACACATCAACTTTAAGGACAAAATTTTCTCTTGCTGCCTAATATATCCCACCCATTAACAGGTACCGTGATGAAGACATAATCAGTCATTCACTCATAATGTTATGCCTGATCCATATATATATATATATATATATATATATATATATATATATATATATATATATATATATATATATATATATATATATATCCATAATGTGTGTGTGTACTATTTAAGTGACCCATCAATAATAGAGAAGTTAAAGCTAAGGTTATTTGCAATTTGTATTTTTAAAAAAAAGTATATCTAATTTGATTTCCATGAGTTTGTGTCAGAGCATGGCAGCTCTGAGGTTATTGAGAGAAACGCAGTGAGGGAATTCATTTCAGCTGAAAAGCTCAAAGGATGTCGTTTTAATTCAGTCTGACATACAGTGGAGTCTGCTACAAATGTTCTTGTTACAAATCTGTTGGTAGATCTGACACTTCAACCTGTTGGCCTCACAGGATTTGTGACCCACTGACCTGTTTCTCTGTCTCCCAGGACTCTTGGTATGAATTCCGAGCGCTAGCTGTAATGGATGATCTTGTCAGTGAGAGCAGTAATGTGGTGGGAGTGTCAAGTACAGGTGAGAATAAGGGGCAATAGCTAAAATGCACCAATTCATTGCTTTAGCCACCTAGAGCTTCACTGCCCCCTGCTGCTCATTGTAGTTAGTGCCCTACTGTATTCTTTTTTCTTTTTTTCTTTTCTTTTTTGCTGTGTAGATGCAATTCAGGAATATCATGCACCAATTTTTTTGGAGGGGGCAACAATGGCAGTCAAAACACTTTTTAACAAAGCTAACGTTAAAGCTAATACATTTTATTAAATTACCATGCATTTTCATTTAAATTAAAATGCGATTTCTGCTACAGTGTTTTAGATAAATGCAATAAACTTAATTATTAAAGATACTGATTTGTTTTTGGAAGTTGCATTCAAAATCCGTTTGGTTCAAAGCCACGTGCCCCCTCGATCTAAATAGGCAAAGTGCTTCTAAACTGATAGGCTGCAGTTATGTTAACACTATGCTATAGTCTGCTTTGTAATGCACACTAACTGAATCACAGTCTGCAATCACGTTAACCAGCTTGGTGAATACATGCTTGCTGCATTCATCCATCCTAATTTCATGTTCTGGAGTCTGTCTCTTCTCTCAGACCCCTTCCCTCCCACAGAGATCTCAGACGAGGGGCTGGCCAAGCCAGTGGTGGCCGGCATCGTGGCCACCATTTGTTTCTTGGCGGCTGCCATCCTCTTCAGCACGCTCGCTGCGTGTTTTGTCAACAAGCAGCATCGTCGCAAGCTCAAACGCAAGCGAGGTGAGTCCTTCAAAACTTCAAGGCACAGTGTCACTGTCGCATTCCTGGTTTAAAGCTGAAATTGATCATTTCTGCACCACTGTTGTTGCGTTTCACAAACTGTTGCAATTGTTACATTTTACCATCTTCAGCATTGCAGTGGTTGAGATAAAGATTTGAAGCATATTGTCATGCTGATGTGGCACTGTGTGATTTGTCCATAGACCCTCCGCTATCGATTACGCACACAAGGAAAAGCATTGAATCTCCGTAAGTACCAGTGCATGGTAACATCCATCATACTTTGCACTTCTGCAAATCTGTTGACTACCAGGCACATGGCTTGAGAGAGACTAAGAGAGAGAGCATGTACATTTTGGGAAATCAAACAGCTGACCCTAGCAGCTGCTGTGTTAACGTGAGGGATGCATGGAGGAGGATTTGAGTGGTCACTAAAGTGGCTGCTATAAATGCATCTGTGCTTACCTCTGCTTTTCAGCAGTGAGATGCATTGATTTGCCATTACAAACAATCTTCTCAAGCTTTTTCTTTCTTTTTTTTTTTGCTGCCCAGTCAGGTTGTGATAGAACCATAGAATAGTGCAAGAATATATTTCTAAACATGATGCTTACCCCCCCAGCTTCTCTGAATCGATCAGTGCAGGCATGGCAGCATGTCACTCTTACATTTAACCAGAGATAAAGGAAGGGGAACATTAATGGTAGCACCTCCAACCCAGTTGAAACTGGGATTCACGCTCTTATCTGATTCCATTGTGGTCTTAATAGAGCTGCAGTCTCATGCTCCCATCCCACCCATTTCCACATAGCAGTGTGGAACCATAGTCTGGTTGACGGCCGACTCTGCCCCGTCTCTATTGTGTTTTTGTCATCGCAGGCCTCCTCTTACCCCCTTGCCTGGCATTGAGCCCTACTGGGAAGAGCCAGACAGGAGCAGCTACAGGCCCCCATCTACCAGCCCTCAGTGAGTGCTTGCACCTGCATCTCTCTCTGCAGCAGGCGCTAACATGCGCCTGTCTGCCGTAGCTGCATGTTTTCAGTTAGTGGTGCGGAGCTAAAATGCTTCTGTGGGGGAATAAACAACTTCAGCCCTCAGCTGCTCCTAATTTGACACTTGACACTTGTTTGACCGTTTAAAGTCAGGAAGATGGATTATTATTGAAGAGTTGGGCGAAGATATAGTTTAGCTGATATTTTGTTGGCTCACTGGTGCCTGTATAAACTTATGTGTTTGTCCTCATTCTGTTGTTCTCCATTATGTCTCATCCTGACATCGTCTTTCAGTTTTATGAGACAATATTGTCGTTAAAAAAGGTCAATGTTTAATGTTATCACTATTATGAAAATGGATAAAGGCTAATTTCTCAGAATTGTGTTACTTTTAAAAATAGCATACAATAGAAAGTGTAATATCATGCCATTTCCTTTTGATTATATTCCACGTCTGAATACGGAGTGGTTCTTGTTCTGATAGTGCTGATTTTAAGTTCTGGGATTCCCCAGGGCTCGGTCCTAAGCCCCATGTCTTTTTTGATTGATAGGCTGTCCTCGGGGAAGATCAGTCCTGAGAGCATTGATTCCTCCCGGCCCCCATCTCTGGCCAGCGTGGGTGGCCACAGTCTATACGTTAAGAAGTTGCCAAGCCCCAGGAAAGAGAAAGAGCTTTCCCTCTATAAGAAAACCAAGAGAGCAATAACCAGTAAGAAGTACAGCGTGTCCAAGCACGAAGCTGAGGTCACCACACCCATCGAGCTGATCAGCCGTGGACCTGATGGCCGGTTCGTCATGGACCCCAGCGACATCGACGCATCCCTCAAGCCCAGACGCATTGAGGGTTTTCCCTTTGTGGAGGAATCAGACTTGTATCCTGAGTTCCGCCAATCAGATGAGGAGAACGATGACCCAGGGCCCCTACCCCCAGTCATGGCCACCCTCAGGCCCCAGATATCCCCTGTGTCCTCCAGCCAGGAGTCCTACATGCAGCCCCCAGCCTACAGCCCCCGGTTCCAGAGACCTATGGAAGGTATGAGCATCTCGGAGGGTAGTCGGCTTCAGGCCACAGGGCAGAGCCGGGTCTCCCATTTTCACAGGGTCTTCCCTCCAGGCCCCTTCTATGGCTATCTAGGTAGTGGTGCTGAGGTGGAGCTTCACCCTCCGTTTTACATGCCTGATGTTAGTCCACGTAGCTCTGCCATGTCCTCCTCACCTTCATACCCCCCCGAGGGGCCGTTTCGCCATCCCACCATCCCAGAGGAGAGGGAGGAGCTGAGGATCCATCAGTACGGCGCCTCCAGCCACGCCCTCCCACTGGTGCATAGCCCTCCCTCCTCTCGCTCGACCGAGATCTGGCAGCCTCCTGACTTCCCCTTTCTAGGTCAGGAGGGTCCCCGTCTCGCTCTTCCACCACGTCATTCCTCATATCTCCACCGGGACCTCCCCGAGCCCCCGCCATACCCCTCCCATAGTCGCACTCTTAGCACCACTTCTCAGCTCCCTTCAAGCTCTGCTTTCCTCCAGCTGGAAGCCCCTAGAGCCCAACTGAGCAGATCTCCCGGCAGGTTCCCGCCTCAGGGCCCTTCAGCCAAGCATATAACTATGCAACAGGCCCAGACTCTGGGGCAGTTGAGACACACTGCCCACGGTACGGGCGTACCAGTGTTGCCTTACTTAGGCGCCACGGCTCGCATGGGGAGCCCAAGCACACTGCACAGTGAGAGCTCGGACGGCTGGAGGTCCGAGGCCCAGCCTTGGCTGAGCCCCAGGGCAGCACGAAGGATGGATCTCGGCCTGCAGCAGGTGGTCCTGCAGCCGTCACGACTCTCCCCACTGACCCAGACCCCTCCCAGCTCACATGCCGGCTCTCCAGACATTCTCGTCCGCCCTCCTCCCCGCCCCAGCATCCTGCGGTCTTCCCGCTCTCAAGAGATGCCCGAGAGTGCCCGTCACCCAGCCAGTGTCTCCTTTTCCCGAAGGTCTCTCTCCTCTTCCCCTGCCACTTCACCTACCCAAGGCCAGAGTGGCCAGCGGCCCAGCCTCAGTTACCGTGCCCACATGGCCTTTGCCACATCCGCAGCCAGCTACCCCTCCCAGTCCCCTTCACCCCCCACGGAGAGCAGTGATGCTTTCGGCCAGATGCCATCTCAGAGAAGGACAGATGAGGAGATGCTCCCCTCAGAACCCTCTCCAGGGTAGGTGAACCGTACCATTGGAGGCTCCAAAAAGACAAAGGAGCTTGTTATTCATCATCTGTGCCGCAAAAGCAAAGCTTTCATGCTTTTGCGATTTTTTTTATAAAAATACTTTTACATGTACATCTTACTATAAACTATTTACATATGCACAAATGTCCATGTCCTCCAGTATAATTCTTTATTGGATTAACAGGATAAATTTCCATTCCCTTTTTTATTTTTTTATTCAAATCCTATTCTCCTTCAACCTTTAAACAGTGTAATCTTGATATAATTAATGATTGTAGTGTATAACGTTTCTCATGGTTAGGATTTTCTAGTGCATCCATTCTCAGGATTTTCTAGTGCATCCATGATGATCCCATGGCTCTTCCTTCTTTGTCCTCTTTTGTGGGCTGATCACATCACTCACCCTCTCCAACTCATTTCCTTCCATTTCTCTCACTTCCTCTAACTCAGGGCTTTGACCATTACGGTGGCCTTCTTAGGCGGCCTTCGTTGCCAGGGATGAGTGTGCGCTCATCTCTTGCAACACTCATCCTCATAATAGAGTAGAGACGCCGCTTTTCTCTAGAGACACTGGTAGTCTTACGCTCTTTGTTTTTGATTGATCTCAGCTATCTGGGCAGCATTGTTGTGACCAGGTCTTCTACACCACAATAGGTAAGGGTCGAATCCATGTCTGAAAGGGGAGGGGTTTGCAGGCGGGGTCTTAAATCATTCTCATTTAAAGGGGAATGACTTTTTTCATTACATGATAACATGGTCTTTTTTGGTAAATATCCTGACATTTTTTATTTGCTGGTATATAAGCAATGCCATTTTTTAGCTTTTTTCAGCACTGTTTTTCAAAGCATTTCTGTGATCATTAAATATATTTTTGTTTTCAGGAAATGTTGCACTTGCGCCCTTTTAGAGGCACACTTGGATATTCCCCTTTAAAATTTTGTTTCCATGTACAAAAATATCATGCATGCCTTTTCTAAATACTCTTTCTCGATGCCGAATCAGTAACAGCAGTTCTCAAACTAAAATTTCTTGTCACATTTTGTCGTCCTAGTGGTTTGGTTCCTTTCTTTTATGTGACTGTTCTTTACTGGCCATTCTCCCCTCCCTGCCATCTCTTCTCCTGTCAGCATGGTGAAGCCACTGTACAGTGTATTCATGGTAACCAGAGTGTGTTTGATGTGGCGAAAATTTAGTGCTCGGTCATGTCTACCTCCCCCTCTATTAATCACTTTCACTTTCTCTTTCCACAGCCTCAGCAGCAGGGGAGACTGTCTGTAAACGCTTTGTGTTTCTGTGCCTTGTGAACCCATGAGTTGTTGGCTGACTCTTCAGTATGGACGTTTGAGTGTCATGATCTCTGCCATGATAGTGGAATGGCATGTGCGATAAAAGACAACACTTTACAGGAAATGTGACCCCTGTGGTCAGTTTAATAGGAAACCAGTGATCTTACTGGGAAACAGGAGATTTTGGCTAATTGTAATTTGATTGGACAGTGCTGGCAGCATGGCAGCAGTGTACAACATGAGGTAAAAGGTTTATTCATGTTAATTTAGGTGTGTTCTGTAGTAAATGGATGGGGGGGGATGATATTAACTCACCATACTAACTGAACTAATACAATGTGCTTTTAATTTGCAGAGTACCCATCTAATGAAGAAGAGTTTTTGTTTTCCTAAAAAAATAAATGTGATTTGATATTTAATATTTATGCTGATGATCAATGAAAAGTGGCAAAAAAGTCAACTGATACACAGTATTTTCAAAATAATATCTAACAAGGCTTTTCTTGCAATTCGCCAAGCAAAAGTTGATTAATTGCTAAATTGCACAGTACATGATGTTGATGAATGATACTTTTGTCATGAAGGCTTTGGGCAGCCAGTGTTCCCTGACAGGGCTAAATCTCAGTTTGATCAGGCCGGTCAAAGTGTAGTGCACCCTGGTGGCAGTGTGAAGTAATGCATCATTGTGTTTGTCTCTCACAGGGAGCATCTAGGTGCAGTGAGAGTCCCTGCAGGGTCTGAGAGCTTTGAAGCACTGATATACTATTGTATTAATAAAGCCAAGAAATCATCTGCCAACAAGAACAACAACTCCAGATTCAAGAAAAGGACAGGTCAGTTTCACCCGTACATTACATACTGGGAGAAATGGACATGTTATCAGCCCTGACACCTTAACATCGTGGCAGCGAGGTTTGCATGCACAGGCAACATGTAAAAACCTATTCTGTTGCTGTGTCTCATTTGCTCTGCTGTCTTTAGATGTGTCCACCTCTCAGACCCAGCAGCCGCATGCATCTCAGGCCTCTGAGCAAAGAGAACATCTCAGCTCTCCCTCAAAGAAAAAGTGGAAAAGTACACTTAGAAAGTCCCCCTGCCTCCATCTGTCCTCTCTGCTGCGCTGGCTTCACCCCAGAGAAGACAGAAAATCCCTGCTGGCCAGTATGGACCCTGCGCCCTTAAACTATGGCTCTCTGCGCTAAGAGCCCCCTCAAACTCACTAAAACTTATCCTGTGGGGCGGATCGTCTTCTTGTCCGTTAGCAAAAACGTATAATGGACAAGCTCTCAGTACTGTTTTGTAATCAGTCTAAACTAGATACAATTTATTATGTTCTTCGGTTGGCACAATATACTACACATATCTGTATTTTCTGTACATTTACACAAAGGATCAACATACAGGGGTGCTCTTTTAGAAGAAACAGAAAACTGGGACAGGACAAAAGCTTTTCATTTGATAATAAAAAGAAAATAATAGCATTCCATTACATGCTAGGAAAACTCTTGCTGGCCATAACGTTGTCAGAACTGTGTATATTGTGAAGGATAGAGAGTTAAATGCTCTGTACAAATATGTCTCTCAAGACGTGATAGTTAATACAGGGTTTCTTCCTTCTACAAAATATACCTCAAAAAAGAGAGAGAAAAAAAGAAAAGGAATAAATAATTTCAGCACTTCTACCATATTTTGTGCAAGCTAGCATATTTCATTTTGGATGACATATGTTGTCTGTTTGTGGCAAAGCTTGACATGAGGGGTTAATGTAAGCCCAGAAATTACAATTGATTTGTTTATAACATATTTAACATGAAATATAAAGCACAGAATATCATTGAAATTGTAAGCTTGAAAAGAATGGCTGCAGTACTAGTCTGGTCTATTCACATTTTTTATTCCATGCAAATGCAGGTGAAACTGAAAACATGCTTTCTTATTTATTTTTTAAATAATTTACTTTATTTTTTGAAGAAAAAATAAACATTGGACAGCTTTAAGGCACTTTTCTATCTGTGGTTGGAGGTAAATTAATAATAGCCCCCTGCTGAAAAATGATTCAGGTTCACATTAAATTTTAGAAATATGCTTTTTGACATGTTCAGATAACATACGTTGAAATGTAATATTTAAACTGAAGTAGAATTACTTGGTCCTTGTCTTGCACAAATGTAATTAGAAGTGGTGAAATGCATTATTTATCTTTCCGTCACTTCCTTGAAGTAAATCATTTGTTATATGTTGCTTTGGACATACAGTACACAAAGGAAGTACCGTAGATATTGTGCAGATTAATGAAGACATCAATATAAAATAGAAACGTGAAATAGTCCTTATTCTAATCAGTGGGGAAAAAATATTACCAGTCTTGGTTGCTTTCTAACTACAAAAGTGAACCTCCAAAAGTAGCTTGACTCTTTTTGAAAACAATTTCAGTAAATTGTATTGTAATCTTTACTATTATCACGGCTCATCTGATGACATAGCAAAGTTTGTGTTATTTGAATTAAGGATGAGTTTAGTATTTCCGAAGGATGTTTATTGTCTCTAGACTTCACTAACAGCTGCTGATTTGCTACCTACAGTTGAAAGCTCATCGAGCGTATGCTAGTTTAGCTTAACCGATGGTGAATGTATGATTTGCTCTTAGAAGATTTACAATGTGATGTTTCTCCTTTTTAGCTCGTTTACGCACCAATGCGATCGACTCCAAAATGAATCTTATGTGAATGGAATTTAATGATGAGGTACGACATAAGAAAATCTCATGCAGTACTTGAATAAGGCTGAACATACAAGCAGGAAACACTGGGATGAATTTCTGTGTATAGCGATTCGTAGTAGCCTTTTTGAGTTTAGAAGATTTAAGTGCCCAAAAGGGCTGTTTACTTTGTCTTTTTCTTTAAATACATCATCTCGACATGAAAACGAATGCTCAAACGTGTATATTTGAGCTATTCAGTATTAGGTCAGCAAATTCTGTTGTTTATTTCTATATGTCTTCGTCATTACTAGCGTTTTCCACCCTACGTGGTGCAATTCGTAAGGCTGCTTTAATCGTGTAGTCTCTGAGAGGAGAGAGGCAGTGTTCATTTTTAGATTTTCTTGATTACCTGCCTTTAGCTGTCTGGAGAAAATGTTTGAGTTAGACTTAACTCTGTTTTTGCTACGTGTTTTGTCAAGAACTCGTTGCTAATACTAAGTCCTACAACAACCACATAATGTTTACATGATCTAGAAATATAACGTGCAAGGATGTAGGCACATTGTACACATTATGACTTGGTGCTATGTCTTTTTTGAACTCGTGGTGCTGTGGTTCAGAGGTTAACACACAAACTCACGCACAGTCCTGTCTTAAACTAAACTAGCTCCGTCGTGATTTCCGTTGTCGAGTTCTTCTGGTGAGTAGGGCCGCAAGCAATAAAACCTCTCTCACAGGGCAGGTCCTGTGCGCTCACTATCTTTCAGTATGGAAACCGTTAAAGGTGTTAAAGGTGCTGTATGTTAGTTTTTCACTTTACTAAAGCATACAAATACCATAATATGCTTGCAGATATGTAAGAAACATGCTAAATTCACCTGCTTGTTTCTCAGAAAAACAATGCTACAGCCAGTTATTCCAATTTGAAATGTGCATTCCGTGTCGGAATGTCTGTTTTTGTTTTGGTCTGTGCGATACCGCACGCCGCCAGTTTACCCAATAGTATTTCGACACCCCAGGTTGCCAGTTGGTGGAAAACACAACATACTGCTGCCATGGAAGCCAGCAAACAAACTGGGTCAGAGATCGCAGATTGTACCCGACCTAAAAAGCTTCACCTAAAAATCTCTATGAACGAGAGCATATTAAAACGCGGATAAATCAACTCCTCAACTTACAGTGTTGTCTTGAGGACACAACAGCTCGCTCCTGTTGTGTCCTCAAGCTGGCAACACGTGTGAGCATCGAGTCTGAAGAGGAGGGGGTGGAGGGAAACAATGTTCTCCAATATTTTGAATTTGGACTGGAGTACCCATTTCAACCACTGCATACCGCACCTTTAAATAAAGATCGGCTTTGACATTCAGTGCGTTACGTTGACATTCAGTACGTTATGTTATTGCGTAAACGTTCGCCGTCACCATGAATAAAAACCTGTGTATTTAGAATGATTTATAAAGACGAACGTGTCAGTTTTGAGGAGGCAGCATATCAATGTATAATCCATGAAATGTACCCACGGTTATGATAATAAATTTTTCATTTAGCATGGACAAACCTGGTAACTCAAGCAGGTGGAGGTCTGACTTGTCAGGCGGCGGCATTTCTGTTTTATAGCGTTTTTCATGGACACGGTGGAGCGATGCATCCTCGCATAAAGCTGTCACTCTGATTTAAGATGCAGGTGCAGTGTCGCTGTATATCTGTGGATGGATGGTGATTGACGGCATTTTATTCAGCTCCTCTGTGGTCTTGTAGGGAGAACCCGACCGAAACGTCTCTCTTGTTGAATATATATGATACTGTACAGGTAGACACGCCCCCTTTCTGCTTCAGTAAGAGGGCTCATTTTGCAGGAAGTGTCATATCAACTCTTTGATTGCCTGTATTCGGTTTTGTGCTTACTTATGGTGCTTTGTGAAACTTTATTTTCCTTTTTTTCCTGATTGAACAGAACTAACCTTACATAATCAAGATATTTCACTCGTTCTGAAATATGTCTGTCTCGTTTCAGATAATGTAGGCCTACATCTTTTTGTTCTTGATTCTTTTGCTGTTCATATTAACCAGCACTGAAAACTTAGAATGTAATACTGCATTATGCACTAATTTATGACTGTTTTAACATTAAACCTCATACTTAGAGCTTATTGGGAGCATATTTCAAATTGCATTTTTTTGTGTGCTTTTTAACTGCTTTCGAATTTGTGTTGTATATTGTTTAGAGATTATATTATCTGAAGATGTGTTCTGGGCAAACATGTTTTTCATCCTGAATACCCTACATGCAATGTATAAGAGACTGTTCTTATGTTAAGAAAATTATAAAATATATATTTTTTTTCTTTCTTTCAGATTTATTTGATTGAATGATTGAGGCTTCTTTTGTTAAGTAATCTCATTTATTTCAGGTATTATTCTTAAACAGTATGGTGCTGTACCAAAGCCTTATGTACAATATTATTATGATGTATTGTTTGATTCTTCTGCCACTGCTAATGAATTCTCCAACAAATTACTCGACGACTCTGGTTATAAAACAAGGTGCAGTGAGCCTCTATCTTCTCGTCCTTGATTAGTAGGCCTACTTCACAGTATTTTTCATGGGCATTCGTTGTCTCCACATACTCAGATGTTAAGATATGGTGCCTAGTGTGTCTTCATGCTGCTAGGAGTAAATGTTAAAGATGTTTCACATCTGTACTATTAACTTCTGAAGTATGACATTGACCTCCACAATAACTCAGCTGGACACTTTGATTCAGCATCTTGATATTAAAAGGGAACAATCCTGCAGTAAGCAATGGCATTTTTAGAGAATAAAGGAAATCCCATTGTTATTTTATTTGCATTCTATTGCTTTGATTATTATTATTATTTTTTTTTAATGTTCATTAATAAGTCTTGCTCTAGAATAAGACCCCAATCAAAAAGAATATGCTATCCTGACAAATGAATTGTCCTTGAGAGTTACGTCAATACCAGACCTGGGAATGAAACATATGGAGTGTTAAATATGTGTGTGTGTGAGTGTGTGCGCGTGCTGTCTTTAACAGCCCAATTGAAGTTCTGTATAGTGGAGCCGTTCAATTTGCATTGTTTACATCACCAGATGCCCAGATATGCATATTTTGGCAAGCTCTATTAGGTTGACATTTTCCAACGCTTTGGTCCATGTAATAACCCCGTAAAACTTTTTGTATTTTGATATAATAAAAAAAATATAAGAGTGTGTTTTTATTTCTTTTCGAGTGATCTTTTGACTGCCAGTTTCTGAAGTGACCACCAGAGGCCACTATTGCATAATGTTAAATCTGAATGGCTGATTTTAAAACTTATGTATCTACATATTAAGCAAAATGCCTTAGAGGGAAGGTGTTTTCAAAATGTATGCCGCAATGACTGATACTGCTGTCATATAGGAAAATAATTGTTCATTCAGGTGCAAAGTCCTTAACCAACACAACTCCCTCTCTCACACACCTATTTGTCATAAGTGAGTGACTAACACAGAATAGATAACACTGTGCCATTGGCATAGGTCTTGTGGCCAACGCCTTGCCATTGGCCAGATGATTTAACAATTATCATGATGATGATGATTGCTCAAGAAAAAGTTGAGACAGACTGCTCAGTTTTGGTTAACCTTTCTATTGTCTTTTGGTCATTTTCACCTTAATGAACAAGTTCAACATGTTATGCAGCTAGAGATAGCCTAGTGTTTCTTTTTTAAAATCGCAGAATCAAATTTGACCTGACAAATATGATATTCACGGCGTACAAACCTGATTCCAAAATAGTTGGGACACTGTATAAATTGCGAATAAAAACAGAATGCAATGATGTGGAAGTTTCAAATTTCACTATTTTATTCAGAATACAACATAGATGACATATCAAATGTTTAAACTGAGAAAATGTATCATTTTAAGGGGAAAAATAAGTTGATTTTAAATTTCATGGCATCAACACATCTCAAAAAAGTTGGGACAAGGCCATGTTTCCCACTGTGTGGCATCCCCTCTTCTTTTTATAACAGTCTGCAAACGTCTGGGGACTGAGGAGACAAGTTGCTCAAGTTTAGGGATAGGAATGTTGTCCCATTCTTGTCTAATACAGGCTTCTAGTTGCTCAACGGTCTCAGGTCTTCTTTGTCGCATCTTCCTCTTTATGATGCGCCAAACATTTTCTATGGGTGAAAGGCACGGTGGATTGTGTTCACCGACAATGTTTTCTGGAAGTATTCCTGAGTCCATGTTGTGATTTCCATTACAGTAGCATTCCTGTATGTGATGCAGTGCCGTCTAAGGGCCCGAAGATCACGGGCATCCAGTATGGTTTTCCGGCCTTGACCCTTACGCACAGAGATTGTTCCAGATTCTCTGAATCTTTGGATGATATTATGCACTGTAGATGATGATAACTTCAAACTCTTTGCAATTTTTCTCTGAGAAACTCCTTTCTGATATTGCTCCAGTATTTTTGGCCGCAGCATTGGGGGAATTGGTGATCCTCTGCCCATCTTGACTTCTGAGAGACACTGCCACTCTGAGAGGCTCTTTTTATACCCAATCATGTTGCCAATTGACCTAATAAGTTGCAGATTGGTCCTCCAGCTGTTCCTTATATGTACATTTAACTTTTCCGGCCTCTTATTGCTACCTGTCCCAACTTTTTTGGAATGTGTAGCTCTCATGAAATCCAAAATGAGCCAATATTTGGCATGACATTTCAAAATGTCTCACTTTCAACATTTGATATGTTATCTATATTCTATTGTGAATAAAATATAAGTTTATGAGATTTGTAAATTACTGCATTCCTTTTCTATTCACAATTTGTACATTGTCCCAACTTTTTTGGAATCGGGTTTGTATATATTTCACAAACTGTTCTCAATGATAGTTTGGTTTCAGGAGTAGGCAAGTTTGGTCCTAGAAAGCCACTGTCCTGCAGAGTTTAGCTCCAACCCTATTAAGCCAGCATAGTATAAAACGCATGACTCCCAGCATGCATTTCAGCATTAAGTATGTCACCATTGCTGATTCTTGACGTCTGTGTGCGTCTAAACTCTTTAAAAATTAAATATTATAAATATTTTTAATTATTTTAAATATTATCTATTAACAATAAATAACCAGTTTTAGTCAGTGATGAGTTTAGTCAAACGCTTTTCAAATGATGATGAAAAATATATCACCTAATAATTTTTATTTAGCTATGGCTTCCTTTGCAATAAATGATGTGCTTTGTTAACACTTACAAAAACATAAACTCACATAAAAAGTCAAGAGTCAAACTGGCCAACAAAAGGAAACACTGATCACCATAATGGTGACCAAACATTTTCAATAAAACCAACATCTAAACCTCTGTTAATTCTCAATAAGAACTTCTATAGACGTCTTTCAGGGTTGGAGCCAAACTCTACAGGACAGTGGCCCTGCTAGAGGAAAACAATGGTATAATTGTACCCTAAGTTCCAGTTGTGTACCTTTAAAGTTGTACCTCCACTATACCTTTTTTTTTCTTTCTGAGCCACGTGTACCAGATGTGGTCTGGATCTGGGCCGACACTATGCTGCTCTCTGGGGTCGTTTCAAACCAGTATAAATTTCTTACGTCAAACACAAAACAAAGATATTTTGAAGAATGTTGATAATCAAACAATTTTGGTTACAGTTTACTTTTTGGCAAAATATTTTTTTGTTATTTTCCATGGAAGAAAGAAAGTAATAAGATTTTGAAAGACATGAGGGTTAATAAATGTATGTATTTTTTCTTAAAACACTAAATGGCTAAAGTTGTCCTAAATTACTATTTATTTGAGCGTATTATCCCCTCAGTATTCAGTGGGGTAAAATGTATCATAATACACTTTAGTTTCAGAAAACAAAACATTGTCCCTAAGGGAAGTCTTTAGATCCATTGATTCCCAGGTTTTAATGTTCGTCAAATCTCTCAATAGGGACAAACAAGAGTTAAGTGGTTCCTACTGATATCCACCTTGCTCCTGGCCACGCCCCCAAACACACGCACTCCGCTTATCAGGTGGTGCGTGAGAAAGAACTTTTCATGTGTCCTTCCTCGAGACCGAGCTCATTCACTCACTCTCTCACAGATCCCACATTCACACACGATGAAGGATGCTTTTGTTTGACCCCTTTTCACACGCACTCACACTAAAGGATAGAGGGATACAACTTGGATTTCATTTGGGGGAGTAACGCTGAAACAATCACACACAGGTGAGTGACTCGTGCTGTTGATCTTTCTTATTTATGCTGGCGATTTAGGAAGCATCTGCACTTGTAAGTAATTATTAAGGCTTAAATATTTTCTAGAACAAACACAAACATCGCTAGTCTAACCCGCGCCGTTGTAAATTCATTTAAAACCTCCATTTTATTCACTTCCCTGATTGAGGACAAGCACCCTAAAACTGTTCAGTGTTACGAAACGGACACACACACACACACACACACACACACACACACACACACAACGAGTCCGACGATGAAGTCACATGCTGTTTCCCATGACAACAGTGCGCATTTGACCAGCCAAATCAAGATTTCAACATCACTCCACGGTTCACTTCTTCACCTCCTTAGTCACATAACAGTAAACACATACGTGTGCATGCATATTATTTCCTGTCTGTAATCAGATGTTCAGGATCCAAGACTGACCGATTCCTGAAGACAGTCTGTCGCTTAGCAACCACATCAATGTACATCAGCTTTCACAATCCCATATTCAAGTTGTATTAAATCATGTTCAACTGCTCACTGAATACTTGAATGAGTATGAAAATGCTTTGCTTCAGTTATGCATATATAGGCCCACACACACACACACACACATACACGCATACACACACACACACACACACACACACACACACACATACACACATATATGTATGTATGTATGCATGCATGCATGTCTGTGAGTAACTGCTTTTATCTAACCTAAAATCTAATCTAAAGTATTTTTTTTGAATGTAGAATTTGTTGCTCGTTTTTGAGATACTGAGTTCCAACACATACTCTAATAACGTAAGCATACTGTTCAAAAGAATGAAATGATCATTATTTAAGTGTCCATACAGGCAGTGTGAATACGTTTGGATTAATAAGCGGAGCTACTGTGTGCTTCTGTGCTGAAGGTGAAGTTAACCCTCTCAGGTGCCTGCATGCACCTATGGAGCTGCCATTCCTGTCAGGGAGGGTTCATTCTGCTGAGTCAGCATAAAGTTTCTCCCTGCCAGCACTTTCGACAGTAGGCTCAGAGTGTGAGAGGAATATTTTGTTGTTTTTTTTCATATCTCGGTACTCCATCAGATCCAACAGACCGTAAAATTCTGTGCATACATTCTTCACAAGGTTTCTCTCTTTGAGGTGGTTAAACTGTCACTGTGGGTGTGGCTCGATATCCAGTGCTCCTTTTGTTTATACTTCACGCTTGAATTATTGATGGAGTAGCGTATTGCAGCCTTGCTTGTATATAAGTCTTGTGTGAATCCTGTATTCATCGCGTTCATGCATCACTAAACATGGCACAAACACTCCTTGTTATTGATTTTCTTTAGCTTCAAGGTCCACAGTCACCATTTAGCCATTTGTTTTTAGCTTGAACTCAAATTTAATTATAGTGCATTCATTATCTGTATGACTATATTTATATACATGTACAAACAGATGTTTTTAAAACCTGGATTTTTTTAATTTATTTTTTTAATATCTATCAAATGTTAAATGGCTAAACGTTTTTGTTGTTATTGTAATGTTTGTAAGAATTGTAATGTAAAGTATTGATTTATTAAAATGAATATACAGTGGGCTCCGCATATAGTGGCACACCCTGGTAAAAATTAAATTATTCACAAAAATCTAACCTTTAATTGGAGTTAATTTACACAAAATATAAATGTGGAATAAATGAAATATGTTTTTTGTCCAAAATATGAGTACCAAAATTATTGGCACCCTTACAAACTCTGAGTAAAAATCAAACTCTCTAGAAGTATATTCCCATTCATATGGTATGTTTATAAGTTCACCTTAGTGACTGACTGGGAACACTTAAGTGATAAGTCATTACTTCCTGTTTCACTGGGACACACAGGCCAAATTCCTATAGTCTCCCATATGGCAAAGACCTGAGAATACAGTAGTGATGTGTGACTAAAGGTTTTTGAGCTGCACAAGTCATTCAATTTCTATAAGATAATAGTTTCAGTGTTGGAATGCTCATTTCCGCTATTTGGGCAATAATTAAGAAATGTAAAATCAACTGGAGATGGTAACAATCTAGGACGTGTGTCTATATTGGGCCCACATGCACTGAGGATGATGGTTTGAGTCGCCAAACCAACTGAAGAATTGCAGATGCTAGTTGGTTCTTGGAGTCAGAAAGTCTCTAATACTATGATCAGACCTCACCTGCAGTATATAACCACAACTTGTTTGGGAAGGTGGCAACAAAAAAAGCCTTTGGTGACATCAAACAACCATCTAATGCAGTTTGCCAGGCGTTACTGGAACTTTCAGTGGGACTGGGTTTAATGGTCAGATGAGACCAAAATAAAGGCATTGGCATTGACCGAAACAGAAGAAAAGTACCTCATCTCATTCTCCACTGTGAAGTATAGTGGTGGATCTTTAATGCTGTGGGGCTTTTTCTTCCAAAGACCCTGGACAACTTGTTAGGATACACAATATCATAAACGGCATCAAGTACCAGCAGACTGACCCTGTCAGGATGCTTCAACTGGGCCGTGGTTGGGTCTTCCAGCATGACAATGATCCAAAGCACATCTCAAAATAAACAGAATAATTCACTGACAAGGTTTTAGGTAGTAGTCCCCTGACCCAATCCCCATAAAACAAAATACAAATAAAAAAAGTCCACAATCATGAACCTCTGAATCTGAAGGATCTGGAGAGATTCTGAATGGTGGAATGGTTTCAGATCTCTTGCCATATGTTCACCAGCCTTATTACACATTATAGGAGAATATTCAAAGCTGTTATCTTGGCAAAGGGAGGTTGCACAAGGTTTTAAAGTACTGAGTAATATTAAAGGGATAGTTCACCCAGAAATTCTGTCATCATTCACTCACCCTCAAGTTGTTCCAAACCTGTATATGGCCTACATTTCTTTGTTCTGCTGTGCACAAAGGAAGATATTTAGAAGAATGTTTGTAACCAAGCTTGTAACCCCCCCCCAACCCGCCGACCATTGACTACCAGAGTAGGGGAAAAAAGGGTCAGGCAAGATCTGCTTGGTTACAAACATCTTCCTTTGAGTACAGCAAAACAAAGACATTTATACAGGTTTGGAACAACTTGAGGGCGAGTACATGATGACACAATTTTAATTTCTGGGTAAACTATCCCATTAAGTAACTGCTAGTAACTAGGGTTTGGTTTAGGGTTGGAGTAATAATTTATAATTATTACTATAGTAACTGTGTAACAACACTTACGAAAGAAAACACAATTATTGATCATTATACTGTGGTAAAAACTACTACTTTCCGATATAAAAAAATAGTAAGAATTATTTTTACCACTATGCGTGTGTGAAGGGAAACGTTATACCATATCAGGCCTAATATTGATTTCTCACTAACAGAAGCAAGAACAGATTCTAGTTTCTTACTCACTGGGAACCCAAACGGACGCTGCCAGTGTAGCTGTCGTAACATGCATGGTCTTGTTTTTTGTTTTTAATAGTTATATTCCACCTAAAATATTGTCTAGACTCAATGACCAATCATTGTGTAGTTAAATGGCTCTATGTTGTCAAAACGGGACAAACTAATAGAGAGATTTGTCCACTAGGTGGCGCTTCAGGGTAACATTCATCGTAGGAGATGCTTCCTTAGGTTCCAAGGCCACTAGCATTTTAATAGTTGCGTAGCATTATGCAATTATGCAATGCCGCTAGCATTTTAAAACATATTTTGCACCCTTTTCTAATTCCTGGATGAAATGATTTTTAAATGTCCAGCACTGGAACTCGTTTTTGGACTCTCAGACAGTTTGTTGCCTAAGCGGCAATGTGGATTAATGTAATTGGCAGACGCTGCAAACTCAAACGAGAGAGACGATCAAAAGCATCAGAATAGCATCGCTTTACTAAACGGCCTTTAAATGACAGGAGGCATCGTGCACATCAAAAACGGGCAAAGCAACAAATGAATATTATTCAGCATATCCTAGCTTTTTACAGAAAATATTCAGATATAATCGATAACATTTTCGTAAGTCCATCCATCCATCCATTATCTTCCGCTTATCCGGGGCCGGGTCGCGGGGGCAACAGTCTAAGCAGAGACGCCCAGACTTCCCTCTCCCTAGCCACTTCCTCCAGCTCTTCCGGGGAACCCCCGAGCGTTCCCAGGCCAGCCGGGAGACATAATCCCTCCAGCGTGTCCTAGGTCTACCCGGGGCCTCCTCCCGTGGGGACATGCCCGAAACACCTCCCGGAAGGCGTCCAGGAGGCATCCGAAATAGATGCCCGAGCCACCTCAACTGGCTCCTCTCGATGTGGAGGAGCAACGGCTCTACTCTGAGCTCCTCCCGAGTAACTGAGCTTCTCACCCTATCTCTAAGGGAGCGCCCAGCAACCCTGCGGAGAAAGCTCATTTCGGCCGCCTGTATCCGGGATCTTGTCCTTTCAGTCATGACCCACAGCTCATGACCATAGGTGAGAGTAGGAACGTAGATTGACCGGTAAATCGAGAGCTTCGCCTTACAGTTCAGCTCCTTCACCACGACAGACCGGTACATCGACCGCATTACTGCAGAAGCTGCACCGATCCGTCTGTCAATCTCCTGTTCCATCCTTCCCTCACTCGTAAACAAGACCCCAAGATACCTGAACTCCTCCACCTGAGGCAAAATCTCTCCACCAACCTGAAGTGGGCAAGCCACCCTTTTCCGACTGAGAACCATGGCCTCGGATTTGGAGGTGCTGATTCTCATCCCGGCCGCTTCACACTTGGCTGCAAACCGCCCCAGTGCACGCTGAAGGTCCTGGTCTGAGGAGGCCAACATGACAACGTCATCCGCAAAAAGCAGCGACAAAATCATGTGGGTCCCAAACCGGACACCCTCCGGCCCTTGGCTGCGCCTAGAAATTCTGTCCATAAAAATTATGAACAGAACCGGTGACAAAGGGCAGCCCTGCCGGAGTCCAACATGCACCGGGAACAAGTCTGACTTGCTGCCGGCAATGCGGACCAAGCTCCTGCTCTGGTCGTACAGGGACCAAACAGCCTAAGCAAGGGGCCCCGGACCCCATACTCCCAGAGCACCCTCCACAGGACACCACGAGGGACACAGTCGAATGCCTTCTCCAAATCCACAAAACACATGTGGATTGGTTGGGCAAACTCCCATGAACCCTCCAGCACCCTGGAAAGGGTATAGAGCTGGTCCAGTGTTCCACGACCGGGACGAAAACCACACTGTTCCTCCTGAATCCGAGGTTCCACTATCGGCCGAATTCTCCTCTCCAGTACCCTGGCATAGACTTTCCCGGGAGGCTGAGAAGTGTGATCCCCTGTAGTTGGAACACACTCTCCGGTCCCCTTCTTGAAAGAGGACCACCACCCCGGTCTGCCAGTCCAGAGGCACTGTCCCCAACCGCCACGCGATGTTGCAGAGGCGTGTCAGCCAAGACAGCCCCACAACATCCAGAGACTTGAGGTACTCAGGGCGGATCTCATCGACCCCCGGTGCCTTGCCACCGAGGAGCTTTTTAACTACCTCGATGACTTCAGCCCGGGTGATGGATGAATCCACCTCTGAGCCCTCAGCCACTGCTTCCTCAATGGAAGACGTGTTGGTGGGATTGAGGAGATCCTCAAAGTATTCCTTCCACCGTCCAACGATATCCCCAGTTGAGGTCAACAGCTGCCCATCTCCACTGTAAACAGTGTTGGTAGGGCACTGCTTCCCCCTCCTGAGGCGGCGAACGTTTTGCCAGAATCTCTTCGAGGCCAACCGATAGTCTTTCTCCATGGCCTCACCGAACTCCTCCCAGGCCCAAATTTTTTTTTTTTTTTTTTTACGGCCACCTCCCTTATGGCCACAGCTCCGAGCAGCCGCGTCGACAAGGGAGGTGGAGAACATGGTCCACTCGGACTCAATATCTCCAGACTCCCTTGGGATCCGGTCGAAGCTCTGTCGGAGGTGGGAGTTAAAGATCTCTCTGACAGGGGGCTTGGCCAAATGTTCCCAACAGACCCTCACAGTACGTTTAGGTCTCCCGAGTCTGTCTAGCTTCCTCCCCCACCATCGGATCCAACTCACCACCAGGTGGTGATCAGTTGACAGCTCCACACCTCTCTTCAACCGAGTGTCCAAGACATACGGCCGGAGGTCAGATGAGACGACCACAAAGTCGATCATCGATCTCCGGTCTAGGGTGTCCTGGTGCCACGTGCACTGATGGACACCCTTATGCTTGAACATGGTGTTCGTTATGGATAAGCCGTGGCTAGCACAGAAATTCAATAACCGAACACCACTCGGGTTCAGATCAGGGGGGCTGTTCCTCCCAATCACGCCCCTCCAGGTATCACTGTCACTGCCCACGTGTGCGTTGAAGTTCCCCAGTAGAATGATGGAGTCTCCAGTTGGAGCACTTTCCAGCACCCCTCCCAGAGACCCCATTAGGGCCGGGTACTCCGCACTGCCGTTTGGCCCGTAGGCACATACGACAGTGAGAGACCTATCCCCTACCCGAAGGCGCAGGGAAGCGACCCTCTCATTCACCGGGTTGAACACATGGCAGCTGAGCTGGGGGGCTATAAGCAAACCCACTCCAGCCCGCCGCCTCTCACCATGGGCAACTCCATAGTGGTAGAGAGTCCAGCCTCTCTCAAGAAGTGTGGTTCCAGAGCCCAAGCTGTGCGTGGAAGTGAGCCCGACTATCTCTAGCCGGTACCTCTCAACCTCCCGCACAAGCTCAGGCTCCTTCCCCGCCACCGAGGTGACATTCCATGTCCCTAAAGCCAGTTTCCGTGTCCAGAGATCGGGTCGTCGGGGGCCTAGCCTTCGACTGTTGCCCGATCCACTATGCACCAGCCCCATATGATCCCTCCCGCAGGTGGTGAGCCCACGGGAGGGTGGCCCCACGTCGCTCATTCGGGCTGAGCCCGGCCGGGCCCCATGGGGGCAGGCTCGGCCACCAGGCGCTCTCATACGAGCCCCAACCCCGGGCCTGGCTCCAGGGTGGGGCCCCGGCTGCGCCATGCCGGGCGACGTCTCGGTCCTTGTTTTAATTAGACTCATACTGGGTTTTGTGAACTGCTCTTATTCTGGCCCGTCACCAAGGACCTGTTTGCCTTGGGAGACCCTACCAGGGGCATATAGCCCCAGACAACATAGCTCCCAGGGTCATTCGGGTACTCAAACCCCTCCACCACGATAAGGTGACAGTTCAAGGAGAGGATTTTCGTAAGTAACTACGAATTTTTTTAAAATAAATGTAACTGTAATCCATTAGTTACTTATTTTCGTAAGTAACTAATGGATTACAGTTACATTTTTATTTTGTAACTAAATTATGTAACTGTTACATGTAACTAGTTAATCCTCAACACTGGCAATGAATATAACCCTTGATGCTGCTATGGCAGTAAAAAGTAACTAAATAAATCCACCATGTACACACATAACACACATGTGCATGCCACAGGCCTTCATCCTTGCCAGGGTTGGAGGTTTATCTTAAAGTCCGGTCTCCTCCCTCCCCTCACAGACAGCAGCTGTTGCAGTGACTCAGTATCATGGAGGCATGCAGCGGGACTGAAGCAGCGACACACGGCAGAGCTCCAACACCTCTGAGAGACGCATGCAGTCATGATCCCTGTGAAGGGTGAGTATCAGCAGGCATACTTCTCCTCTCAGTGTGCTTTGGCAGCTGCTCGATTATGGTTAGTTATGCCTTATAGCGTGTGTCTGTGTGTGTGTGTGTGTGTGTGTCTCTCTCTGCAAGGTTAGATGAGGCATTTTCTTCACAATTGGCTGAATCACTGCATAATCAGGTGCAGTGCATGTACTGGTTTTTGCACACATGGGCATTTTATGTGCCATGTGACTGGTCACCTTATTCTGTTTCTGAGACAGCATATTTCAGCAGCACCGCATGCAGCAGATGTGAATTTGTCCCCCGAGGAGTAAATTATAGTGGTGATTTGTGTGCAACTGGTGCCCTACAGAGATGATAACAAGGACAGTCATCAGTGAACGTTTGTACCTCCCCGAGCAAACAGGCATGGTTTCATGTAATAGTCAATGACATGATGGTTTACTTATATTAACTATTCATTTATTTCTAACATGTAATATCATGTAATAAAAAAAAAGTCTGATTAAAACATTACGTTCTTGAAAGGAAAAAAACATAACATTAAGTGCTGTAGTTAATCTATTATTATTATTATTATTATTATTATTATTTTATTGAAAATTAACAAACCTGCTTATTAATATTTGAATTTATTCCGCCTGATCAAAATCATGTGATGCAACTAACATGCAGAAAAATACATAAAACAGGAAACTATATAAAACACTCATGAAAGTCCAAAAGTATACTTTTTTAATTAAATAGTGATTAAGATGTGAACATGGCACAAGCGTTTTAAAATTATTTTTTTAAAGTGTTTTCTTTGATTTGTTAATTGCCAAATTTTTTTACTATTTAACTGTGACTATATCAACATGCAATATTGTTGATGAAAAGATGACACATATGTAGTTTAAAAAATAAAAATGTTACCAAAAAAGAGAAAACAACTAAATATTATATGTTGGTTTTTGTTGTTTTTTTCCTAAATTACATTCCACATAACCTGTTCATTGGATGGCACAGTAGCAGTTTCTCAAATGACAACATTAATTATTGCGATTTATAATTGAGCAAAATATTCATGATTACATTAACCATTATTGTGCAGGATGGTTAAATGTGACTAAAATGTGACTAAAATACCCAGACTTTTAGTCAACTAAAACTTGACTAACAAAAAAGCGGGTTAAAGGTTGGCTGATAACTAACAAAGACATTTAACACAGGAACTAAGACTAAATAATAAAAAAATAGCTGACAAAATTATCACCATCATGGACACTTCATATAATACATGCCACTGCATGTATTTTTGTTGTTTTAGTATTATTTTTGCCTTGTTCTAAAAACATCTAATCATTCTTAAATCAAGATGCATTTACTTGTTACTTTATTTTAAGGTGACGTAGTTACATTGTACTTACTCAAATAAGTATTGAGTAATATTAATTAACTATATGTACTTAATATAGAGTTAGGGTTTGGTTTTGGGTTAGTTACTTGTAATTAATTATGCATAATTTACTGTTATTACAATAGTAATTACATGTAGTAACGTGTAACTACGTCACCTTAAAATAAAGTTTAATTCTTGTTTTTTTGAAATAATAATAATAATAATAAAGTGAGTTTGTGCTTAAAACAAAAATATATCTGTCTGTACATAATAGAAAGCAAGATAATCTTTCTTACTCCAATAACAATATTTTTCTTCTTTTAAACAAACTCACCAATTTCTTTTAATACATTTTTAATTAAACAACTATCTTTAAAAGTAATTTTTCTTCTCAAGTAACTGTATCTTGATTTCAGAATATTTAGATATTTGTAGTGGAAAGCCAGACACATTTTGCAGTGTTGGCCCATAATTTGTTATTTGAAACTCACCGTCCTGCCATTATGTTGCACCTGTGACTTTAAAATGGCAGTAAACTTTTGCCTCTTTCTTCCATGAAGGGGATCAGGCATTTTTATCGTTCAATCTCACGATGGTCTAATCTGGAGGAGGAAGGGGTAGTGTGGGATGTTCTGGAACAAAATCACTGACTGCCTTTTGTCTACTGAATGAATCGCCTAAACTCCAGCCTTTTATTCCCGTTCTAAAGGCTTTCCAATCCTTAAAGCTGTTCCAGCTCACCTTTCCTTACCCATGGAGTGCATCATATTTCAAGCCCTGTTCTTTGTTACTTAGGGTGGATTCATTTGTGACTGACTGATTGAAGCGATATCCTTGTGTGTCGCAAAACATACAATAGTGTGCTTTTACCACCGCTGATCTGATCTTCTATAACGTCTCCTTGTTTCGACCCTCTTGGCCATGCTCTCAGCTGCAGGGTGAACTGGGTAATGCTCTGGAGATTATCTGAAATGGGTGGATCATTTCATGAAGTGTAGATGTGAAATTAATGAAACTTGAGTATAATTCTTCATGATTGGATTATAAACTGTTATTCTGTCACATAATAGGTTTTTGCGTAATCTGATTGAGCACAAGAGTGGTTTAACTGCTACACATCCTAAACAGCTTTACTAACGGTCTAAGGACATTTATATAAGGTGCCCATTTGCAAATCTGATTTTGTAATTCTCCTATACCTCAGATCCCTATGGACGCATTGAAAACGCATTAGGACTGGCATGTATTTGTTTGGCAGCTTTACTCTTGTGTTATTGACACAGCTTGGCCTTGTCAGATTGTAGCTCGTTGTTTGGTTATTTCTTCACCCAGAGGTCATGAGTTCAGTGTAATGAGTGGGGTCTCTCAACTTTGTTAGTTTATTGCCCGCATGTCCTGATTGATTAGGCAGCCAAACTGTGAAGAAAGGATTTGAGTCAGAAGGAACATATCCAACGGAGTGGACTGTGCACATGTTCAGGACTTGCATAGTTGTGGTCAGAATTATTGGCACCGCTGGTAAATATGATCAAAGATGGCTGTGAAAATAAATCTGCTTTTTTTTCGTTTTTGTTTTGTTTTCGCGAAAATCTAACCTTTCATTGAAGTCCAAAAATTGAAAGGGGGGGGGAAAATCTCATTACAATTCATTTTTTGAATGAAAGCTCAAGAGGATAAACAGTGCAGATCTATTTTTACAGCCATCTTTGATCATATTTACGAAGGGTGCCAATGAATCTGACCACAACTGTAGGAGCTGTTGGCTTGTGGGGACCTGGGTTTAGGTCTACAAAAAGTGCCCCTGTTATGTTTTTCAAATATTACCTTTCATGTAGCGTGTAATATAGATGTTTGTAAAAGTGCACGATAAATGTTTTTTGAAAATAGCGATTCTGATCTGCCTGAAATGAGTCGTCAGTAATTCCAGTCTCACTTCCTCGTACAAATCTGTGTACGTTTGTAACATATTTGCATAACTCCAGCCTATGGTCTTCATGGGCTATTTTGACCCGTGCTCAAACACTGTAGTTGTTGCTGAGGCCTGGAAGAGTTTGGTTTATGTTGCTGACATGTTGAGAAGATGCCGTTTTCACCGCTGCCAAAGCAAATCCACTTTGATGCACTTCCAAAGGATGAGGACTCTGATTTATACGGTAAAACCAACTGCATCGTTACTGTTCATATCACTGTATATCATTTACTCACCCTCATGTTGTTCCTTCTATCGAATACTGTTCTTTTAAAGCATCATAACTCCTTAAACTTATTAACAGTTAGTATGGTATTTGTTAAGTTTAGGTATTGGAGATTAAGGGATGTAGAATAAGTGCTCATAAACAGCCAATATCCTAGTAATATGCATGATAATAAGCAATTAGTTAATAGTGAGAACTGGACCCTAAACTAAAGTGTTACCAAATAGTCCATATGATTTGGGAGTTATCCATCTCCAATTCTTAAGTCATACGATAGCTTTTTGTACTGTGACATACTGTGGTGCCAATTTAGGATGGAATACACTGACTTTTAAAATCTAAACAGATTTTGTTTAAATCTAAAAAAAAATCTGAGTTTGTTCCCGTAATACACTATGCGATTTTCTGTGAAATTGGTCAGCTCTGACTGGCCAAAATTTGCAGAATGCTATGACTTTCTGCATCTAGCATCCTCCAGGCTGCAAATTGGGGGAAACGTTGTGTAGAGTATTCCAGCATGTAAGTTTTGGTCTGTTCCTCATTCAAAGCTACTGTGTGGATTCAGAAGACCTGAAATGTAGTGTACCAGTCATATGGATGACTTTTAAGAAGCTTTTTGGCGTTGACAACCTCTGATCAATAAATGATTTCATGCATTGGACAAGAGCAGCATGAACATTTTACAAAACATCTCATTTTATGTTGTACAGAAGATCAATACAAATTTGAGTCGTTTTTGGGTGAACTATTCCTTTCAGACAATCCTAATTCAGGAATTTCATCTGTGTTATTGCTTTTGTGCCGAGTGATGCTATGCAGAGGTATGTATGTATGTCGTAGCATAAGCTTATTTCAACATACTCCTCTCTGATTCTCTTTTCTTTAAGGCCCCACCCAGAGGAGGATGAGGGGGAGGAAGATAGGAGCTTGCAGCCAGCAGAGACCGCAGGCTGGGAGGACGCCATTGCTGTTATGGTGCGTCTGTGTACAGGATTTCTGTATGTCACGCTTCAAGCGTTTAGAGTGCTGTGTAATCGTCTGTTTGTGTGCGTGTTTGTTTGTATATGCAGGCTCGAGGAGCGCCGATGGTCCATGAACTGCCTGCAGAGTCTTCTCTGCGCTCATGTGTCAGTACGGCCAGCATGAAGGTCAAGCACGTCAAAAAGTAGGTGTTTATATGTTAAAGAGAAGGAATTCATTTTTTGTTTTGTCACCTTCAGACCTATGGAGGAGAATACTGATGAGCTCTTTTTGTTTTGCAGACTGTCCCTCACTAAAGGCCATTTCCCCAGGCTGGCAGAATGTGCCCACTTCCACTATGAGAATGTCGACTTTGGCTCTGTGCAGGTGAGGGATTTCTGGTAAATGCAGTCCTGCTGAAGGCCATGATCACTCATGGTTGACGGGAATGTGTTAATTAGGCTCTTGGCTGTGGTCAGATTATCCATCATGATGAAATCAGGGCTGAGGTTTAAGTTACAAGCATTCCACAGTGGTCTCTGTCTGGTTATTTGCTACAAGATCTTCAGACTTTGGAAAACATTGGCTAGCTGGTTTGCTTTCAACTTTATTGTTCCTCCCGAAAATTATAAATATACTGTATATACAAATGTCCATTTCTTCAGATAATGGCAATATCTGTAAACTGATGACTCTCCTCAAGTAACTTTTTCTTATCAATGATGTGCTCTTATTATTTTTGTGGAAAATCATGAAACATTTTTTTCTGGATTCTTTAATGAATAGAAAGTTCATCAAGTATCATTAATTTCTCAATGTTAAGTGGTCTCTCCAGAGCTGTGTATATTGTTGTTTTTGTAGAAATGCATCCTTGCTAATTAAAATTAATTTATTTTTGAAAAAGCCATTCTGATCTCAAACTTTTGAACGGAAATGGCCATATTCCACACCTTATATATGGGTCAGAGACATGACGTACATATTTTTGTGTCCAAGTGCATTCTTTCCTTTTAAAATAATTTGATAAATTCATGAAATATACCACTTTATTCTATAAAATCTATTTAAATTGAATTCATTTTCAGTACATTCACATAATAAATATTATTTTATATTTCAATGTCTTAAAGCCCCAAAATGTCAGGTGGCACAACCTTCCACACAAATGAACAGACAAACTGTTTAAACTTGTGTTTTAATAACGAGAAATTAAAATTTAAATACCATGGCATAATTGTATGTTTGAAACCTTTTGTATAAGCTGTTGATAATTGAAAAATTCATGTATATTTTCAAATGTCCAGGGTGGCAGAAATGGGTATTTTATTATGAATTGACAAGGTAATAAGAGTAAGCATGATAATGTAGCATCCAGAGGACCCATGGCAGAGTGGAAACGTGTGCAGACCTTTCAAATACTGATAAAAATAGCTAATTTCAAGTATGGGTAGGTTGGTACACTTTCCATGTCAGGTGGTACAACCAATGTAAAACTAGGAAAATGCTATTTTATCATAAACTTCTTTATTGTATTTAAAAATTCCATGTATGTTTTGAGCAATCAAAAAATGACTGTAGACACTGAAATGTTATTTAACAATTGAAACTTGTTTAAACGCATTGTTCCTGACTAAAAAAATATGCATTGCGCTATTTTATGTTCTTATGCAAATGTTCTGGTATGATTGTGCAAACTGGCTGACTTGCACTTTATCAGCACTGGCCAGGATGCTGCATATGTTAATGCGTTGATATGTAAATGTGGGCGGTCATATGTTAATATCTTCATAGTCATTGTAACCATGATGATTAATGACATTTAATAGCTGTGGTGGAGATTTGCATTAGTTTTATGCAGACATACTCTAACAAATTAACAAAGTCCTTTAAGGCAAGTCAGTTCACTTGGCAGCCATTTTGGTTACACCCTCAAGCAACTAAAAACTTTTCAAATCACACTAAAAAAAAAACTAAACAATTCTAGCCTAGTCCAGTTATGTGCATTCTCAAGTAAACAAACTTTATCAGACAAGGCACTTTTAACTGATAGATGTGATTTCCATTCCATATGTATTTGAGTTCTCTATTTGTGTTCAGTCTGCTCCCTGTCTTCTCTCCATACTGTCTCTGAACATCAAACTAGGCTTGTCCTTTTTTATTTCAACATATCAGGCCCAAAACATGTTTTTGTCTAGCCAGATTTTTGCTATGCTTATGGGTTCCAGCAGAGAGCAGCAGATATCGTTTCCAGTAAATTCCACCGAGCCCCTCCTCAGTCTTTTTACTGTATGTACAGTGTACTGCTCTGAGAGCTGAGAGTGTTGGTTTTGATGCATCATGAACAAGGACCGGTGTCATAGCTGACGTGACAGGAAGTTTGCCTTCACGTCTCACAGCTCTGTGCTCTGCGCCTCCATCATCTTGTGTGTTTCAGCTCTCAAGGTCACACAGACTCCTGTTCTATTAGATCGCGTTCAATCGCTTGAGTACGTCACACTGACACACACTGGCTGGGGGCTGTGTGTGTCAGTCCAGACTCATGCATGTTCCAGTAAACAGATACTCTACTCCAAACTTGGCAGTTAAATAAGAAATGTGATGGTTCAGAAGGAATGTTGTTTATTACTGCTTTATCTTTTGTTGCTTTCAAAGCTCATTGGCACATTTTAGCAGTTTAACAATGCTATAGGTCCGTGTACACAGATAGCAGATAGCAGCAATTTCATGCTATGGTGCCTTTTGTCTTTCCGTTGTAACTCTAGATGGATTCTAAACTAGAGATAGAAACCTTTTCTGTGCTAGGGACAACTGAACAAAACTAAAATATCATAATAAATGAGCTGAAGGAGATTAATTTTACACTTACAATTAATACAGTTAATATTTTTTCAATATTATTTTTTAAGATAAGACCCACAAGATTGTTTTTTTTTTTTTTTGTGCATATATCCAAGTAAGGTTCATATTAGTAATCCAAATTATAATCCTACTATATGGGCCATTCTACAGACTTGGTGCAAACTGCTGTCCCACAACCATAAAACACATTTAAAAAGCATTTAAGTATTCAAATCTTAAATGTTTACTAATATCTTTCTATTATCTATTGAATCCCACTCTCTCTCTCTATCTCTCTAAATTAATAATTTATTGGCTACTTTCAATTGGGAGTTGGCTGTCCCGAACCCTAACCCCTAAATTTCAACTTGTGAAAATACTGAAATTTAGCAATTTTCCGTTGTTGTTTTTAAAAATATCTTTCAAAATACTTTACTATATAGAAAAATATAACAAAATACTATATAGAACCTTTTTTTAATGGTCGCAAAGTTAAAATTCAAGTGTAGTATCTACTCACAGTACGTGATTTCTGGTTTCATATTTTATTGCCTAATACAATGACATTCATACATTTTTAAATGAGGTCTAAGCTTTCAAATACTTTGTAGACCACTAGAATAACCTTGTCTGTGTTTAGTCCTAGAATAGGGTATTGAGTTAACATCCGTTCTGTGGCGTCTTCTAGACCTTTGTTGCATTCCCAGAGGTGGTGTGAATGCTCCACATTCCTCGGCTCAGGTTTACAGAGGAGCTTTCAGGATCCCTGCCTCCTCCTCACTAGTGCAGAGAGCGATGGAGGAAGAACTGGGCCAAATTCAGTGATGCTGTAATGAGCTTTTACTGATCTCAGAACCGTCACCTCCATCTCCATATGAGCAGCTGGTTGGGACATTGATTAAGTCTATGTGTTTTCCATCATAAATCACCTCAGACAAAGGGGAGGGCCTTCACTCACAACCATTTCATTAGAACGGACCCAAACCTGCAGGTTTCAGCAGGTTCCACAAACGGTGCTGCTGACCTGCGTGAGAAAAGGGTTTCCAGTGTGGGTGGATCAATCTCGAAATAGTGATACTCCTGCTATCTGAGCTTAATCTGCATGGCTGATAATACTACTGGGTAAGGAACATCAAGAGTTTGTAATGAAACAGTAATGCATTAAGTTACCAAAAACTCATGCTCAAGAAGTCTCGTAGAATATGAGATGCATGGATACAGATCCAGGATGTACATTTATAAAGTGGGTCAGCGCTGGGTTATATGATTTATCATATTTTTGGAGCTTGATTAATTTCTGATCTTTAAGACTCCTGGCACTCCTCTTTAGGTGAAGATGCATGACATGATTGAATTGCTGACAATCATTGTGTAAATTATGGCTCTGTACTGTAGATGAGCTGTGGCTCCAAAAAAAGTTTGTGGCTGCAAACTTAAATGCGCTTATGTCGTTTATACAATATTACAAATTCTGAGTTGTTTTCGTTTTTTTTTTTTTTTTTTTTTTTTTTGCACTTGATCTCGGGTTTTTATAGATTCAGCCAAAGAAAAAGAAAAAAATTGGCATATTTTTACAAGAGGAATTTTCCAAACCAGTGGTTTAGACCGGGCCTATCATGGTAAGATTGCAAAGACTCGAGTGGAGTTTTCAGCACAGCATTCAGGTTTTAAAGATTTGTTGAGGCCATCTGTATGCAAGTGTGCCCCTTAAAGTTGTCAAAATAACATGCACATTTGAAAATTATACTCTTTCTCTTCTGGCAAAAACATTGATGACTTGTGGGAAGTACTTATGAAATCATAATTACAATGTGCATTCAAGTGATTTTGGTCAGAATAACATAGACTTATTGGGCAATTTTCACCTCTTATTTCAGTTTATCATATCCAGAAAAAGCAAACAAAAAAACAATCATATGTCCCACCCCAGTTTACTCTTTCAATAGGATATACATATATGGCAATACAGAATAACAATGGAAACACTGCTGCTTTAATAAATGATGTTTGGATGCATTCATCCACAGAAAACTACTCCTTGTTCTCCAGCTCAACACAGTTAGTCTTATTGTTTAAATCTGGTTATCTTGATTTACCGCGAGTACCATGTTTTAGTCATCATGTCTCATAGTAGCTGCCGAGCGAACGCACAGAGTAGCATTATAACACTACCTTCAACACACTCAAATGTGTTTAATATGATAAAACAGTGCTGCGTTTCCCCGCATACACATGAGCAGAAGAAGTGTAAGCGGTCGTCTGCGTCATAATAAAAGCTCCACTGCTCTCGATCCACGTGTCGCGCTCGTCTCTCATTAGCAATCGCTCCAGCGGCCTCGTTCCGCTCCCACAGCTTTCAGCCCCACCCTGCTTCATACTACAGTAACGCTAATACGTCTTTAATACATTAGCTCATCCATGAATAGGATTTCTGCCAAGTCCCGTCGGATTCTTTTCCATCGGCTGTAGAGGTGAAGACAACAACTCCCATGAATCATCCAAATCAAGGCGTCATCAAGCTACACCTTAGTTTTAAATTAAGCGAACTCTAGCGGTGAAAATTACATATTGTGCCTGTAAATGTCATTGAAACGTGTTTTTGTTCAGAATGTATGATCATTCTATGATACATTTGAAAAATTAGATTCTATACAATATTAAATGTATTATTTTGTTATATTATATTAATTATATTAATCAAAACATCGCTGCATCTGTCCTCTGATCTCTGTATCTGAGAGCACTGCTCCTATCTGCATGGATCCAGTGGGAGGACCAACATCCAGCGCAGGGAGGGGCTAAGAAGGTGGTGGTGGGGAGGGGGGTGCTCCATTTCTATATTTGTCCTCTTCCTCAGTTGTAATTAGACATAGCATCATGCACAACCCTCTGCTGCAGGAGATGAAGAAGGGAAAAGGTCCATGTTTCAGACAGGTCGTGCTTTGACTGCAGCACACTGCTGATTTTTCATTCCGCTGTAAATCCGGCCGTTTGTTTTTGATGAGCTGGGCTGACTGAGCACAGGCTGCTGGTCTGTGGGGGCGTGTGTGACGGGTTACTGCGTCTGCGTGCAGCAGCCATGCAGAACATCAGCAGAGAGGCTGAATAAGGAAAGGCTCAGGTGTGAGACGATAGGGAACTCTGTCAGAATGGGCCTGAGCGCGCTGATAAGACAAGACAGACGACATATCAGTGAGTATCCATCCGTTTTATTCAGACAGGAATGACTATAACCACTTTGAGGAAATTAAAATCCTTGCCGCCTTTGTCATGTGGTTTTACTATTGTTTGTATATATATATACTACACTGCACACTGCACTATTATACACTACTGTTTCTACACTGCACTGCTTGTGGTCTTCTCTAGTTGTAGTATTTTAGTTTCCCAGACATTGTGGAAGATAAGATTACTATTTTCAGAGGCTCCATCTTGAATTGTTTTTATTTTTGTATTATATTCATCTTTTTCTTACCCCACTGGCAAAATTTGATTCACTAAAGTATGTAAGATCTATGAAAATAAGTATTAAAATATTGCATTTCAAGTAAACTTACTTAATGTTAAAGCTTATTTATTTGTGTGTTTATTTATTTATAGATACTTTTTTTGGGGAAAAAAACCTAGACTTACATCACCAAGGAAAAAACTGGGAAAAAACCTTTAGACTTTCAGTGCTTTTGCGTTTTGTAACCAGTTTTGTTGAGCCAAAATCTTCTCATTCAATTAGATGCATTGGGATGTAAAATACATTAATGTGCATTATTTTAATGGACTTATTTGATTTTAGGGGAAATATGGTGTCGGATCTAATGTAAATCAAGTGCTTATCCTGCAGTTTGTATTACTTTACTGAACTGCAATGGCTAAGTAGGTCATTAAAGCTTGTGTACGTTTCTGTTAGTTTTATATATATATATAAATAATCAATGCTTTCATTTATTTAATGCACCTTTGAAGTGGCTTAGTGTTGGATCGGCATTTTCTATCAATTAACGGGACACAGTTCTTGTCTTTGATGTGGAGGCTTGTGTGTGTGTGTGTGTGTGTGTTGAATGATGCATGGGGAGTCTGCATTACTGAGATGATGCAGAGAAGTAAATTACAGCAGACACTACAAAGACAACATGACCTCTTTGTGGACTTTGCCTGACTGGATGCTTCATTTGCATATTGAAACCTCTGAATCACATCAGCCCTTGGAGTCGAAGGGTCGAAATCACGTTTGCAGGGACAAGAAGATGTTGGGATGTTTTATAGAGGACAATCATAGCTGTTGGCTGAGCCCAAAATTGTGTGGAAACTTCTGAGGAAAAGCGTTGGTGAAGTTGCACTTGAAAATGCTACACTAGTGTTTTGGGAATAGTCCTCGAGGTGCTGGCTTTCTGAAACCAGAAAGAATTGGGTACTGTGTAGGGGAGATCTCTTGTTGTCGCTGTGTCACTCATCAGGGCCTGTTGTTTCTGCAGCCTTAAATCCATCATCGTCATCATCTCTCTCATTCTTTCTCTGGAGCTGATGACATTTAGTGGAGAGTTGAACTGGGCATATATGTAAGGGATAGTCCACGGCTAGCTGTGTGTTAAACTATTTTAATGCACAACCTGGAGGCAAAAGGTGGTATAATTGTTCAATGCACAGCTAGCCGTGGATTATCCTGCTTATACCATGGTCATTTGCCGGCATTGACAACTTAAAGCTGTTATGATGTTTGCAGCGCAATATTTGACTGGAACGTTAAAATTGACAGTTATTTTCGTCAGTTACGGCTCATTAGATATAGCATTCTGCCTGCTTTGAATCATATAAGAGATTAAAATGAGTGCATTTATCTAAGAATTATAGCATTTATTTGAAATGATTGAGAGGGAGAGATTTGTACCTGCGTCTTTTCAGCGTCTATTTCTATTAACAACGAAGCTGTGTGTGTAATTACTTCAAAATACCCCATTGCTACTGAGAAATATAATGTAATCAACACTGCCCTACTACTTTTAGTAATAAAATAGCTTCACTACTCAACCACTACAAGTTTCTGTGTGTGTGTGTGCAGCACAATCTCCACTCTCTGTGACTGTGTGCGAGTGACGTGTGTGCGGTGCGCACTTCAATAAAAACTGACTTGGAACTATCTGTGCATTAAACGGTTTTATTGCACACCTTTCATGGTGTATATACCCTCATACACCTCCATGGTGTATATACCCTCCTGAGAACCAGTAAAGTTTTGTGAATTTATTTATTTTTTCCGTGTCATTACATTATTTAGAGCATAAGAAATTTTTGTTGAAAAATTATATTTTATTCATATGTTATGCTCTGTAGAGGACACCAGGAATGCATTTTATCTCTTGAATCTTGAATCTCTGTGTGTGTCTCTTTCCACAGTTGTCTTTACCTGAGGATCAGAACGACCTCACACACAATGGCCTGGACTCAAAGGAACTAGTGTATCTTGTCCAGATATGTTGCCAGGTAAGCTTGTTTCACAGGGAAAAACTAGAACCTCTGTAGCCATTACAGTTTGACAGGGGAAAGAAAATATCATCCCAGGTTCACTGATTTGTTATGGCAACAGAGCAAAAGCTGAGCCCGCTGCCATGCTAGGAAAAATGGTGAAGTTATAAAAAGACCTTTTAAGAGCTTCAGATCAAACAGGCAGGCCAACCACATGCAGTTTTCACAGCAATTTATCTGTTTCATGGAATGCGTCCGGATTTAGGAAAAGACAGGATTTTCAAAGAGGCCAAGATGAAGACAAAGCTGTAAATGTAAATACTCTTGGACTTGCATTTCTTTCCATACCGAAACAATGGTATTTTTGCTCTGGGAGGGTTTTGTACTCGTCCACAGAACTTCTAAAAATATGAATTCAGAGCCCGTTTTTGTGCTGGTGAGTGTGAGAGCTGAAAGGATTTAGAAGAGTCCCGCTCTGCTGTTTCTGAACCACTGGAGCAAATCTTATTGTTTTACATCGGCATGAAGTCTACAAACCACAGACACATGATCCTTCAGAAATCATTCAAAATTCTGACTTGGTGCTACAAAAACATTTCTGTAACACTTTCTATGAAGTCCTTGCTCATAATGAATTATAGCTCCAAGTGAGTATTACTACTCTATAAATATACATTATAAGAAGTGTGTGTGTGTGTATGTATATATATGTGTGGGGGATGTTTTCTTGGCACACTTTAGGCCCCTTAGTGCCAATTGGGCATCGTTTAAATGCCACGGCCTACCTGAGCATTGTTTCTGACCATGTCCATCCCTTTATGACCACCATGTACCCATTCTCTGATGGCTACTTCCAGCAGGATAATGCACCATGTCACAAAGCTCGAATCATTTCAAATTGGTTTCTTGAACATGACAATGAGTTCACTGTACTAAAATGGCCCCCACAGTCACCAGATCTCAACCCAATAGAGCATCTTTGGGATGTGGTGGAATGGGAGCTTAGTGCCTGGATGTGCATCCCACAAATCTCCATCAACTGCAAGATGCTATCCTATCAATATGGGCCAACATTTCTAAAGAATGCTTTCAGCACCTTGTTGAATCAATGCCATATAGAATTAAGGCAGTTCTGAAGGCAAAAGGGGGTCAAACACAGTATTAGTGTGGTGTTCTAATAATCCTTTAGGTGTGTGTGTGTATATATATATATATATATATATATATATATATATATATATATATATATATATATATATATATATATATATATATATATATATATATATATATATATATATATATATATATATATATACATGTACATACATACATACATACATACATATATACATACGTATACATACATATATACACATACATACATACATATATACATATACATATATACATACATACATGTATACATACATGTACATGTATACACATGTACATGTATACACATACGTATACACATACACATATACACATACATGTATACACATACATATACACATACATATACATATACATGTATACACATACATATACATGTATACACATACATATACACATACATGTATACACATACATATACACATACATGTATACACATACATGTATACACATACACATACATATACATGTATACATATACATATACACATACATGTATACACATGCATGTATACACATACATATACACATACATACATACGTATACACATACGTATACACATACATGTATACATATACATATACACATACACGTATACGTATACATATACACATACACATACATGTATACACATACATGTATACACATACATGTATACACATGTGTATACATACATGTATACATATATGTATACACATACATGTATACATATATATATACACATACATGTATACGTATACATATACATATACATGTATACACATACATATACATATACATGTATACATACACATATATACATATACATACATGTATACACATACATGTGTGTGTGTGTGTGTATATATATATATATATATGTATACATGTATGTGTATATATATATATGTGTGTATGTATGTTAATGGAAAGTCATGTTAATAAAGAGTCTAGAAATGTTAGTAACACATCAGGTAATGTTGAAATAGTGTACACTTTACAATAAGGGTCACAAATGTAAGTAATGATCGTAAAGTGCGTATGAACATGAACAACCTACCCGTTGATGTTCAGATGGTTTCCACTGTAGAATTATGTTCACCAACAGCCCAAAATCAATGGCTTATTAAATAATGTTGATAAGGTACACGACAGCATTTCTACCTTTAGAGTGAGATGGTGAGTTAGAAATGTTCATCCTTGGTGTGTGTCAACTGCTATGTAAACTAATGTAAATATGTACAGTAAGATAACCTTACAAAACAGTAAAGCTACAGACACTGTTCGTGGTTAGTTCATGTTAACTAATGCTTTAACTAATTGTGCTGTTAATGTGAATAGATGCATTAATATATGTGTGAGTTAACATTAATGCTGAGCAGAGGTGTTGTTCATGGTTAGTTCATGTTAACTAATGCATTAACTAATGTTAACTAATACAACCTTATTGTAAAGTGTTACCATTATTTTTTTTATAATTACTATAATTTACTAATTACATAAGTCATGCATTTGCTTTTTCAATACTCATGCTCATAATCCATCAACCAAGATTCATTCAAGATTCAAGAGTTTTATTTGTCACATACACAGTTATATACAGAATATACAACCGGCAGTGAAATGTAAACAGGTCCGCTCCATGGACAGTGCAAATTCACAGTTAAAAACACAAGGAGGAAATTATATAGAAATAGGATTAAAAAAAAAGGTCTGTCTGTCTGTCTGTCTGTCTGTCTGTCTGTCTGTCTGTCTGTCTGTCTGTCTGTCTGTCTGTCTGTCTGTCTATCTCTATCTATCTATCTATCTATCTATCTATCTATCTATCTATCTATCTATCTATCTATCTGTCTATCTATCTGTATATCTGTCTATCTGTATATCTGTCTATCTGTATATCTGTCTATCTGTATATCTGTCTATCTGTATATCTGTCTATCTGTATATCTGTATATCTGTCTATCTATCTGTCTATCTATCTGTCTATCTATCTGTCTATCTGTATATCTATCTGTCTATCTGTAGAATTATAAATAATCAAGTCAAGAGAAAAAAAGTAAAAAATAAGGATAAAGTGGAATAATATAATTGAAGTAGACTGTGCAGTGAGTAAACTGTAGACTTATAAATATGTGGTTAACAAATGTATAAGAGTATAATGTGCAAACAGGTTTATAACAGGTTGTTACACAGTAACAACGCGAGAACAGAAAGTGCAGTGGAATGTCAGTGTATCGATGTTTATCCTGAAGTGAAGTCACGTGACGTTAAGTTCAGGAGTCTGATGGCCTGGGGAAGAAGCTCCTCCTGAGTCTCTCAGTTTTGGCCATCAGGCTTGGAAGCGCTACCAGATGGCAGCAGCGTGAAATGAGGGTTTGCAGGGTGGTTAGAGTCCTTGATGATTTTAGTAGCTCTACCTTTGCAGCGTTTGGTGTAGACGTCCTGCAGAGACGGAGAGCTGACCCTGAGATACGCTCGGATAAGCGCACGACTCTTTGCAGGGCTTTGCAGTCATGACTGGTGCTGTTCCCATACCACGCTGTGATGCACTGAGTTAATACACTTTCTATCGCCCCTAAATAGAAAGTTTTCAGGATAGCTGGTGAAACCCTGAATTTCCTCAGCTGGCACAGGTGGTACAGTCTTTGCCTGGCTTTTTTCACCTGTGTCTGAATGTGAGCAGTCCAGGTCAGGTCCTCGGAGATGTTTACTCCCAGGTACTTGAAGTACCTGGGAGTAAACCACTGATTTATAAGCATTAATTAGTCAATCGTATGGTTCCACAAATGTATTTATAAAGATGCATAATGCATTGCTATAATGTTATTGTTATAGTTACATTGACTTTTTAGTAATTCAGTTTTATTTCTGTTAAATTAGTGAATTACTCTTATTGTGAGTAATAATAGTTACTAACCTCTATAAATGCATTAAGTAGTGAAAACACAGGATGCATTTGCATTTTCCTAAAGCTAATTTTAAGAAATCATGATGTGCTCATTGTACATTTTAAGTTATTTGTAAATGTAACTAATGAACAACAATTCCTGTAATAAAATAATGGAGAAAAAATGTTACATATTAGCAAAACACTGCAACAATATTTCTTAATCTACTTTCAAACTGATATAAGCAATACCATATGCATATGGCTGAGGAGATATAGATTTTAACAAATCAAAATTATCATTCCAGACCTCTCATGCAAACATTAGCCATTACAAACTTGATAACTTGGTACAGCAAACAAGTGTCTCTGCATGGAGCTATTATATATTTTATCTTTATGTATGGTATAGGTCTTAATCAGTCTTTATATTTATAGAATAGTAATACTTATAAATGGGGCTATAATTCATTATAAGCATGGGCTTCATAGAAAGTGTTACCAACATTTCTTATTATTGTTGAAAACAGTAGTGCTACTTAATATTTTTGTGGAAACCATGATACATTTTTTTTTCTGATTTCTTTGATTTAATAGAAAGTTCAAAAGAACAGCATTTATTTGAAATGTTTTGTAACATTATAAGCGTCCATTGTGATTTCTCAAGGTGATTTGAAGGTCTTCTGTATTCAGTATTATTGCTCTTTCTTTATTCCCTCTCATTTCTGTTTATGTGTCTTAGGGTCGTAAGTGGTCAGTGAGGCGTTCATATGAAGAGTTTCGTGTTCTTGACAAGCACCTCCACCTCTGTATCTATGATAGAAGATTCTCTCGGCTTCCTGAACTGCCCCGAATTGACAGCCTGAAGGACAAAGCCGAGGTAGGTTCACCTCACATTTATAGTTGCAGTACACTGTCTGCATGTATCCTTGGTGAAGACAACCCCAGAATGCATTAAGTGTAGTGAAAACTCTAAATGTTGGATGAAAATGGAAATGTTCATCCATTTCAGTACTGAGCAGTATTGATTTAAAAATTGTTCAGTCTAATTATTCAATAGAATGGAACAGGTTCCCATCCACTTTTTCAGCGGCATTGGTTCAGGAAATATTTCCCATAATATTTAATCAAAATAACTTGGCAACAACATCAGTTTTATTCTCTGATGAAGTGTTTACTGATGCAAGGGCGGGACAACCTGTCACTCCCATGACATCACAAACCACAACTATTCAACGATCCAATCAATTCCCGTGGACAAAATCCCAGAATGCATTTTTTTTCTTGTTTGATAAGCTGTTTCACTCGGATATACGTCACAATAGGGAAGAACAGACTATCGCTTATTCCGTTTCATGCCAACTTTAAAGCAAAAAGTATTTGTTTTCACTTTGCATGCATGCATTTCGTATATACTACATGTCTTCAAATATTAGTAGTTTGATTTACGTCATTCACAGAGCTTCATAGGAGTGGACGGATGCTAAAGTGTTCTTTTGGCAGGATTTGCTTGTTTCAGTTCTCTGATTGGTGGAGATTTCCATGCAGAATCATGGGTAATGTAGTTTTTCCACCAGGAATTCTGCTGTTGAACACGATTACCGTATTGTTCCCAATATAAGACAAATAAAAAATATAAAAAAATGGGTTCATCTTATATTCAGGGTCTAGACTTGTCAATAATACACCCACAACAATAGGTGGCGCCAAATACACGTAAAAAGAATTTGCCAAGAAATACGGTGTGTCAGAGTGTAATGTTAGAAAATCGCGAGCGCAAAAAGATGCTTACAGTCAAAGAAAAGCTTACCACAAATGACTGTCATGTTTGCGTGCCTCGCTGACAAGACCAAACTTCCATTGTATGGGATTTTAAAACACAAAATGGTACCCGGATTTCAAGATTTCAGTTCTACTGTTAATTAAATATGCTAGGCTACATGGTTTTCACTATGAGATGGATAGCCTAATTGTTATATAATTAGTTAGATGTATTTATGGTATGCCAAAATGCGATAGTTTGTAAATTTTACCAGTATTTAGCATACTTTCAATACAAAAATGTAAATATGAAATGTATGCAGTATGAAAATTTAATTATTTTTCTTTATAAAATACAAGGTTTGGTCTTCAAAAGCCTTTTTCCAAAAGGTACATCTTGAAAAAGTCATCTTATAATCAGTCGTCTTGTATTCAGAACGATACGGTATTTAAAAAAGTTAGTTAAACAAAACAAAAGCATATACTATTGATTTAACAACCCCATAGCTCACAGCAGGCATGTCTTTAAAGGTTTAAAAGTTAGTTTTAAAAGCCAATTCCCCTTCAGACAAAATGTATGGGATTTTTACTTTCAGAGCTCACCTGTTGCACACTACTGTGCCGTTAGCTTAGCAACATGCTAACGTCAAACTCGCTATGCTTCCTGTGCAAAGCTCTATTTATGCATCGCATAGTGTTGCTGCCTATGTAGCATGTGTCAAATTAGTCTTGTGAGGCTCATTTCAGTTAGAATGCTCCATTAGAAGCTACAGTATAGATGGCAGACAACAAGGCCACTCACTAGGTTTGGAACAGAGTTATTGTGTTGGATCAATGGATTATATCTCAAAGGGACCACAATGAGAGTGTTGAAACTCGTCTCTTTGTTTATTATCCGTTCTCTGTGTCTCTTTTTTTTTTTTTTTTTTTTTTTCTCCGTAGACACTTTCTCAGATGATTACTGCATACATTTCCCGTCTCTCAGCCATCGCTGATAACAAGATCAACTGCGGGCCGGCACTCACATGGATGGAGGTATAAATGTCACTCCTGCTTGTTAAGCTATACACTACACCTGAAGGCTTCCTGTGGCTGCCTGCCCAAAGCCTGCCTCTTAAAATACAGATGCGATTTGACCATAGTGTATTTAACAAAAGAGTTTTCACACCTTTGCTTTAGCAACAGTACATTTCTCACGATGTCTCATGAAACACAATCCCAGTTTAGTATAGACTTCAGACCTTTTGTGTATAATACAGCAGTTCACACCCACTTTCTTATATGTAGTTAGTCATTAACAAGGATAGGAGACACCTGACTCAACTTGTCTCGGCGTTCTCAGTCGCATGAGCTGTTTGCTTGCTCTTTCCCAGCGTCTTGTGTATTTTCTACACTGACGTTGCACCTTTCAGGTCATTGTAAAAGGAAATATGAAATCACTACATAAGGTGATGATTTATTAATTACTGATTATATCAGCATGTGCTCGTATGTTTTAATGCGTCTTTCTTCACTCTCTTAGATTGATAACAAAGGGAACCACCTGCTGGTTCACGATGAATCTTCCATTAATGTTCCCGCTGTAGCTGCGGCCCATGTCATAAAGCGTTACATCGCCCAAGCAGCAGATGAGCTCTCTTTTGAGGTATTGTTATAGTATTGTTCTATATGGATTTGGTTTATAGTAAGTTTTTGGAGTATTAGTAACTGAAGCGTAATTTCTCTTTAAAAGGTTGGAGACATAGTATCAGTAATTGATATGCCTCCTAAAGAAGACACTGGCTGGTGGAGGGGCAAACATGGTTTTCAAGTGGGTGTAGAATGCTGCATTGTTTTACTTTACTCTACTTTATTTTACTTTATTTCACTTTTTGCTTTAGTTGTTTTTGTTTTTGTTATTTTACGTACTTTACATTTGCTTGGCTTTACTTTTTATTTTACTTGATTTTACTCTGCTCTACTTTTTTACTTTTACTTTTATTTTACTTTACATTTTTACTTTGCTTTTGCTTTACTCTGCTTTACTTTTCTTTTGCTTTACTCTGCTTTACTTTGCTTTACTTTTGCTTTACTTTGCTTTACTTTACTTTTGCTTTACTCTGCTTTACTCTGCTTTACTTTTTTTGCTTTACTCTGCTTTACTTTACTTTTTGTTTTACTCTGCTTTACTTTTTGCTTTACTTTTGCTTTACTCTGCTTTACTTTTGCTTTACTCTGCTTTACTTTTGCTTTACTCTGCCTTACTTTATTTTTGCTTCACTCTACTTTTCTTTTGCTTTACTCTGCTTTACTTTAGCTTTACTCTACTTTGCTTTACTTTTGCTTTACTCTGCTTTACTTTACTTTTGCTTTACTCTACTTTGCTTTACTTTTTGCTTTACTTTGCTTTACTCTGCTTTACTTTACTTTTGCTTTACTCTACTTTGCTTTTTGCTTTACTCTGCTTTACTTTTGCTTTACTTTACTTTTGCTTTACTCTGCTTTACTTTATTTTTGCTTCACTCTACTTTGCTTTTGCTTTACTCTGCTTTTTTGCTTCACTCTACTTTGCTTTTGCTTTACTCTGCTTTACTTTACTTTACTCTACTTTTCTTTGCTTTACTTTTGCTTTACTTTGCTCTGCTCTGCCCCGCTCTACTTTACTTTGCTTTGCTCTACTTTACTTTGTTACTTTACTTTTGCTTTACTTTACTTTACTTTGCTCTACTTTGCTTTACTTTGCTCTGCTCTACTCTATTTTATTTTAAGTTTTCAAAAAAATAATTCAACAGAATAATTGATGTATGTTTTATATTGTAATATTCTTCAAAATAAAGTCACCATATATTCCTCTTATGTCACGGCACTGCAGTTTATTCCACTGCATGCGTGGTTTCATTAAAAATCCCTTATGTGTTGGAAAACTTTCATCATTTTAGAATTATGTTTACTACACATTTGAGATGTTTTTGTCGTTTTATTGGTCACCTCTAAGTCACAACATCAGCTCATTACATTTAGTGTTTCTCCTGGTGGTGATAAACGTGTTGTAAAGTAATTCCTACTGATACACAGGGCGATAGATAATGTATTCATATTGTGCTGCAGAAAGATTGTAAATTTTATATACAGAGGGATTCCCAGACTTGTTCACAGCTGTGTCTTTAAGGGATTTCAGATGGTTTTAAGAGAGTAATTATGATAGTTTTGGATTCACAGCATTCATCGTTTTATCTTTCCATTCACAGGTGGGATTCTTTCCGTCTGAATGTGTGGAACTAATTAGTGAGAAAATCCCTTCAAACGTGACCAGCTCATTGACCAAACCAGGTACACACTTTTTGCCCAGAATATTGTAAAATGGAGATAAGTGTAACACCCTAAATTTCTTCCATTAGCCCATATGACACTCATCAGCTGATCAGGATAATTAAATAAAAATAATGTAACCCATTACAAATTATTATTTTTATGATAAGGACCAACTAAGACCATTAATTTTGAAGGAAGAATAAAACATCTTTCTCATAGGTGTATTATTTTTAATTAAATTTCAAATGAAATTTTAACACTGATTTGAAAGCTTTGTTATTTTAATTTTCTGTAGTGTCTAAGAAGCATGGCAAGCTGATCACATTTCTGCGCACATTCATGAAGTCGCGTCCCACCAAGCAGAAGCTGAAACAGCGAGGTATCCTGAAAGAGAGGGTGTTCGGCTGTGACCTTGGAGAACATTTGCTGAACTCAGGCCATGATGGTGAGAGGAGAGAGACATTTGAGGAAGTTTTTTTATATCTAAAAGGTAATTTTGTGTAAATCATATTAAAAGTGCAGATTTCATGTGTGTCCAACAGTTCCACAGGTCATCAGAAGCTGCACAGAGTTCATTGAGAGACATGGAGTTGTGGACGGAATTTACCGCTTGTCTGGAATTTCCTCTAACATTCAGAAACTGAGGTGAGGTCTATGTTTAAAAAATGTGTAGAAAATTTACTTTTTTTTTTTTTTGGTTGTATATAAAAATGTGAACAGCATATACAGGGATGGGCAGTATTTCAGATACATACTATTTTGTATTTTAAAGCCTTTAAAAAACAAACAAATGCAATTTGTATTTAAATGCATTTAAGTTTAGTATTTTTATATTTTCAAAATGCATAATATACTTTGTGCCAGCCAACCTCTTTATTAGGCTGCCGATTTTCTGTATCAACTAGTTCAGGCCCCCCAACCCCAACTTTCATGCACGTGAGCTGCAGCTGTACGACTCCATCTAGCTTTGGATGAGCGAATTTTCAGCAATAATAAGGAATAAGATAAGGTCAGGATGGCATGGTCGATTCTACTTAAATTGGACCATCATTCAGATTTGCCTTCAGTTGACATGAAGAAATAAAAGAGCAACTGGCAAGGGGAAAATAGTGTTAGCCAGTCAGTCTTCATAGTTAAAGGCACAATATGTAAGATTTTTGGATTTAAAATATCCAAAAGCCACTAGGACAGTGTTATATATTTAGTTGACTGGTGTATTTGCATTATCCCAAATGTTTCCAAGAATGTTTAAATCCAGAGCAATAAGCAATTTTAACCAGGACACGGACTGTGTCCATGCGTCGCCTGTCAATGACATCATAACCGCGTTACCCTCGATTTCCGATGCTTTTTTTGTGTTTTATTAGACAGGTGAGCAACTGTTTGGATACATTCATTGACAGAAAACGAATCATTGTTCTCCAGCTCAACACAGTTAGTCTTATTGTTTAAATCTGGTTTTCTTGATTTACCGCGAGTACCATGTTTTACCATGCCCTAATATCGATCTAGCTCACTGCAGTGTGAACAAGTGTCTCATAGCAGCCGCCGAGCGAACGCACAGAGTAGCATTATAACATAACTTTCAGCATAATCAAATAATGTATCTAATATGATAAAACAGTGCTGTGTATGCATGACCGGAAAAGGCAAAAGCGGTCATCTGTGGCATAATAAAAGTGCAAATCAAGGCGTCATCAAGCTACGTCTTTGTTTTGAATAAGCAACCTCTAGCGGTGAAAAATTACATATTGTAGCTTTAATTGGTTGTTGGTTTTATCAACCTGCTAGTCAATTATGTTTAAGCATTACTGTTTGCTAGAACTGGGTGATATGATGATATACTATATCGTGGTGATGATATAGGAAAGGTAAAAATAGATGCACTCTTTATATAAGCATAAGGTACAAGAGGCTGTGCTGTATCATGAATAAGTCACAGCTGAATGGGTGTGGTTATGCACGATGAGCCATGACTTATTCACGATACAGCACTAGCCTTGAGCACCTTTTTATTGCTTTTATAAAACAGTTGCCACACAATACAAATATTAAAGCCAAAAAATATGTATCAATGTAACTTTCATGAAGTAAAATAGTCCCTGATCGTGAACAGCAACAGAAGTTACATTATTACACCATTAGATGCTGTCAAATACTGTCTTTATGAGTGATTCAGTAAGTAGAGATGACTTTTATATTGAAAGGACTGAAAATTGTTGTGAACATGGAGCAAGACAATACTGACAAATGCTTTGACTAGCGCTGTCAGTGACAGGACACGGGAAAACCCCTTAACTGCTAAAAAGACAAGATATCGCTGCGGACATTCAATCAGATTTATTATTATGAACATAGGACTGACATGAAGGAAAATGCTGTAACTAAATGCAGGTAATAAACGCTCACTCAGTCGCTCTCTCTCACCATAATACAGTAAGCTTCAATGAACAATATCAATTGAGAACAAACATATGTTTACATTGCTATGAGTTTTTGCTAAGGGTGTTGTGTAGTGATACACAGAACTGTTGAGTGAAGCGGTCATAGCGTGTTTTATTGTGAATAACTCAGAATTAACCATTTTATAAATTGTTTATATGTCGCAGTATGCAGCTTTTATAGTGGATAGGAGTTATTGACACGTTAGAGCGATAAAGAAACAGATGAATGGAGTTATTAAAAGTACAATATCCCATAAAAGAAAAACTCATTCAGTATTCGCACACTGACAGGCAGCTTTCTTTACATGGCTAAACAGTCAAAACCACACAAAAATATGTCAAAATTACTCCTCTTGACTGAATAAATAAATGAATACAGTGAAGATTATGTAGTGTTTTATTTCACATTTTCACACTTTATTAAATTTCTGTAGTATTTCTTTCTTGGCTCTCTTTATTTATTTAATTTGTATCCTGCTGTTATTTTTAATTGTCCTATAAATTGTCATTTTGTTTCTTTGTTCTTTATCTTGAATAATTGCTTACATTTAGTTAAAGGGTTAGTTCACCCAAAAATAAAAAAATCTGGCATTAATTGCTCACCCTCATGTCCTTCCAAACCCATAAGATCTTTGTTCATCTTCAGAACGAAACTATTCTGACCCACGCTATTATTACCACTTTCAAGGGATTGAAAGATAGTATAGGTAGTTTCTGTGGTATTGAGAATAGTAAAATTTCATTGGTATCTAAAATTTTGGTATAACAACCTTATTTACAGAAAAAAAAACTACATTGTGAAAATTAATCATATCGTGATATAAGATTTTGGTCATATCTCACCTCCCTGCTCCTTGCTAGATAGCAGGAAAAATCCCCACAGTCTTACATGTGATTTATTTAGTAGTGTTCGCCACAATTAATAGCTGCAGTGTAACCTGGTTAGAAATAAGTATAGAAATGGCGCACAGATGACACCTTAAACCCAGTCTTTTTGAGAAGTTGGTGGTAGGTGAAATGAAAACAAAAGTTTCTAGACCAAACAGTTGTACCCACCAAAAATTTCTTTACCTTCAGAATAGGTCCAGATAGATTTCAGCCTGATAGTGATACTTCACTGAATGGCCAAATTCACCTGTATTTTCAAAATACAAAATACTGTATTTTTCCACACAGTATTTGGCATTTTATTTTGATACTTTTCAACTGAGGTATTTTTATTTTAAATACATTTTCATGCATTATGCCCGTGTGTGTGTGTGTGTGTGTGTCCTGGTAAACCCTACCTAATGGGACAAAATGTCTAAGATGGCAATGTCGTTGTGGGGACATTTTTTGGTCCCCATAAGGAAAACGTGTGTATATATATATACGTATGTGTGTGATATTATTTATATATATGTATGTATATATGTATGTATGTATGTGTGTGTGTGATATTATATATAATACATGCAATCATGCACGCACGCGCTATCGTTCAAAAGTTTGGGGTTGGTAAGACTTCAGGTCTTTTATGCTCACCAAGCTTTCATTTATTTGATCAAAAATACAGTAAAAACGGTATCCTTGTAAACAGTTAAACAGTTAAACAGTTTTGCTGCCTAATATTTTCATGGAAACCATGCTACTTTTTTTTTTTGAATGAACAAAGTTCAATACAGTTAAACAAATTTTATAAAAGAATATGCATCAACTTCCTGTGTCTGCAGGCATGAGTTTGACTCGGAGCATGTTCCAGATCTCACGAAGGACAGCTACGTCCAGGACATTCATTCGGTGGGATCGCTGTGCAAACTTTACTTCCGGGAGCTTCCCAACCCACTGCTGACCTACCAGCTATATGAGAAATTTTCAGTAAGCTTCCAGCTACACAGATACATTGATGCTTTTTGTGCTGTACCAATATTGGAGCACAGAGGTGATGTTTTGGCATATTTTCCCAGGACGCTGTATCGGCAGCCACTGATGAGGAGAGGCTGGTCAAAGTCCATGACGTCATACAGCAGCTGCCTCCACCACACTACAGGTTAGATGAGTGCACAGCATCCTCTGCTGATGAGAAAGAGAAGTGCGGTTTTTTGCTCATTAAGTATAAATATGTGATGCATAATAATAACAAATAAAGAAAGGAATGCATCTGTGTTTGAGTTTAAAGGGATTTCACCCAATATTTACTCATCCTCATGTCATTCCAAACCTGTATGACTTTATGACTTGTCAGTGAAAGTGAGTGGGAACTAGTGGACAAAAACGTTCTTGAAAATATATTTTTTTCTGTAAAAAAACCCCAAAATCCTTTTAGTTTTAAATGACTTGAGGAAGAATAAAAGATGACAATAAGGATATTAATGGACATCTTTGTTCTTGTGTTTTGTTTCCAGGACTCTCGAGTTTCTAATGAGACATTTATCCCGTATGGGAACATACAGTGCCGTCACCAACATGCACTGCAAAAACCTTGCAATTGTCTGGGCTCCAAATCTTCTCAGGTGACTTCAACAGTACTTTTGGGTAAATTTGTCTGTAAAGATGTTATTTGTGTCCAAAAAATTCACTGTCCCTCAAATGTTGCAGGTCTAAACAGATTGAGTCAGCGTGTTTCAGCGGTACCTCTGCTTTCATGGAAGTGCGTGTTCAGTCGGTTGTTGTGGAGTTCATCCTTAATCACGTCGATGTTCTGTTCAGTTCCAAACTCAGCACTCTGATCCGCCACAGCACAGGTGAGAAATGAGCCTCGGCAATTCTCCTCCCACAAGAATTGATTTTTAGATGAAACTCTACTAATGAGGATATTAAATGAGCTCATGACTCTAACCTGAATCCACAGGCCACACCACTTTAGCTCGACCCAAGACACTAATGGTGAGCTCTCCATCCACCAAGCTGCTGTCTCTGGAGGAAGCCCAGGCCCGGACTCAAGCCCAGCTCATCTCTCCCGTGTCTCCCGACAGCAAGTATATCGATGTGGGAGAGGGGCCTGCTGCCCTGCAGGGCAAGTTCCACACCGTCATAGACTTCCCTTCTGAAAGGTCTGTCAGTTTGTTCTAGTTTTACTCTTGTGGTATTTATCATTTAGCAAAAATGCAAAGTATGTGGAGTAGTAACTGGAAATTGTTGCTGGTAAATGCAGGAAGAAGGGCTCAACCAAGGCAAAGAAGTCTCCCGTGGGAAACTGGCTTTCCTTCTTTAATATGGGAAAGTCCTCTACTACTGCCAAACCCAAACTGCACCGGCATCCCAGTGAGCCTAATGAGATGAAAACCACACCCCTTCCAGGTGCAGCTTTGACTCTCTTTAATATCAACCTGTATCCGTTCCAAATCCTAGTGAGCTGCCTAACCTAGAGGGCATTTTTAGTCATCACTGTCACGTGTTTTTAAAAGAAATTTCTTATCCTTACCAAGGCTTTGTTTTTTTTGTTTTTTTAATTAAAAATACAGTGAAACCATAATATTTTGAATTGTCAGTGATCCTGCCAACGATGTCATATCGTGCTACCCTTGATTTCCATAGAAACAATGGAAATACCAAAGACGCTCTAATATAGTACGTATTTTATTAGACAGGTGAGCAACTGCTCATGGTTATACAGAGCAACACGATTTTTATCATGCCTCAGAGACAACACTATTTTGTCAAGTGGCTAACATAATCAGAGAGAGCTTTCTCCATCATACAATACATTTTAAAATTAATTGCATGTCAGTTAGTCATCCTGTTTTTTTTTTTTTTTATACGATATTCTAATATTGATCTAGATTACTGCAAAGTGCAACAAGTCTCTCATCGCAGCCACCGAGCGAACGCACAGAGTAACGTTATAGCATAACTTTCAACACGCTCAAATGTATTTAGTATGATTGTTTTAACCATGTAAAGCAGCACTGCGTTTCCCCACATACGCAATGGAAAGAGCGGAAGCGGCGACTGCAGCATAATCATAATAAAAGCTCAGAGACGGTGTTTGGCGCAGGTCTCTCTCATTAGCATTCGCTCACACGGGCTCTCGACGCGTCCTGCTTCATACCACCGTAACGTTAATAAAACTTTAATACATCCGCTCATTCATGAACATGATTTCTGCCCGAGTCCGTCCTTTCCATCAGGTGTGGAGGTGAAGTCATGATTCCACACTCATTTACAAAGTTACGCCTTTGTTTTGAATAAGCGACATCTAGCGGCACAACTTACATACTGTGCCTTTAATTTTTTTGGTTTTGTATATTTTGAATTGTAATTTATTCCTGTGATGGCAAAGCTGCATTTTCAGCATCATTACTCTAGTTTTCAGTGTCACATGATCCTTCAGAATTTTTTTTTTTTTTTTTTTTTTTTGTGGAAACCAACCTTTTTTTGGGAGGATTCGAGTAGAACATTTTCGAGTTTTATATTTGAAATAGAAAACTTTTGTAACATTGTCTTTACTGTCAATTTGATCCATTTAATGCACCCTGAATAAAAGTATTAATGTCTTTCAAAAAAAAAAATTTGTGTAAAAACGGTAGTGTAAGCATATGTGGTCAGCAGGATAAAAAAATATATAGTCCAGTGTTTCCCACACATAGACTAATCCGTGGCGGCACGCCACATATTGCGTTTCGTTATTCATATTTTTTGTATTTAAAACGCGTACACAGCATATTCATTCAGCTGCGTTTCCTTTCCCTGCACTCTCTCTCTAACTCTTCTCACACACACGCGCACACAAACACAAGGTGCGTTCCCATACGACCGTCAGGATTGCCAACTCTCATGCATTTGGCGTGAGACACGCTTTCAGGCTCTCACGCTCTCTGCCCAAGTAAATTGCCAAACCTGCGTTTGAAATGAAACAAAGTCTAAGCTTCTAGATTTTTAAGTTTTAATACGAAATTCAAGCAATGAATGGCATTTTGGCACACTTAATGTGGCATAACAGTTAAAGCCAAAGCCGTTGAAAAACAGAGTTGTGACATGCGTTCATCTCACGGCGGCGCGCGCGGTCACGTGGTTCATGGAGCTCTCATTTAGTTCCAAACAAACCAGCGCTGTCAATACATTTGAATGGCTTAAGCGGATAGACAACAGCTTCACTATACAGGTATTTGCAGCAATTTTTGGTTAACAGTACAGCATAGTGTGCATTTGATTATTACATCAACCCCATTTACAGTATCATTTTATTATGGAGAGTGATGGAGATGCAACATTGTTAACATTAATGTCAAAGTTTTTCTTGTATTTAGCCCTCAGGTATTCCTTACTAATTGGTCTCACTCATTGGTGGTCAAATGTGACCATACACCTTAACTATTTTTCTATTAAATAAATGTTCTATATTTTAGTTTAATAATATTTAATGAATATTTTGAGGAGATCTTTTGGTACTAAATTCTATTTGTGCAATAATTATGGTCCATTGATGACCACTTAAAATATTTTTCTTCTAATATTTCTATTATTTATGTTACAATTAGTGTAGTAATTAAGGTTAAAATAGAGAATTCCAGTGAAAAGAGGCAAATGAGAGTCATTGTGGCTGGAAAAATAATAATTTTCATTTGTAATGCCATCACCCACTAGGTGCCTGCATGGCTCTTTAATAAATATACATGTATCTAATCTAGTTGCTCAAAAAAGTATTGCAGATCATAACTTACTTATTTTTATGTTTTGCATTTGAATACATATTTAGACATGATCAAACACTAGATTTTTTTTTTTTTAATGTGAAATTTTAAAAGGTTAATAACGTACATCCTAATATTTTAAGAAATACTTATGCACATACAATCAAACAACAATCAAATTTGGCAATCAACCCACCCCATCTGACATGGAACACCCCCCACCCCGGTGCCACCACCACAAATTGCTTTCGAATCTGTGGGAAACACTGTAGTCATTGAACTCGATTTTTGTTGATTTTTACAGGTGGAAGAGGTGACACTGGAACACTAAGATCTGCTAAAAGTGAAGAATCTCTATCCTCTTCACATAACTTTGAGGGTAAAAATCCTATTTCCTTTTTTTCCAATTCCATATTTAAAGGTGTTTTAAGCTTTTTTTTTATTTTTTATACCACTTGTCAAATATTTCTACTGCCTAACACATAACACTGAAATATACTTCCTGAGATATCACATCTGTCTCTCACATTCTGTTAATGTGCCTTCGGGGTTTGCTGACACGTCTTTGGTGGTGTGGTTTAGGAGAAAGGGCCCCTCTACAGAACCTTTAATACAGTTGTTTCCAGTGATTATTCACCTGTTTTACAGTTGTTACTGTATGTTAATCCATAGACTGATCTCTGTTGTTCTGTCTCAGGTGGATCAAATATTTATCGTCCACGTAGACCGCTCTCCACCAGTGATGCTTTGTCAATCTCCTTCAATGAGGAGCTGCTGGACAGCAGATTGACTGGAGACTCCCGGTCCAGTCTCAAATACCACATAAAGGACACTGTTTCCTCTTCCTCTTGTGTGCCAGCTCTTATATCTCCACCCCACCCTGCAGCAGAAGCTGAGTTTATAAGCATAGCCTCCTTAGACATAGACCCATTGGCCTTTCAGTCCACGCAGCTGGTTGATCCCACAGTATCTGAAGGGAAGAAAAGAGGCAGTCGCAAGAAGGCAGGAGGCAGCCGCATTGATTCTGAGCCTTCAGACAAAGTCACAAGTCCCTCCCAGCCACCTGATCTCATCCCACTGCACTCAGAAGATGCAAATCACAAACCCTCTGAAGTGCCAGCCACCTCCACTAACCTGGAGGTGGGCACCTCTAAGACTGGCCAAGAGGGCACAGCAAAGAGCTCAGTAGCAAAGAGTAGTACTGTGTCCTGTCCTTCTGACATTATGTCCCTTGTGAAAAAGCCCAGTGTGTCCACGAGAGGTGGTGAAGGCCATCAGCGTTCTGCAAGTTTTTGCAAAGCGGAAAATAAATATGCAGATGTCAAGGAGCACAGAAGAGCAGACTCAGGTCAGTGTCAGCCTCACATTCATCCAAATACTCAAATTATCCACATAAAAAGGAACATATGTTCTGCTACAAGCGTTATTTACAGAAATTGCTGAATCCAACACTTATTTATTTAGTTTACTTTCCCTAAAACAGTAACTGAATGTGTTAAGCTGTTAATTACGACAATCAATATAATAAATAGTTTATAAATAAATATTTGAACAGCCCTAATATTTTAAGTAGTGCTTTTTGATTTATTGGATTAACAATGCAAAAGAAAAACATTTCTAAGTACCCCTTGGAACTAGCTTAAGGGTATGAATGCCCCAGTTTGGGAATGTTAACAAGGCTAGCATTTAACTTGAATACAGACAATAAATAATGATGAGAGAAAGCTAACAATGTTAGCAAAACCATTATTTGACATAATGGAATATGTGGAATAGGATATTTATGAGAGAAAGGCAGAAAGTTAACATTAACCTTTCTTTCAAATTTTATTTTGGTCATGTATTCCTCTCTTTAAAGTGTTGGTTTGTTTTTCTCCTTCTAGGTGCAGTGACATTTGAATGTACGCCTGGTTTGGTGAGGTCTGTGTCTCTCATAACTCCCCAGCCTTCAGTAAAAAGTGCCGCCCGTATGCTAGCTCTAGCACTAGCAGAATCCGCCCAGCAGGCCACTCGACTCAAACGTGGAAGCTCTGAACCCCCCACACCCATTTCTCCAGTTCATCATCAGAACCCACTCTTCACTCTCCAGTTTCCTCCTCCTCTACAGACATCCTCTGATAGAGAGGAACAGTATGTGTCTAGCAGGACTTTCCCAGATCCATCAAGCACCATGTCTACTGAGAGCCACACCGATGCAGGCAGCCTACGCAGCACCTGCGCCTGCCATGGAAGTGAGAGCGGACTCAGCTTCTCTGATGGTTGTGATGCACCAGCTGGTGGCCAGTGCACCCATGTGCTCTCTCAGGGTTTCTCTCCTCGCAGAGATCCAGAGATTCAGCTGGCTTCAAAGAGCAAGACAACTATGAGAGCTAACATCCGTCATGTTGGAGTTGGTACAGATGGAGGTGGATCAAGTCTTGATGCTGAGATGGAGGTAGGTGGAAGTTTACAGCCAACTCTTTCGGAGAGATTTTCTTCCCTGGATAGTCATTCAGCCATCGATTCACTGCACAACAAGCAGGCTGCTAATGCCGCCAACTTCCGAGCCATATTGGCAGAAACAGCCATGCCAGCTTCAGTGCATGAAGCTCTTCCACAAGCTTCAAGCACTCCACCAAGTGTAGTGTATCAGTACAAACCCAGAGACCAAATGTCTGCTTACTCCCAACACTGGTCAAGTCCAGTTGGGCAAAGCACCCCTTATTATCAGCCTGACGATGAACATCCCCACCCCAGAGTTCTCTCAAGAAACTACTGCAATACCCTTGCACCACGATCCCTACACCAGTCCATTAAATACAAAGGTCAACGGGAAGACTACTCCTCAGTCGGTCTCTATAGACATGGAGGACCAAGGTATCCACCATTAGATGGAGCCTCCGTCTACCCCACTATCCGCAGGGTACGTTCAATGCACACTCCACCAGAGGACAAGTTTTTCTTCCTCCAGCATCAAGGCAGCCAGAGGAAACCTTACCAAAAACCACCGGCATCGGACATCCAGCAAGTGCGGCCTTACTTTGAAGATGGGAAGGTTCGGTATAGGTACAGCCCCTATTCAGAGGCTCGATACAACCAATACCGAGAGAACAGTCATGGGTACACTCTCTCTTACACACTTGGCAAACTGCCTTCTCGTTCATCAAAGGTTATGGGCAGTACAGAGTACTACCAAAAGCCTCTACGCAACCTCCCGGTGAACAGTGAGTCCGATTTCATGACCAGAGATGTCGATCTCCAGCCAAGAATGAAGAACCCTTCTCTCTATGGGGCTTTTAATTCAGGTTTATCTGATCGACATTTTAGTCAGTCCATTAGGCAGGAAAACGCAGCCAGGGAGAGGTCGTCGGGTCCAGTTGTGTCCCAGCCTCATCTTGTCAGAGGCGACCGTCAGTGCCAAGAAACAACGCACACTAGGAGCAGGTCAAACTCTGGGAAGGAGATGCTGATTTCAACTGAAGGGGCTGATGGGAAGTACAGGGTGACCATGGTGTCCCATTACTCCCCAGAGCACCCACTTTCTGAGCCTGAAATGCCTGTGCCCTCAAAGTCAGACAGGCATGGTAGTGGGCAGGGATCTAAATCAGCTCATATAATGAAGCCGAGTCGATCAATGCACAACTATCCACAACACAGACTCGAGACAACAGCACTGCCACGTAACCTGACCCTGCATAAGGAGTACAGCTGCCCTGACTTCAAACACACCGGGTCCAGCAATAGCTTCGGTGTAACACACCGCAACCAAGACAGGCTGAGGTATAAGACTCTCAGCAACTCCAAAGAGGACTACCAGTACATGCGAGCAATGAGCAGGGACCCTCAGAGGTCGAAGAGATCGCAAAGTGTAAAAACTCGCCATCCATCTAGTCAAGCGAAAATGCCCCTGGACCGGGACCCCAGACTTTCGTTCTCTTCCCAGAGTAGGACAAGAACTCGTAGCATGTTTGTGCCATCGGACTATTCTGAAAGTTATGTATCTATACATCCCAAAGTCCCTAAGAACAGCCGGGCAAGTTCTGGCATTTTCCCGAACTATGGCTGCATGCCGCTTCATAGTAAGAGATTGTATTCTACAGCTGTGGGCCACGCAGGTTTTCACCAGACAGAGCTCAGGCCTGAGATGCAGATTTATGCTGAATGACTGAAAAAAAAAAAACTAATAAATTATCCAGAAATATACAAACTCTGCAGGGCAGTGGTTTTCTATTGTAAATCACATTAAAATAATATTTAAAGTTTAAATATGCTTTAATTGTTCACTGAAGGGTGTCTTTCACTGTATACTCTATATATTACAGTTCAAATGGCTTAAGCTAACACCGTGTAAATTTGGGATATCACTCATGCATTATGGTAATGGATTATCGTGGCTTTGATTTGAAGTGTGTTGCGTTAATTTTGTCCTTTTGTTACTAGAGGTCAGAAGTTGCTAAAAAAATAAACATGGGAGAAAAATTAACAAAGGCTTTCAAAGTTTGCCATAGGAGCCACTGCCTTGTGTTTTTGGGTAAAGAATGTAGTTTTTCTGATGTACCATCACTGTGGACAAACAGTTATACATGATCTGACTTTTAAGGATAATAACTATGAAAGGTCATAGAAGTTTTTTCCTCTGAATTTTATAATCATGCACTTTATAGTTGGTCTGTGTTCTGTAACAACAGGCACTTTAGACATGATCCTTTTTCACTTTTTTGACCGATTGTTTGTAGTAATCATTACATGGTTACATATGGAATTTATGCTGATCTGCTGTTGTCAACTGCTGTTTAAGTTTTTAACAAACGTACTGTTCTTTCTTTCTTTGTTGATTTTTATGTTTTTTTTTTTTTTTTTTTTTTAAAGGTCTTCATTTTGCTTTACTCTCATTAAAGTTATTTATTCAAAATCATGACATGTACCATTGTTACTCCTAATGTAATCAGTGCTTAGACCATCATGTTTTGTTTCTTTGGGCAAAATCCTGCCAAATAATTGTTGAATTATAACCGTATGAAGACGGTTTGCTTTCTTAAATTGGAGAGACTACTGTTGTTCTAAGATTTATTGGGGCGATTTTGCCAAATCATTTTCAAGTCTGGAAGTTATATTGCTAGCAGTGCTGTTGTTGTTCCGTTTTAATTCATTCATATTAATGACACTGTTTTTGATAGTCCCTGCAGATGTTGAGCAGTGAACAGCAGAGGGCACTGCTGCACTGGAGGACATATCTAATGATGAAGTTTCCTCCATATGAGCTAACATGAGGGCACATCAAAGGTTCAGAGGCACTAGGTTTCTGATGCAATACAATTATTATTTCTGCAAGACGACGTTTATTGTACATTATCCCAGGCATTTTGGTTTTAAGGTTTTGAACTGTCAGGATGTTGACAAATGAAACAAAGGTGGTGACTTGCAGAGTTGTGTGGCGTATGCTATATTAGATGCTAATTGTTTTTCCCTTTTTTTTTTTTTTGTCAGCCATACAGAGTGAATTGAACAGGAACGGAGTTGTCTTGCCATTCTGGGCTGTAAAATGCTCTTTAAAATGTAGCGCTTTGCATTTAATTCATATTTGCTTCTACATAACTACTAGTTTCTAAAGTAATGGCTTTATATCAAACAGAAGCAATGGTCTACAGTGGAGTAAAACATGTCCTGAGCTCTTGCATGAGGAGCACAAGATCTATTCTTAAAATTCAACATACACTTCCATCCAGCAATTTTTGATGCTTCTGAAGGCTGGAGCCAAATAATTCATAGCTGTTTGGAATTGAAGAAAGCAGATCACTAGCAGTATGGTGTGGAACACACAATGGACCATATGTTGTGTTATGCAGAAGTTGACTGAGTAAAACCGGATTTCATCTCGTTTTGATTCTGTCTGAATTGGAACTTGGGTAAACCCACAAAAAACAAAACAAAAAAAAACTCTTACACTGGCTGTGACTCAGATCATAGACTCTCTCCTCTGTCATTTTCAGCCTTATATGTAATTGTGAAAACACCATCAGCATACTCCTTAAAATCATGTTACGTTGTTTGTGCGTCAAAGTGGCTAAGTGGTGTTGAAAAGACACTGTTTAGAAGCAGGAATGTACCGTATAAGACTAAAGTATCACTATACTGTACGAGTGCCACTAACAGCTGCAGAAATATGCTATTTGGGGATATTTAGAGCCAACAGCAGATGCCTGAACAGCAGAACCCGCTGACATACTCTCATGCTCGGTGTGCAAGAGCTCTGTGTGCCTGGACATACTGGAGCCACAACTAACACAAACGCAGTCTGGAAAGAAATTTATGCTAAATCAAAGATTAAAGGATGCGCTTAGGTTGAATAAAGAGCATTGTTGTTAAGTGGCATGCTTAAGTTGGCTTAACTTATACAGTAAATCGTTACACTATACAATATAGCCCAGAACCATGAAAGAGTCTCCACAAATAAATGCAGCACAATATTCATCCAATTGCATAGGCTACTTTTAAGATCCATTCAAAACAAACTGGGCACTATTAAAACATCTACCTTAATAAAATGAAATATTTCAGGTTTATATGTTGCAAAATGCAGGAATGTATTTCATCAGTATATAACTACTTTTCAATGACACACGGTTGGATGCTTTTTGCCAGCATCATGATAGTATCTACCAGCCAAAAGGGACATCAGGCATATTTTGTTGGGTAACATCATGATTATGTGAGAGGAAAAGATAAATGATTTTAGGACTTTTGTGTTTTTGACAATGATTAGCTTGATTAGCTTAATCTAATGTCTGCCAAGGTGTGTATAACCCAATAGGCCTATGTCTCATTTAAAACTTTAATTGCGCTCATTTCAGTTTATTTTAGCTGTGATGAATAGCACAACATGGCTGAATCTGAAAACTATTTGAGGGGACAGCCATTTGTAGTGGTGTCCAAAACCATAGTGGATGTCCAGTGCACTCATTCAATCCCACATTGTACCACAATAACGAGTGTACAACTGATGTACACTCAACGACTGTCTGAATTCGCTCACTCATTTTCATTCACTCCTACAAGTGAACTGTATTAGTGGAATAGTGGTGATGGAATAGTGACCTAGGGAATAGTGATTGAGGGTTTAGGGGGAGATTTCAGATTCTGCCCATTTTTTCTTCTCAATATCTATTAAAAATTAGGCTAACTAAAGTTAACGGAGTAACTTACATGTTAAGCACAATATTGCCAAATACTCATTTTACTCCACCACTGAAAATAGTTAAACGAAGCCTCCAACAATTAGGCTACACAACTTGCATTTAAATGAAACAGTGTCACTGAACAAATCAGTTGAGCAAAATAATTAAAATGACTCATGCATAAAGACAAAGTTATAGATGAAACCTGTAGAAACATCCCCACCACCACTAATGCAGACTGACAACCTGGCCACGTTCACACAGCAGCAGAATACGATTGGCAGCCCTGTATTTGAGTCGGTCACGTTCACACACATCTCGGTTATTTTCAGGACTCGCAACCGCATTCTCGGAAAACCCACGCTGTGGGAACGGAACCGGACAGGACCGATTCATAGTTTTCACGTCGTCACACGTCCTTTTATAGAAACGCCCACCTGGAGAGCAAAACGAGTCATTTTTACCAGGTTTGTAGTCATTAATGCAGTAAGACAGTGATATTAAAATACAAAATTCAATAAAAATGTAAACTTTATAAAGTACAATATCTAGCTTCCACCAGATCGGGAAAAAAAAACGTAACTGGTGTGCAATGTCATCAGACTGTAAGCATTTTGAACTGCAAGAGGCATTACACTTTTCCATAAGTTGAATATGGAAGGCGATAATAATTTACTTTATAAAGTTTTAAATATGGATATTTTTCTTACACAAACGCATCGCTTCGCTTCAGAAGGCCTTTATTAACCCGTGTGTAGCAGTTATATGATGGATAGATGCACTTTTATGGACTTCATAAACGAAGCAACATTCACTGCCATTATAAAGCTGGGAAAAGCCAGGACTTTTTATTTTATTTAACTCTGACTGTATTCGTCAGAAAGAAGAATGTCATATACACCTAGGATGACTTGAGGGTGAGTAAATCATGGGCTAATTTTTGATGGATTTTTGGGAGAACTAACCCTTTAATATTAAGAATGATTTTTAGAACTAGTTTATCGTTATTGTCCTTGGTGTGAACGGGCCTTTACCCGTGGCTTATTTACCATGGTAAAATTAATGATTTTAATGAATGTAATGCATGAATGAATATATCCACACAAAACAAATGAGGAATGAAGGAGCAGTATTTACAGAATAACGTTAAAGTGGAAAAATATAGATAATTCTACTTCCTGAAGATATAGCTAGTTGCACTTAGTAGTGTCTACACTTGCTGGAATCCTATACGAAGAAGAAGAAGAAGAACATATAGTTGGTTTGATTAGAATACATCACATCCCATCCCATCGCATATGGTCTAGCCGCAGAAGTTCAAACATTCAACGCATCAATTTCCGCAAATGATCGGAACTTTACGCAGCTCCCATACTACTCTCCATTGGAAATGAAAGACTTCCTGTCTGACGCTTGTCTTTTGTCGGAGATGGTGGAAAGGCGGCTGAGAGACTGAGCTTGACTCCGTTGCATATACAGAGAGTATTCGAGACTCTTAGTTGCTGACAGTTTGAACGTGACATTTCGATACTCACACATGTAAGTAAATGCGGTTGTCAATTCTCAAAATTGACAGAATGAAGCCTCACGTACGAACACAGAAAAGTAAGACGCATAGCAAAAAGTCCACATGCTGAATCAAATTCAAGAGCTGAACAAGTTACACATAGTAATGTGAATAAGCAATACATAGGCTAGGCCTAGTGTTTTTCACAGCCTACTTTCAAAAGGAGTACGCAAAAAAACAAAACCAAACCTTTTGAGCAATTCCATTTTGAATGTTCAAACCAAGAATAACAAAAATGTAGCAGTTGCACATGCAGGCTATATTAACAGGATACAGTGTATAATATAGGCTTATACATTTGATCATGTGATGGGATACATGATGACTTTTCTTCATTATCATCATTACCTTCCATTCTCTCGTTGGCTCGGAATGACAAACTTGTCCACCCTTACCAAAAGTCCTTTGAATAATAATGGTGATGGATGGGATGCAAATTGGCCTTGGAAAAAGATGGCTAAAAAGTGCTCTGGCGTGGTTGATGTTGTAAGATGACAGCTGATGACTTTAACTTGGCATAATTGAGCTGTAGAATATCTAGTCTATAATGCTTTTACATCAACTCACAATGCACAAGGTAACAACAAATCAGTCTGTCTCATGGATATCATGGATTTTCATGGTTTTTGGCTCTGAAGATGAAGTAAAATCATTAAATTCATTAAATCATTATAAATCAAATAGTGAATAATTCACACTTGATGCACTGGCGCATTAAATTCGTCAAATTTTGCTGCTCGACAGACAAATCAAACTTCAAAAATGTATACGCTCAGAAAAAAAGGTACAAAAGCTGTCACTGGAGCTGTACCCTTTCAAAAGGTACACATTTGTACCTAAAGAGTGCTTATTAATACCTTAAAGGTACATTTTTGTACCAAAAGTGTACATATTAGTACCTAAATGGTACATATAAGGGTTTTGTACCATTGTTTTTGCTGTGGTAATTCAGTGTGTGGGCAAATTTAATCTCATTACTTGGAAAAACCTGCATAGATACCAGAAACTGAATTTTAATTGTGCTTATCCATGATGAATGTCTTGACTAACCGAATTTACATGCGTCTGGCCGGAACCTTGTTTACTATGTCAACTCGCCCTTCATTTTATATCATAAATGATCTCATTATGTATTCCTAATGATCAAAACATAAGAGAACTTGATGATTTAGAAGTTGTTTTCCTTCTGCCAGCGTCAGTTAGAGTAAATTGAGCACTGAGAAGTTTATATGGGGGAAAACTGTCATATCAAGGGCTTTGGGAGAATGTATGGCTTCGGTTTCCCAATGCGTTGATGATTTTGTAATGCTTTAGGTCATGGTTAGCACAAACATGCTCTACTGAGAGATGGATTTTGAGATGGCAGCAGGATTTGTGTATTCTGTGCTGTTTTCACGTTGCTTGCTAAAGTTCACTTGGTAAATCTCCAAAACTTGTATTTCATCTTCTTATCTGGCTAATTCTGTGGGCAAACAAAGGATCTCGTGTCTGTGCCTTTGTTAATACCAAAGTCCACAACGTCGAACCAACCAAATTTTTGCACATATGAGAGAATTAAACAATAAATCAGAAAAGAATCTCATAAAACCTGTCATTAATTCCTGTGATGGCAAAGCTGAATGTTCAGCATCATTACTCCAGTCTTCAGAGTCACATGATCCTTCAGAAATCATTCTATTCATTATAAAAATCATTATATTTTTGTATACCTTTATACACGTTTCTTTTTAAAAGAAATTAATACTTTCATTCAGCAAGGATGCATGCCTTAAAAGTGACAGTAAAGACATTTATAGTGTATTTGATTTCAAATAAATGCTGTTCTTTTGATCTTTCTATACATCAAAGAATCCTGAACAACATTGCCTCAAAAATATTAAGCAGCAAAATGACAATAATAAAAACCATGAGCACCAATAATAATTAATAACTGAGCCAAATCAGCTTATGGAGTAAAGACTGCTGAAAATTCAGCTTTGCCATCACAGGAATAAATTATATAAATTAAAACATCTCAAGTATTGCAAACATTTGACTGGTGTATGCTTTGTATATTATATTTTAAAATATTATTCGGGGCTAAGCACTGATGGTGCATATGCACCTATTGTAACCGTTGGAGTTCTTCTTCTTCTGCTCTGGGAATCTGTGGCAGCCCATAGAACTGCTTGTGGGAAAGTTATGAAATTTGGCACACAGATAGAAGACAGTCTGATCTGTCACCATAGCAAATTTGGAGTCTCTAACTCAATCCCTCTAGCGCCGACAACTGTCCAAAATTGCACTATTTATGCTAAATAACTTTTGAAGGGCTAGAAACAAAAATCTGTCATGAATTTTTTTTCCGTCATTTTGAATCTTTAGGAAAACATACTTTTTTGAACTCCCCTAGGCCACTGAACCAGATCATATTCAGACCATGCCAACAAAAATGTATGGAGTCCAAGTCGATTTGTCAAACCATTCCTAATTACTCACAAACTAATTAGAAGAAGAGCACAGCTAAATGAATGAGCGCTTTAGCGAATTCTGACCAAACTTGGTGTGTTATGACAACCATGACCTGAGGCTACCTGCACAGGTTTGGCACAGTGCCACTTAGTGGTCAGGAGATATGAAAAAAAATGACATTTTTGCGTATAACTTCTGAACGGTTTGGCCGAAAATCACAAAACTGCATGCCGGGTCGAACGTTACCCAATTTTCCCATATCTGCCTTTTTTGGCATAGGCCATTTTTAATTTTGTCCTAAGATGCTATATTTTACGAACGCTTTGGCATATCATTATGAAACTGGCTATGTGTCTTCGGCATCATACTCTGACAGTACTCAAAAAATTTAAATGTGAAATTTCATTTCATTGATTAAACCAGCCTATTTTAATGCAATTGTGTTTTTCTTTAAAAACCTACTTTTTCTAACTCTTTCTTGAACGTTTGTCCGATTTTCACCAAAATCAAATCATATCATCTTCAGCCCATACCAGCAAAATGTTATGGATTTCGTGTCGATAGACAAAACCATTTTCGTATACCGCATCAACAAATTTGATGGCATGATGCCAAAACGACTGTTATCTCTGCTGTTATCTCTGCAATGCTTTGGGATATTGACACCAAACTTGGCATGTGTCATTCCTTCTTACACTGACCGCACCACATCCATTTGGTCATAGCGTCATTGGTTGAAAGTGATAAACTATTAAATAATATTACTAGTAACAGTATTTATGATTTTTTCAGCCATTTTGCCTAAAATCATCTTGAAATGCTCATTGTTGCAGTTGGTCTAATGCTCCCAGCCATGTTGGCATGACTTATCATGTTCTTTGTGCTTGGCCCCCGGTAATTGCTGCTTGCAGCTATATTTTTATTTAATGTTATTTTAACGAAATAAGTTTTAGGACAAATTAATATTTTAATAATAAATTAATTTAATAACTTAATTTACTCACTTCATTTTTTCTTATGACTTCTGGGCTGAACTGTGACTTGAACAGTTCTTGTTTTGTGAGATTCGCCCGGAAGCATTTGACTCCATCGAGCCTTGTGAATGCAGGTCAAGTTAGGACCGTTATGTGTTTTTAACTTTTAGAAGAAATCATGTAAATTGTTTCAGTTTTATACCTCACTGGTAAAAGAGCACTCGGAATGATTATCCATTTACCTGAAATAACACAGTTATCAAAAAACTAGAACCAATGGCCTCAAAGTTCAAGTAGTCCTTTTATTAATGTGCCGCCGTGCCCTCAAAAGACCAAACCAATGTGGACAGACAGTTAAAGAGACAGAGTACCACCTTTGCCCTTTGCTGCTGTGTTCTGTCATTAGTGTTAAACGCTGCTATTAGAATAGAAAAGAACAGAGTCCGTCTGAAGTGAGCAGGGCTATTTGACCAACATCAATGATGCTCGATGGACTAAAACACAGCATGTAAAAAGCAACTTCTAGCAGGGAAGTTCAGGTGTGCTGTATCGCAGTCTGCACTGATCGGTTGCTGCTTGAACGCACACACACACGTTTCATCCTGATTATACATTTGAGATTGTACCTCTGGCTTTGGCATCTGCATGCTGATGGCTTGATTATCTATGACGAGCTGAGCTCTGATTCGCATTTTTACCCTTGCCGGAATAACTCAGCTGCAAATGCAGGGCTCTGATTTGCCTTGACACAGGAGTGAAAATCTATCAAGATCTATCAAAATGGATTTAAGTTGACAAACCACTGAAAACCATCCATCTGCATTGTTTATGTAGTTTGTGATAATACAATAGGGTAGGAAAGAGTAGACCTGAATATTTATAACTCTGTGCTGCTGTCCATTTCGGCCATTTAGCCAGATGTCCACTGATATCTCTGTATGCCAGGGTTGAGCGCTGCCTGCCAAAAGGTTGAGAGATAATGGATAAATTATGGCTGTTTCTTCCAGAAGTTTAATCTATGGCTAACATTTAGCCAGCACTTTCCATGCATATGGTGCACTTTGGTTCCAGATAATTCTTTACATGTAACTTTTTTTAAATTTAAATAGCTAATGAGTCCGTACATTATCGTTAAATCATTAAAACGTGTTTTTGTCTAACCCTTGTCTCGCACGTGCGTGTCATATCCGTAAATAGAGAAAAGTTGCTCCGGCTACTTTGATGTGTGCATGCTGTGGGACTGGCATAGGTTAGCTGTCACAATGAGCAAGAAAGGTTGACATGGAGCAGCTAAATCTCAAACCCTCAGGGAATCACCCATTTTAAACAAATGCAGAACAGAGGAGAGTCTGCTAGCCAAAAAAGAATGCGGCCATTCTTTCTTTTATGGACCACAAAAGGAGAATTTTTCGAAAAATGTCCCTCTCGCGCTTGTCCATGTAATGGCAGTGAGTAGCCACCAGCATCAAGTTTTTTGGTTTTTTTTAAGATAGAAAAAATCTCGGAATGATCCCATGCGATACATGTCGTATTTTCCAAGTGTTCTGGTGGTATATGATAGGGTGAACAACAAACCAAAATTGAATGTATTATTTAACAAAATTCATGACCTTGACGGTTGGTCTTCTGTGCATGGCTGCATGTGTGCATTTGTGAGACTCACTGGAATTCACCCAGAAAAAGCGTACAAGTTGTGAGAAATCAAGATGAACAAAAACACCACATGAAATACTATGTACCCTCTTCTTTGAGGAGAATATATCCTTTGTTTTCGTCATAACAAGAAGTTATCGCGTTCACACCTTTCAACTGTCATTCTGACTGCCATCAGACAAACAGAATTTGTCCGGTTTGTTTTTCACCAAAACCCTACCGTGTACCCCCATATCACATGGGATCAATCTTTTTTTTTTTTTTTTACTCTTTCCCTGCCAGTGTTTTTTATTTTATTTATTTATTTATTTTTTATAAAATTTGCCAGTCACCGCTAGCGTTTTTGATAATTTAAAAAAAAAATTTATGGCCCCCAGAATATTTTGCTGAAAACCTGAAAAAAATCACATCTCTAAATCAAGACTACGTCTGGATCATATTCAGAATTATAAGCAAAACACAGATGGAGTAGATTGAGTCCATCAACACCTCTAATGCTTGCACAGTCCTATAGCTCGTCCTGGGTCGACATTTCATTAATTAACATTAGTTTTTATAATTTACCGTATACACCCGAATATAAGACTAGGTTTGTGTCCTAAAAATAGGCTGAAAAATTGGGGGTCGTCTTATATTCGCGATATAGACAAAATCAAGGGGGGAAAGGGAGAAAGCAGGGGGAAACAGTAGAGGGTGCCAACACGATAGGCTACGTAATTAGTGACAGTGTTTGAATTAAATAAACAGTAAAGTGCCGCCATGGAGAAGTCAAGAGATCATTTTGAGAAAAGAGCTTCAAAAGTTGGTCAAATAAACCAACACGTTCGAAACAGTTATGGCACCAACTTTAAACTTATGGTCGTGAATGAGGCAGAATCATCTAATAATTGCAAAACTGATAAAAAATTTGGAGTCACAGAATGCAATGTTCGGAGGTGGCGAGCACCTTTATTTCCCCAAAATAAGTCTGGAAAATGGGGGGGCATATTCATGTATATACGGTATATGGTGTTTATTGTTGTTGATCACGTTATTTTACAAATGCATATGATTACATATGCATGAGATCGCTTGTTTCTTCATCTTTTTCCCATGTGTTTTGATCAGATTCAGCAACTCTTTCAGAAGATGTGTCACAGCAGCCCCTACCGCATAAGTGAAAACATGGAAAGCTGTTAAAAAGCTTGAATCAGTTGCTATTCACGGGTCAGGGGTTACTCTTTTGCCATAAATTTATGTATACGGCCGTCTGTCGGAAGCTAGTTATTTTAATTCATAATGTTTTAAATATGGATATTTTTCTTACCCAAATGCATTGTTTCGGCTTCAGAAGGGATTTATTAACCTCCCGGAGCCGTGTGGAGTACATTTAAGATGGATGTATGCACTTTTTTCATCTTTCATTTGCTGCCATTATAAAGTTTAATATAACTCTGATTGTGTTTGTCTGAAAGAAGAAAGTCCTATACACCTAGGATGACTTGAGGGTGAGTAAAACTAGGCTAATTTTCATTTTTGGGTGAACTATCCCTTTAAACAAAAATGTGATATTAAATTATGTCCATTGTTGCTTTTATAAATGACTCTCAGAGGTCACAGTGCAGTGAGTCTAATGATATTCTGTGAACACTATAAACCTCATGTGGTAGACGTTTCAAAAAACAATCATCATACTGAAGTGGACACTCAGTTTATGATTCCCCAATGAGATATAAAAAATTACTTGTCCGTTTGTCCATACCCACCGTGGCTAACAGATCAAAAAAGATGACTTGCACAACTCAGCTGACATCCATCTAAGCAGACCTCTTGGGGATAAAGCGTTCTATATTCCTGGCCTGTGATTGTCCGCAGGAAGAGGTGATGTGCAGTGAGAAATAGAGAGAAATAAGATGGCCAAAGCGGTAATCACTGTGCACTCAGCTATAGAGAAGCAATAGATGTCCCAGTAACATCTGCTGGAGGAAGTGTTCACTGCGTGGAGCTCAGTCTTTGGTGTCACATCAAGGACAGTCACGATCTTCACAGAGAGCTGCTCTGTCAAGATGGGTTGAGACAAACCAAAAGCTCTTGGGGGTAAGACACCAGTGCACTTGCAAATGGGTTACAATGTACAAGACCTAAATCCTGATTCCCTCGTGATCATTGAATATCCTAAAGCACTTATTGTTAATTGGCAGAATGTCAGACCCGTCTATTAAATGTCAATTGCTTTAAGTATTTTTAAATCATTGTTTGACTGGCAGTGGATTTTCACATCACTGTTGTCGCTAAAGAGTACAGGATTTCTTTGTTATGTTTCTTCTTAGTTGCTAATGAGACGAGATCAGACAAATGCCCTTCACTGGACTGAAATAGCTCTATCAGACAGATTCAAAACATGAGCAAATTAGCCGATTTGTATCCCTGCAGCAGTTTAGGTTTATTCTTTTATATGGTGTGATACCTAAAAATGAAAATTCTGTCATCATTTACTAACCTTCATGTTGTTCCAAATCTGTATGGAACGCCATGAGTCTGAGCAATGGTCTGGAACAACATGACATGAGGGTAAAATTAAACGAGAAGAAGATTTTTGGGTGAACTATTCCTTGCCAAAAATGAAGTGTGTTAATTGTACTGAATGTGCACTTGTAGCGTTCTTTAAAACTGTACTGGCAGATAATATAATATAATATCAATGAAATAAAAGGCCACTTAAGTGTACTTAAAGAGAGTACACGTTCATTTCTTAACACGTTTGAAAAGTGCTCTTTGTTATAATGTCAAATTAAAAGTTTTACCTTATGTACATTTTAATGTATTCATTATCTTTTAATACTATTTTGTCATGTTTTAAAGAAGTATTTTGATGTGTTTACTAACATACTAAATCTCATATGCAAAGTACTTTTAACTGTAGTGTTATTTAAAGCTGCAGTCCGTAACTTTTTTTGGGGGTTAAAAATGATCCAAAATAAATTTGAGCAAGTACATAACCAGCCAGTGTTCAAATCTCCTTACATTAGCTCGATTCACAACGGTAAGCTTGCAATAATGTGTTATAATTTGAGTGGTACTGAGCGTGTATTTGAGCATGCTGCCATTCGTCTTTGCGTCATTACGTCATGTCTGTATACATAAAGAAAGAGTCCCGGCTAGTATCGCATGTGAGGATGCTGCAGGTGGCGGATAATTTAGCCTTTTCTCACAGCAGCTGGAATAATTAAATTTATTTTGATGGCTGATTGTAATCCAGAAAGGTCCAAACGACAATCATCAGTGACAACTGGAGATTCACCCATAGTCAAAAGATTTTGGACTGCATAGTGGCAGAACAAAATATTTGTATTTCAAAGAGAACCAGTTCTAGGGAACATTAATGTGCTTTTTGGGGTTAAAAGAACAATTTCTTTATATAGTGGTGGCCAAAATTATTAGAACACCTGACAGATCTGAAAATATTGGCCTTTTTTTTTTGCTTCCAAAACATGATTTCATTTCAAAACGTCCATGAAACGTGCAGATGGTTGCTCTGACCATCAAATATCATGATAAAGTGAGTCGTACTGTTTTTATCCACTTTTAACTTTTTTAATATTTGGTATGTCCACCTTTTGCAGCAATTACAGCAGTACATCTCTGGCATAGTGTCAATATATTTCCTCTGAGAACTTCAACACTATGTTATCCCATGGCTTCTGCAACTGAAGCCAAAGGCTTTCCTTTGAATGTACAATAGATCTGTCCAGTTTATTTTCCAACTCGCCCCAAATGTGCTCGATGGGGTTGAGGTCTGGACTTTGAACGGGGCCAGTCCATCATTTTCAATGTTCCAGCAGATTCCTTCCATCGCAGGTAGTTCCGGCAATAGTTAGAAGAATGTTTTGGGTCATTGTCCTCTTGGAAAATAAATCCAGGTCCAGTAAGACGACTCCCAGATGCCAAGTGCTCTAATAATTTTGGCCACCAGTGTATGAAATTTGAATGGTAGATACGCTAATACACACTAAATACACATAGTCATGCAATGCTGATGTTAACATTAACAATTTGAGAACAAAGTATAACAATAATAATAATTTGCATGGTTTTATATGATATGAGCTAAGCAATAGTTAGATTTAATCTCCATTGGTAGTGCAATTTATTGTAATGCTTGTTTTTTTTTTCTCAGTTGGTCAGAATAAAAGTGGCAGACATGTTACTGACATTTTGCGGGAAAAATTCTTATTTTGGTTGTACTTCCAAGACATAGTATCTGTAATTCAAGTGCGGACTGCAGCTTTAATATTACATTTGATGTTAATATATTTGAAATGTACTAAATTACAACTTGCAAATGTGTAATTGCAAACATATTTAAATGCATGATGACACAAGTTTTAATAGAAATGGCATTTGAATATATTAAATATATAGACCATATATCATAAGACAATAGAATTATGAAATTACATTTGAATATGTACTTAAGTCTTACTTGAGTATAAGCACTCTAATGTTCAGCTAGATGCGTTTAATATAAATTAAAACTAGAATAGATTTTCATTTAGTTGCAATTACCATGCATTTAAGTGGCCAAAATCATTACATTCAATTGACACCTAAGTACAGTATATTGTTTTTAAAGTATAATTTTTTGTAATAAAAGGGATTCCTTTAAATGTTACTGGTTGTTAATATGTTTTGGAATCTTTTGTAAATGTACCAAAATGTATCAAGTTGACTGTCACCCTAATTGAGACATTGCTTTTTGATAGCCTCAAAGCAGTTTGCTACTTTTATTATGAGCAAGTGCATCTAACTGCAGTTTGAGAGAAGTCGCTTGACTTCTTTAATTCAAGAGTAGCTTGTAGCTTGACAAGCTTTTTCAAAATAGCTTCCACAACACTGTTATCAAGTAAAACCCATTAGGTGAAAAACAAGAGGAAACTGCATCGACTGCACAATGAAAATGCTTGACTACAGACTCCTACAATGCTGTCTTTATAGGTGGTAAACCCCGTCTTTGCCTATGTAGACAAGTATACTTCCTTTAAAACCTTAATTAATTTGAAAACCAATTAGACTTTAACAATACCAAATAAGATGGCTAAAAGATAGGAGGCTAATACAAGTGCTGTGAGATTTGATTCTGCCAGTTAAACTTTCAGACAATATGGTGCTCTCAGGAATAGTGGATGTGTCAATCTCAGATAACAGTGCCAGTGACTCAGCTCTTTTAGTCAGAGCTGTTTGTGTGTAGCGAGCGAGACACTGTAGTGCCGCTTTCTGCTAGACCGAGTCGCATGCAGTGAAAGCTGTAGGTAGAGATCAGTTACGAGCTTTTCAATAAAATCAATTCCACATCCTATCGAAACTAGCGCTCTCTGAAGGGAACAGATCGCTGATAAACTGCACAGTCAAACATGACATTTACGGCTGAGAAATATTGCCTTGTATCTGAAACATAAAACATGCCTGGGGGGACATTGTCCGAGAGTGATGTATGAGACTAATGCTTGCATTGGTTAATGTCATGTTGGCCATTTATCAAGGATTATTTTTGGAACCACTGCAATCTTTTGACGTGCCATTTGACATGTAGCCGGTGCGGAGAAGTTTCCTGCTGTTGCACCCCAAATGTGTTTCCTGTTGTTAATCTAAAGGCCGATGTGATATAAGCCCACGTAGCCTACGGACCATAACCCCAAGCATCAATTATTGCCATACAGTTTTTTGAGAAGTTTACTTTCTTCTCCCCCAGATATTTTGTGGCTCACCACATACTGAGATGACTCACCGGCAAACCTCGTATTCCCACTGAGCCGAGGCAGGCTGCCTCTCCCACTGACAGCAGCCATGGGAAAGATCAAGCTCTCAGACACACAGCCAGTGACAGCGATGAAGATATTTATTTGCTGCCTGCTCCGTCTGAGAATGTGGGTCAGGGGCAAGGCAGTAGCAAAACCCCAGCTAAGCTGCCTGCTGCACTCCTCACGCACCTAACGTTAAAGGCACCGTTAACCCTCTGTTGCCAAACAGGGCAAGATGCTGCGCTCCTCTGAGACTTTTGTTCTAGATCTCAACACAATCTGAGATGGATCACGCTCTCGGCTGATGAATCCGTCTTAAGGTGTGGTCACATTTACCGTTGTTTTCGTGGGCAATAGGAGGGCAAAATATTTCCCCACGGTTTGAAAGTCTTCATATATTGGTATACTATTAGACTATTATTATAATATATTTTTTTTTTTGTGCCAAAATTTCACCAATGTAACTGCACCTTTAACTCTTTCCCCACCATGCTTTCCATGTCTTCACTGTTATACACTAGGGGGCGCTATGACACATCTTCTGAAAAAAGAAATTAATCTCCTGATCAAATCACATGCGAAGAAGATTTCATATGCAATCATATGCATATGTAAAATAACGCGATCATCAACAATAAGCATGTAAACATGCAGCATATAAATCAAAACTGCCTAATGTTAGGGAATGAAATGTCGACCCAGGACAAGCTATACAGGGTGTAACTAGTTACATGTAACAGAGTTACATAATTTAATTACAAAATAAATGTAACTGTAATCCGTCACATTTACTGAGAAAAAATTTGAAATTAAATTATGTGTGAAAATGTCAACGATTACAAAGGGGGTTACATCTAAATATTTTCTGTAAAAAGCTAGGATATGTTCAATAATATTATTTGTTGCTTTGCCTGTTTTTGATGTGTACGATGTCTCCTGCTCCATATTTAAAGTCGTTTAGTAAAGCAATGCTATTCTGATGCTTTTGATTGGCTTTCGTTTGAATTTGCCAATGATATCAATCCACATTGCCGCCAAAAGCTTTAGGCTACAACCTGTCTGAGAGTCGCCACCATGCCGAGCGATAAAAATGCGTTCCAGTGCTGGATATTTAAAGTAGGAGTAGCATGAATATTTATAGGCTTTTGATATATAAAAGGTCATGGTAATATAAGAATATCCTGTAAGTTTCAGAGCTGAAAACTTCCTTGTTAGTCAAAGAAAAGCTTTTATTGACACCAGGCCCAGCAAACGATCGATCTCAGAATGTGCCACACTTTGACGTCATCGTGTGGTGAAACACCGCCTCAACATAAGACGAACAACGCCTGATTCTGTAGCCCCGCCCACCGACTCGTACCTGACATGACACAGGCCTCCATAGAGCTAAACCGGATCCAACTTCTAAGCAATAAACATGCCGCATAAGCTTCATTCAGATTCCAATATTATGAATGCATGGATGAACTTTATTTTTAATGAATATCCAGCTCACGTGGGGAAGACATTGCGCGATTGTTCCTTCATTTCTGATCACGGATTCGTTTGTAATCGAGACTGGATTTGCAGACAGGATAAGATTACATGAATGAATGAAGCAACACACTAATGTGAGTAAAATGTTTTTATATGTGATAGTATTGCATTGTTACAGATTGTTTGACATCTGTTGTGTGGACGTGTCTAACTGAACATACCTTAGCACGCTGTCACAGGCTGGAGAATCCTTTATTCATTTCTATTCAGGGTCTTATCGGACATGTATGGGCCAGGGCTCGCAAAGCCCAACGTCCCGGGGCTATGTGTTTTCCGGGCTACCAAATCTTAAATAGTGAAATAACATTCCTTTCTTGATGTTCGTTGTTCACTCTCTTGACTTGATATTTGAAAGAAAAATACAATCGCGGAAGTTTTGATCATGCTGTCTGCCACATTGGTGTGTGTGTGTGTGTGTTGTACGGGTCGCACTTATATCCACAGATCGGGCGGGCCAAGTAATAAAAAAAAAACGTTCCAATCAATCGCGGGAGGATGAGAGATAAATCATTGTGTTTGTTTGATAAAGACGTTTTGTGAGCCCTGTGGGACGAATCATTCTGGTTGCCGTTTCCCCTCAAGCTTCAAAACAATCCCTCACGTGTACTCGCGGGGGAGCTGAAGCTCATTATCCAATCCTAGCCGTCGGTGTTTACTTCCAAGTCTTCAGTGCGGCATGCCCATAAAAACCGAGCGTTTCTTGAGAGAGCCTCAAAACCAGGGCAGAAAATAGCCTATTACTTATTCATTATGATGTTTTTGAATGTAAAAACCACGCAAACGTCATAAGTTGACCTCAGACAACAATATTATATATATATATATATATATATATATATATATATATATATATATATAATAAAAAATAGCCAGTTCATGACACCTTTAAATAAATTTTATCCGGGAATTAGAAAAGGCTGCAATATAACAGTTCAGTGTAAATATGTTTGCTAACTATTAAAATTCTATTGACGCCGAAGGTTTCAATGTCGAACCTGAGGAAGCATCTCCTATGATGAATGTTACCCTGAAGCGCCACCTAGTGGACAAATCTCTCTATTAGTTTGTCCCGTTTTGACAACATAGAGCCATTTAACTACACAATGATTGGTCATTGAGTCTAGACAATATTTTAGGTGGAATATAACTATTAAAAACAAAAAACAAGACCATGCATGTTACGACAGCTACACTGGCAGCGTCCGTTTGGGTTCCCAGTGAGTAAGAAACTAGAATCTGTTCTTGCTTCTGTTAGTGAGAAATCAATATTAGGCCTGATATGGTATAACGTTTCCCTTCACACACGCATAGTGGTAAAAATAATAGTATGCAGATTTTGCAGATGCAGAAAAAGTGTTTTTTGGAGGTTAAATGTTTAACAGTTGAAAACATTCATTAGAAATGTAGTAATCAAATGTAATCAGTTGAATTACTTTAATAAAGTAATTTAAATAGTTACACCACTTATTACATTTTAAATTGGGTAACTTGCAATCTGTAACCCATTACATTTCCAATGTAACCTTCCTGACAACACTGAACGCATTTATTGATGATAATTCCTGTTGTTCAAACATTAGCACATGGTAGCATTGCCAAGGTCATGAATTTGATTCCTAGGGAATGAATAAACCGATAAAATATAAAGCAATTTGGATTAAAGCATCAACCAAATGGATACATGTAATTGACAGATGCTGAGACTTAAATTAACAGAAAGGTGAATCAATGGGATGAATCTAGAAATCACCTCTGTGGCTCTTACAAATAATAAACAAGTGGTAGTAGCTCAACTGTGTGGTTCTTCTATTAAGACCACATTTATTTCACCCAGGAGGATATTTACCACAGCACTGAAAGCATTAAAGTTATAACACGTGTATTTTGCGCTGACCTACCCTTCCTAAGAATTTATGACCAATCAATGAGCCTCTCGAGAGGAACTTCATGCATGAACTTATGAACAGCAACTGAGAAAACATATATAAATAACTCCAGTGCTTTTTCTCATGGGTGTTTTTGCCTTTTCATTAGATGTTCACAGTTATGCTAATGAAATGCAATGGTAATTAATAAAGAGTTCTATGTGAAAATAATGGCATCAACACAAATGTATGCTTAGCAAGAAGGAGTTGATGCAGTTGTTATTATGCTCAGAATATGTCAGGTTCAGTCATCTCTTTAACTATTTCCCTGCCACTGTTATACGGTAGGGGACGCTATGACACATCTTCTGAAAGAGTTACTGAATCTCCTGATCAAAACACAAAAGAAGAAGACGCGTATGTAAAATAACGTAATCATCAGCATTAAACAGCGTACAAATCAGAATGTTAATGAAATGTCGACCCAGGACGAGCTATAGGACTGTGCATGCACTGGGGTGTTAATGGACTCCATCTGTGTTTTGATCACCGTTCTCAATCCCATCTGGATATAGTCTTTTACAAAAATGCATTTTTTTTTCAGCTTGGTGAAATTTTTTTAAATATTTTTTTTTTTTTTTATGAAACGTACCCACATTCAAGTGTTAATAAAAAAGAATGCATGGAGCTAGAATAAAACAGGGATTTTTTTACATGTATTTTTTTAAGCAGAGGGTCTGTTTAGAGACGTATGCCTATTGCATGTTCAGATATTCATACAACAAAATATTCTGGGGGCCATAGAAATTTTGTGAAATGCTGGTGGTGGCTGGCAACTTAAAAAAAAAATGCTGGTGGGGAAATTAGTTAAAGGCATTAAAACAGATCAGTTGTTACTCATTACAGTAATTAATATAATTACACATTACATTTTTAACAAAATTTTTACACATTCGAAAGAAATTAAAGGGATAGGGATTTTCAAAATCCTTAAAGGTTTAGTTCACCCAAAAATGAAAATTAGCCCATGATTTACTCACCCTCAAGCCATCCTAGGTGTATATGTGGCATTCTCCCTTCAGACGAATACAATCAGAAATAAAAAATGTCCTGGCTCTTCAAAGCTTTATAATGGCAGCGAATGGGGGTTGAGATTTTGAAGCCCAGAAAAGTGCATCCATCCATCATAAAAGTAATCCACACGACTCCAGGGGGTTAATAAAGGCCTTCTGAAGTCTACTAAAAACTAAAATAACTAGCTTTCGGCAGACGGCCTACGCAAGTCGACTTACGGCAGAAGAGTAACCCCTGACGCGATGTAGGAGTAGCGTAAGCTTTGACACCTCTCGCGGTTCAAACAAACAGAGCCGGGCAACAAACTCAAGCTCCTCTTCTATCAAAATCCTCTGACATTTCTCTTGAAAAAAATCTTGTTTTAAAAACTTCTAATTTGTGTTTTGTTTTGCTTTATCCTCTGCGCTTCCGCATTCGTCAATGGGTCAATGACGTGACGCCAAAATGTTTCCGTTAAAAACTGGTTTAAATACATAAAAGGATACCATATATATGTAATACCTCTCCCATGTATGTACTCACTTTCATTTTTCAAAAAACATTTGTAATTTTTCTGTTATTTAAAGTGTCAAAATATCATGTGGCGCGACCGTCCGGCCATAACTGCCATTTAAGCAGAAAGCATGTTTGTAACGCTCTCAAATTTGGAAAAAAAATACCTTTTTAACGGCTGGTATGCAGTTACCACATTTGGATATCATGTGGTGTGACCTAAAAAAAAAACAATGAGTATTAAGTTATTTCTACAAATATATTTTTTTATTATAAATTTCATAGTGACGTTAACTTGTTTTGATTGACAGGCGATCTGACCAATCATAATCCGCCATCAGCCGAATCCGCCATTTTTGTCTGACAAAGCAGTCGAGAGAGTTCGCAGATTAACGTCGGTGAACTTGAACTTGAAAAACGGTGTGTACTGACGTCTTTCCGCGGTTGAAACAACATTCATCTTCAGTTCATGTTTATTTGATACTATAAATTAACTAGAAGGAAGAGATGATCGGTTCACGAGCAGCTTTAAATGAGGCGCTACAGCGACCTGTCACGACACAAAACGGTATTTACAGTTTACATTTCTTTAAAAAAGGACAACATTTTAGAGTTAAGACTTTGTTTCATATTAAAAGTAACCTTCTCTGTCCTGTCTGTCAGTGCGTTGTCAGTGTCCTCTTTGCGCTGCGACGTGAGAACGTGTGGTGTGAGAGCGCGGCTTGTCGGACATAGCAACAGTAACTAAAGGGGGCGGGTCTTTGCGAACGGTCAGTTCTATGCCTGTAAATTTTGAGTATCATGTGGTGCGACCAATTATCATGTGGTGCGACCACTGCAGAGTGTTTTCCATGATAGATATATGTCCTAGATTGGCAGGTTTTGTGCTTTTATATTCAATTGATGGTTTATATACATAGCATACTTTTATTTTAGTGTTATTTGGAATAGATTTGTATCCAATTTGGGTCATTTACAAACATTTCAGATGGTTTATTTTTAATTTTTGTACACTGAAAAAAAAAAAAAGAGCATTAATTTCATTTTAGTAATTATGCATTTATTAGTAATTTATTATTTATTTATTTAGAACTATTTACGTCTATTTCAACACATGGCACTGCCAATAAAAAATAAATAAATAAATAAAAAATAACGCCCGCCATAGGCAGCGACGCAGCGTGTTTACTCAAGAGCAAGAGCAGAGTATCTTGCCAGGACAATAGGAAGGTGTGTTAAAAAAAAAAAAATCAGCAGCATGATGATGGTCAAGTTTAATTAAATGTTTGTTCACAAGAAGGCCACAAGTGTGACCCTGGACCCCTGCCTTTAAAGTTGTCCAGATTAAGTCCTTAGCAATGCATATTGCCATTAATAATGCAGTTTTTATATACTTACAGTAGGACATTTATAAAATATCTTCATGGAACTTGATCTTGAAAATGTATAATTTTGACCCATTGCTGGCTATTGCCTCAAATATACCCGTGAGACTCGTGACTGGTTTTGTGCTCCAGGGTCACAAATGTGCATTTACTTAAAACTGTTCATGATGAGGCATTATTACATGTTACATCAAAATTACTATTTTTCCATCATCTCCGTTGTCAAGTTAAATGAAATGTTGCACTTGTTTGCAATTAGATTCTTTTGTTTGTTCATAAAAACTATTGAGAAATTAATAAAATATGGTTAAATCTTTTTTTTGTTGTTGTATGAAATGTATTGTTTATTGAACTCTTTAATATTCGAGCTCTTCATGTCATCTGGAGCGACCACTCATCATGTGATGAGACCAATAATAGCAATAACTGTATTAAATAAAAAAAAAAAATCTAATTTCCGTGGCTGAAATAGGAATCACTGATGCAGAATACTGAATGGTATTTCTCAGTTTTATGCAGTTTACAAGAAAAATAAGTCTGTTAACTACATTTTAAGAAGGCAACTCTGAAATTAAAAAACACAAATGTGAGATCATCTTTTGCAAAAACTCAAAAGAAATGCAAATACTTTGTTTATAAACACTTTAATTAAAGAGAAAAAAAATGTTGCATGATATACGGCTACGGACAATTCATCTAGATGGAAAAAAACAGTAAAATCACTTAATTCGAAATTTGAATATGATTTTATGTGTACACAACATTCTTAATGTTTGAACAACTGCAATAGATATTATTTTTTTGTATTTTAAAATTGGCCAGTTGAAAATCCTTATACGTCATTGACCCTCGTCATGCGTCAGGTCAGAGGTTACTCTTTCACCGTAAAGCGATGCATACGGCCGTCTTTCAGAAGCTAGTTGTTTTAGTTTATAAAGTGTTTTTTTTTTTTTTTTTTCTTGCACAAATGCAATTTAATTTTTGGGGGTGAATTATCCCTTTAATGCCAAGAACGAGTAACGTTAATAGTACTGCTTCCCTTAGCAAGCACTACTCATTATAATTTGATTAAGCGGATTAATAGTTTCTTATTAGTCATAAAGGTTCTTAGGGTCCAAAAATGGAACAAAAGTGAAAGTCATCTTGCACTTCTCCCCATTCCAATGCAACACGAGCTCAATTATACACTAACACACTGCTTTTTCTGCTCGGTCGTTTTCTCATGTTTCACTTATTGTAATTAGGTTTGGCACAGAATTTCACAACATATGTTTCAGCATCGCCAAAGCACGAATCACGTTGAAACGCGTGCTATCAGGTAATTCATCCTCAGTATGAAAAATGAGACTATTTTAGTGAGCATGCGAGGCAGAAATCAAATTTTTCTATATAAAGTGGTGTATATAGCACGTGTATCTGTCCATGAACAGTGCTAATTGCACACTTCATAAAGCAAATCAGTTTCACTGAACATATAAAACGCAATTCAACTGCTGTTTGAACATTAATACCTCTTTTTTATTAAGACAGTACTGCTCCATTTCTGTAAAAATGTATTTTCATGATCAAATACAAAGTGTAATCGGGAACATGTAAATAACTTTAATTACACAGGAATACAAACTACAGAAATGAGACAAAATATCTGACATAAAACCTGTGGAAACAATGAAAGACAGCTCTGGATAGTACAGGTTGTCTAAAAATGGAAAATGCATTGTAGATTCATTTCTTAGATTTATTTTCTTTAAATAAACCTATTATTTAATAGCTGTGACTCAACTATACAAAGTAATATGAACATTTACACAGTGCACAGCATCTGAAGAACAGATAAAACATGTTGAACATGCTCTATTCTGCGTGATATTTTTTTTTTTTAAATAACTTAAGTCTTTTCTTTCAGATATGGGGCATCACTTTTGCATTCTACCTGAGATGCAAAAAATGAATTCATAGACAGACCTGAGACAGGGCAGAGTCAAACCTACATTGAAGGTATGTTTGTGTGTGCATGTGTTGTTTTTGTCTCTTCTTCTTCAGGTTTGGGCAGTTTTAGATCATTTACCATTTAACTTGTGAATAATAAAGTTAAAGTAAACGGCAAAATGAAAGGAAAGGAGTGGTTTGGAAGTATGGGTTGGTGGATCCGCTGTGGAAACCCTCACCATGTTATGACTGTTTGTAGCCCTCACTCCTTATTTGACATGTAAAAAAGCTTCATGCCATTACAATTACAGTATCATAATTGAGCAAAATGATATAATATACATTTATAAATTACTTTTTTGTTCTCTTGTTTTTCACATGCATGGCGGTGCACAAAGATATCATTTTGTTATTGAATGTAGCTACACTTCAAAAGTTTGGAGTCAATAAGATTTTTGTTTTATATTAATGCGCTGTTTTCATTGAAGTGCGCACACACAGGACATTCGCTTGGCAGGATCAAGAAAAAACGTAGTGGATCAACCATTGCAACATAGTTCAGAAGAAGCAACAACGCACAAACTTCACACAAACGCTCGTCAAGTTCGCCGTCCATTGTAAGTGTTTTCCTCCTGTTTCAAGTGTGTTGTTTTTAAAAACTTTCTTTCCACAATCTTCTTCAACAATTGAACACTGTGCAACAGTACTGTGTATTGTCACCTAGTGGACTCATCTGTCTTTCTTGCGCATACACGGTTGTGTGCTATTGTATGCGCATGCAGATGGTGCGCAGACAGGGGCGGCCGAAGTATACTTTGGGCTTAATGAGATGCAACTGACAAAAATAACCGTCAATTTTACCCTTCTGGTCAAATATTGCGCTGCAAACATCGATAACAGCTTTAACTTTTTGTGGAAACATGATGCATACTTTTCATATTTGAATATATTTTTCAAAAGAACAGTATTTATTTGAAATAGAATTGATTTGTAATGCTATAAATGTCTTTACTGTCACTTTTGATCAATTTAATTTTAAAGGTGCACTGTGTAAATTTTAGTGTTTTTTTAATTAGAATTTTTGTAAAATCTAGCGGTGAGGTTGTGGATTGCAATCGTCCACCGCTCACCCCTCCCTTTCAAAGCACAAAGAGAAGCTACAGTGGCCGACAGGACAAATATGTCATCATCTGAGAGTAGCAGAGAGTGACTAGCGCTCTGTAGAGCAGTTTGTCCGTTTAGGGCACAAAACGGCGACTTCACTGTAAGGGGACCCGCGGTGTATGGAGATAGAAATGGCTCATTTGAATAAAAACAAGGTTCATTATGTAAGGTCTTTATACACTGCGGAAAACATAGTTATGTATATTATATTCCATTTCTGTCAATAGATCCTCTTACATATTACACACTGCACCTTTAATGAACCCTTGCTGAATTAAAGAAAAAAAAATCTTATTGACTCCAAATTTTTAATGGTAATGCATGTAATTGAGTCCAACATTTTATTTTTTAGGGGCATAATTGAACTTTCATTTACTTGATTCTCAATCAGTTTAGTGTTGTAGGCATTCAAAACATGATATGTTTAAATAAATCTACTGTTGCTGTATAAAACCACAAAATTCTGTACAACATACTATGACAATCAAAAGAAAAGTTTCTTTCCGTATAACCAAGTATAAAGAGTGGCATTAGCTACAAGAGCCTCGCACAAATATACCATAATTTATTAGCGTTTTCAAATCTAAATAATGCTCACCTGCCAGATAATCTCAGGAATAACACTAAGAAAAAGATAATGAACCAAAAAAAAAAAAAAAAACAGCACTTGATAATACACAAAATCATGTAAACGCTATGACCAAACAATTTTGTCACAAGGATTTTACAATGTTAACTGTACTCTCACCATAACTCCAAAATGCCCCCATGTAGTCAATCACAAACAATACGTATCTGTCCCATTGTCTATAACACTGAACGAAAGCCTGATATGAGTGTGATAAATCACCAACTATATACTAACTCTACAATAATGTAATAATTTCACGCACTATACATTTATAGTAAGAGTGAAGAAACATAAGTGTCTCTGTGAAAATTCTCCAACGCATACATCACGTGAAAATAAAGCATGTTTGATGAGACAACCAGAACATTCAGGACTCCCTTTTAGAAACTATTGCATGATTGTAGAGTTATTACATTCAGTCTGGCATCTACACAAGGAACAGAGAATAAGAGCTGCTAACCGAAACATGTAAGAGGGCACAACTGTGAGTATGGCTTACAACATACAGGCTCCATCTATTTCATTATTACATTTTTATTTTTTTAATTTTTTTTATGTCACTATGAGAAGCGCACAGAAGCACTAACAATAGTTGGAGAAACTCACTGACCTCAACCTTATACTGAGCCTACTGAATGAGAACAGGCTAAAAATGAAAGCTATTTTACACTCTGATAGATATGTTTTGTTTCGTAGAAGGGGACATCTTTGTGACGGCCTTCCTGTACAGCTGAGCCAGGAGCCGTTCTGCTCTTCTTTGCTTTGGCATTCATTTTTAATGCTTGGGCATAATTACAATAAATTAGTCTGTGAGTGGAGCTGGTATATGGATAATGTGATACAAGCCGGAATGAATATCAACACAAGCCGATTATAATCACATACAGTATCTCTCTGAAACGATTAGGGCTGTCAATCGTTTAAAAGTTAAACCAACTACAACATATGCTGACGAATTAATCAAATTCATTGACTAGGCTTTAGAAGACAATATACTGTTTGTTTTATTTCCATATCTCTAAATTTAAGTCTTATCACCCTACAGTCAACAATAAATCATTGTGTAATTGAGGTTGCCAATCTGTCCGTTAACACAGGACTTCTGCTATTCCGTCTGTGATATTTTGTTGAAATACTAAATATCTTTGGCACGTTACACCATGAGTACCACATTTTAATGTGACGTGCTGTAGTTGAACTTTGAATATCAAATCTCAACAAAAGTAAAACCAATCACAAATTATTAATTGATAAATACCATGTTTCTGCATCTTGACTGCGTCATATGACTAGTAGTGCTGATTTTTTCTTCTAAAAATAAAATAAAAGATTATGCTTAACTCTTTCCCCGCCAGATTTTCAGACTTTCCGTGTTTTCACTGTTATACACTAGGGGGGCGCTATTACACATCTTCTGAAAGAGTTACTGAATCTCCTGATTAAAACGTATGCGAAGAAGACGCAGAAGCAAGCGATATAATATGTAAAATAACGTGATAATCAACATGGCACAATGTGACACAATGTTTTTGGTAGTTTCAGCCTAACGCAGTTATCATTTTCACATCTAGTGCTATTTCACATTGTTTAAATAACAAATGCACTCGCACCCATCTGATCTGAAAACGAGGTGTGTTCAGGAGCATTGTTGGCGCGTTGCTATTTTGAGAAAACCGAAATGGAGTATTTTTTGTGTTATTTAAAGGGCGCGTTAGTAACATGCGCCTATAGGCGGGTGCACAACACGCGTACACTCTGCTTTTTACACACAGAGGGACGTGCATTCCTCTCTGGAGAAGCGTTCAGTCTTTCCGCTTGCAAATTCCGCCATGTAAATAGCGAATCCGCCATGGTGCAAGTGCAACTGGCTTTTAAAAGGAATGGGAGATGAGACTCTGATTGGTTTATTGCACGTTACGCCCAAAACACACCCATGACTCATCAAGAGAATAGGTACAACCCTTTTGGACCATGCACCTGGCACTCCGACCGTTTTTTCCGTTGTTAAACTAGCAAAAGTGGCACCATGCACTTCAGACCATGCGTTCAAATTGTTAAAATAGGGCCATAAACAGCATATAAATCAAAACTGCCTAATGTTATTGAATGAAATGTTGACCCAGGACGAGCTATAGGACTGTGCAAGCATTAGGGGGTGTTGATGGACTCGATTTACTGCATCTGTGTTTTGATCATTGTTTTGAATATGATCCCGACGTAAACTTTGACAAAAAAAAACTTGATTTTGTTAAAAAGCAGAGGGTCTGTTCTTTTTTTTTTATATTTTCAGATATTCATACAACAAAATATTCTGGGGGCCATGAATATTTTGTTAAAATGATCAAAAACGCTAGCGGTGGCTGGCAACTTTAAAAAAAATGGTGGGGAAAGAGTTAATAGATAAAACAGTGTGATGTCATTGACATTATAAATATTGGTCAGGGGGCATTAATAGCTTTAATTTTTTTAAATACATATTTTAAATATTTAATCATATGTGATCCGAGCAGGCAAAATGAGTTACAATGAGCAATTTTTTAAAAATTTTTTATTTTCACATTCTGTTGTAGAAAACCTTCAAAATGAATTTCTTAGAATCAGACAAAAAAAAAAAAATTACCGAGTTAATACCTATTTGAAGTCGATAGAGTAAGCAAAGTCAATTTTGAGAAAAATCAAGTTACCGCGGTGTTTCCATTTCGTATTAAGTGTTTTTAACTACTATGTACTTAAAATAAGTACATTGTACTTATTGTGTTCATATTGTATTGCAAAACACTTACGGGTAAGGTTAGGGATGGGCTGGGTAGGTTTAATGCTGCGTTAAGGTCTAAGGGAAGGCTCAACTGTGTAATTATAGATACAATTAATTAATTTTTGTAATTACATCAAATGATTAATATAAATGTTAGTACATAGTAGTTAAAGCCACTTAATATAAAGTGCGGCCAACTTTTCTGAAGGTTCCAAAAAATATCCATAGGAAAAATGTAATAACACAGGCAGACCTACTGTAATGCACGGATCTAATATAACGTTACACATTAGATGTTTTTCCCCAAAAGTTAACTGAACGTTCTCTTAAGACATAACAGATAATGCTTGCATGAATACTCACCAAGACAGATATATTGAAATACTGTTATTCTGTGTGTATCGGGATCGCACAAGTCTCTTCGTTTACATCAGCATGAGTTTGATTATCACATTTCATTGGTTCAGACTCATGCATAGCGAATTCTCAATGGCATATAAATTTTACGTCATCAAGAAGCTAGCAGAGAAAAACAGATTTTTTTTTTAATTGTTCAGGAAAGGTACACCTCTCAGAAAATGTACAAATAAAGGTGATTTTTATATGTTTCATTACTATTTGGAACATTGGAATTGCTAGACGAAGGCTTAATGACCTAATTTGTGTGCAAACCTCAAATTCGACCAAAATTGACATTTTTCACTTGTTTTGCCTGTAGCTCGCAATCAGCCGACTCATTTTGCCAGCACGGGCCACATATTTCAGTAATGTGTTCAACTGACAGCCCTAATACCATCACAAGCCGATTATAATCACATACAGTATATCTAATAAATAATGCAACAACACAATAGTGCTGCTGAATGCTGTTGGTCACAACAAAAATGGTTTGTATCATCTCTAACTCATTCTCTGAGGGACTAAAGAGAGCAACAGGCAATTTGCCAAATAATTTACTTGGAATCAATCCATGAAAACAACCCAAGAGATCATTCTGTGACTGAATCTTGCATTGAAACTTTGTGTGTGGCTTTCTTTCAGACCTGCAGACAGAACAGCACGAGAGGGAGCTTTAAGATGTGCTGGCAATTAAAACCAAACTGTAACGAAAACAAACAAATAAAAAAAAAAAAAACATGGGTTTGGACCGTTCGAGAGACAGTAGCTTGTGGGTGTCCTGATGAAAGTGGGAACTTCAGTAAGAACAGAACAAGGCACAAAATTCTTAGCAAATGTTTAAACTGAACAAAACCGGCCCCAGCAGGAGGTGTTGGATGGTGAAGCGGTCTAAAATTGAGCTCTCCTAGTGCTCTGCCATCCCACACCCCGTCTGTCTCGATGGCAGCACCTTCTCCTCGCCGTCTCTTCAGCTGCACAGGTGTGAATCCAGCCTGATTGAATCCCATAACCCCTACCTCCCAACCCAGCAGTCCACAGTTTGCTGTTCAGCACAGGAAGCTAGCAGATCTAGTCAGAGTTAAATGTAGTATTCCTTCTTGTCATCCGAATTGTTGTGTCCACCCTCTGCGTTGATGATGGCAGTGTCGGCGTCCGCGGCATCGTCTGCTCCTTTGGCTTCGTGGGTAAAGTAGGTACCTTAAAAAAAAAGGAATATTTGTAATGCAATCCAAAATCAAGCTAAATCCACAGTCGTGTCTTTGATTTACCTTTGTGTCTCGCAAAATATCGTCCGAGAACAATCAGAAGACAGAGCATGGCGAACACAACCACCGCGACAACGCCGCCGATGACGGCGTGATCAATTTTCTGCGGCGCTCCATCTGCTCTTGAATCTGTCAGATAGAAACACAAACACAAAAAAATGATGGCACCTTGCGCTGTTGTCGGTTGGGAATTCAGTGTAAAATTCCCCGCCAAATGATGTTATTTGTTTTAAACAAATTCATTTAATGACAGTTCTTTAATTCAAGCCTGAAATGCGATCTTCAGACTCCAAAACACCTTTCGGTACATCTGACAGATGCTTTCACATACTCTTGTTTGTGACTTTTACTGTAAATGTGTAAATGGCATAATACAGACTTAACACATACTCAGACAGAGTTTGTTTGGTTTGATCCTGAAATCTCAGCTGTCAGAATCAACACTGACCCTTGGGAGATAAAGTTGCCAGCTTATACTGGTTTTTATGACATAAACTAGATACACATTAAAATGTGTGGAAAAAACTGTTCCTATAATGGCCAAACACTACGGAAAAAACAGCCAGCATGCATTTTAAAGGCTGCCTAATTATTGTGATTTAATTATTAAAAAAGGTGCAATAAATAAATATAAATGAGAAAACTTGAATTGACTGACAGGTCTAGCTTTTAAAAAGCTTTGGGATTTTTAATGTTTTTGAAAGAAGTCTCTTATGCACACCAAGTCTGCATTTATTTATTAAAAAAATACAGTAAAAACGGTTACATTGTTCACAATTTAAAATAGCTATTCCTGTGATGGCAAAGCATCATTCAGTCTTGAGTGTCACATGATCCTTCAGAAATCATAATAGAAACATTTCTTATTATCATCAATTTTGAAAACAGTTAATGCTGCTCAATATATCGTTGTGGAAAACATTATAACCTGTTTTTTTTTTTTTTTTTTTTTTTTTTTTTTTGCTTTTGCTTTTGATGCGTAGTTTTGATGCCTACTTGTTGAATAAAGGCATTAATTTCTTTCAAAACAACAAGACAAAAAGAGAGACACAATATATATACAGATACCATATCGGTTACTGGCCAACATATGTTCCTTATTTTATGGTATTGATCAATTTTATTATATAATATTAATATATTTAATTGTTCATGCTCAATTCCCCTATTTTTACAGATTACATTTGCCATCATCTAATCTTAATGTATTAATCTTAAATGAATAATATATAAAAAATAAAAACCACTTAAATAATCTTAAGTAAATCTCAAAATTAATTAAAAAATTTTTAATGTATATGATAATGCTGTGAGGTCCAAATTCACTTAAGGCATTTATAGTGACTAATTTTGTTTAGGTTTTAGTATTTTTTTTGTTTTCTATTTGTTTTTTGTTTTTTTGTTTTCTATAAAAAAGTACAGAATTTAAATACTGGTGCATTCCTGTTTTTGTATAGCCAATTACCTTTATTGTAGCTTTTGGTACCATGGCTTGAATGGTTAAAGACCATTTTTTTATTTTGTTTTTATTTTTTATTTTTTACAAGAGCTTCGTAAGAGAACAGACAGAAAATAAACCCTGCACACTAATTACAGATTGAGTTTCCTGATGAAGTGCCTAGCAACCAAACCACAAGAAAGAATGTAGACCTGAAAGCAAGGGCTGAAAGTGCCACAACAGAACCCAGACTATACATTTCCTTCAATATTACCCATTCAGTCTTGTAATCAGTAGCCTTTCATCAGGCATAAGAGCAATAAAGGGTGCCCTTTTTTTATTTTCAGAATCAACACCGGACCGACCCACCGTTTTCCATCAAGCCTCACCTGATCTACAACCAGCATTTCTTTCAATTTAATAAGAACCTGTATGGCGCTCTATATCTAATTAGCCTGGCTTGTATATTAAACATCTATGCCGATGATGATGTGCAAACAAGATCTTTTGATAAACCCGTTTCTGCCTGTAGCAAACCAACAGATCCAGCCCAGCAGGGTGACATAGTCTACTAAGATGCCGCTTTGATATGAGCCACAGAGGCTTCTGCATTGATATAGGACAGGGATGCCCTGCATTGCATCATGTTGCACCAGAGGCACCTCTCATGGCTGTGGCAGCCTGTTCCCAGGGCTAATTAGCATGAGACTAGGAATGAACACAGCGGAGAGGAGCACTGTCACATTCCATTCTCTCCGCAGTGCCGCCCCCTCCCGCTCTCCGCCGGTCCGGTTCCGCCCCTCCTCCCCCTCCTGCCTCCTGCTTGACACCAGCAGATAAATTAGCTGTCCAGGGGCACGAATATTTTAGCCTTCGAGAGGAAATTTTGCGGTGAATACAATTTTTGGTGACTATAATGCACACATGTAACCGAAAACTCTTATATGTTAACGTTAAAGCTATCGATAGCAGCGCTGCACCTCTTCACAATCTCCATTTTGTAATGTGTATTCTGGACTTGGGAACCACAGGGCCAAAGTGCATTAAATGGCATGCAGTGGGCTTTAAAAACCCGTGTTAAGCAGGTGCTGGGATGCGATTGGGATTATATATGTTAGCATTTAAAATGTCTACGACAGCACTTTTCATGACCTCCCAACCACCAATCAGCTGCCGTTTCATAATGTGTATTCTGGACTTGGGAACCACAGGGCCAAACGTGCCTGCTTTAAAGGTATGAGATGGGCTTTACAAACCTTTCTTGTGTTAAGCAGATGGTGGGATGCGTTAGGGATTATATATGTTAGCGTTTAAGACGTCAACAGCAGTGTTCCCCCCTTTCGAGACCTCCTGACCACCCACTGGCTGCCATTTCGTAATGTATATTCTGGACTTGGGAACCACAGGGCCAAATGTGCCTGTGTTAACCCTTTCCCCGCTATTGACAGATTTTTCCAGCTTTCTGTGTTTTCACTGTTATATGGTAGGGGGCGCTATTACACATCTTCTGAAAGAGTTACTGAATCTCCTGATCAAAACACATGCGCGATCATCAAAATTAGCATATAAATCAAAACGAATGTTACTGAAGGAAATGTCGACCCAGGATGAGCTATAGGACTGTGAAGCTTTCGGGGTGTTGATGGAACTACTCCATCTATGTTTTGATCATTGTTTTCAATCGGATCTGCATGTAGTCTTCGACAAAAACATGATTTTCTCAGCTTTTTGCTCAAAATGTTGCTTTCTTATGAAACTTACCCACATTCAAGTGTTGATTAAAAAAAGAATGCATGAAGCTAGAATAATAATTTTTTTTTTGTTTAAAAGCAGAGGGTCTGTTCGTTCTTTTGATATGTTGGATGTTCAGATATTTATACAATAAATTATTCTGGGGCCCATGCAGTTTTTGTGAAAACAGTCAAAAACACTAGTGGTGGTTGGCACCTTAGTTAAATGGCACGTGGCAGGCTTTACAAACTGCACTCGTGTTAAGCAGGTGGTGGGATGAGATCATATATGTTAGCGTTTAAGATGTTGACAACAGCATTTTCATGACCTCCCGACCACCAATCGGCTGCCATTTTCTAATGAGTATTCTGGATTTGGAAACCACTGGCCCAAACATACTTGTGTTAAACGGCACGTGGCGGCCTTTACAAACCGTGCTCATGTTAAGCTGGCAGTGGGATGCGAGTGGGATTTATTGGGAAATAAAGAGGACTTTTGCCTGATTTACAGTGGGGTGAGGCAGGGGGAAGACTTGTGCACTGCTACAGGGCCAGAGAGCTCATGTTTTATGAGTCTCATTCTGCATCTGTGCTGAAGTGACTAATTAAATTGCAGGCCACTGTCATTGCAGCAGCTGCGGACCAAGTGAAACGGCCAAGCTATGGAAGTAAAATAATGACTAATGTCTTTGAAACCAAAAAAGCATGCTGAATTGAACTAACCGTGCTTGCAGTTCAATGCATTGTATTTTCAAGGCTTTTACTTTTAGAGGCTGAAATTCAGCACAGTTGTACATTTTAAGCTGTGAATATTTCAAATGAAAATATTTCATAGACAATTTCATTATTAAATATAGCTGCAAGCAACAATTATCGGGGCCGGGCGCAAGAAGCAAACAAGGAAGCTAGCAGCAGACCAACTGCAAAAAATAGTAAATAAAGGCATTTGGAGACAATATTAGGCAAAAAGGTTGAAAAATCATAAATACATTGAGTTGTAAAGAGACATAAATGCTTAAAATATAATTTCATTACAATGTTTGACCACAAGGGGGCGCTGCCCTGAAACGTTTTGAGTACCTTCAGAGCATGGTGCCGAAGACACATACAGAGTTTTGTAACGATATGCTAATGCATTCGTAAAATATAGCAATATACAAAATGCATTGCAGTTACAGCTTTGGATCTTTTTTGTCGTTTTGTAATTTAAATGTCGGCCATGTTTTTCAAGGTACACCAATGTCATAATGGACTATGATAGCAACTGAGACAAAGACACTGCATGTCAATTTTAAAGTCAATCAGACCAATGGAACTGTAGTTAGAGCCAATTTCATGGTTTGTTCAATTTTAAGTGCTGCAGCCCCACCAAGTTTTTTTTTTTTTTTTTTTTTGGTCAAATTTGGTGAAAATATCGCATTTCGTTGAGGAGTTATAGACATATATTTATGAGCACATAAAAAATGACCCACACCCGACTTTGAACGCATTTTTTTGCGTTGCGTAGATATAGACTTGCATGTATTTTTGCGAATGCTACGTAAAATTTGTTTGCGCGTTGTTCAAAAACAGTTTGATGAATCAACTTGAATTCCAAACTTTTTGCCGGCATGGTCTGAAAATTATCTGGTTAAATTTTCATGATAATCGGACAAACCATCTAGGAGGAGTTACAAAGTTAAAGTTAAAAAATGGCAGAAAAATGTTTATGACGGGAAATGGAAGTCATAGGGACGATCGAATCAGATGAAAAAAATACATTTGTTTCTAGACCTTACAGTTCAAATGTTATTAGCATAAACGTGAGTGCAACTTTGGACGGTTGGTGGCACTAGAGCGATTGAGTCAGAGACGGATCAGACTGTCCTCTACTGTGCCAAATTTCTCACAAGCGGTTCTATGGGCTGCCATAGATTCAAGAGCGGAAGGAACGGAAGAATACTAATAAGACTTCAGTCTGTTTAAACATACCACCTAAAATATTCGACAGGCAATTTTCAGTCCATTTTATTTCACTTCAACAAATTCAGTGGTTCAAACTCAGCAGAATATTCAGCACTGAACAGGTGCAAGTGTGTGATGACAAAGACCAGAGCAACAGTTAGAGTCATTCATTCACAAAAAGCAATTAGTACATGTTATGATTATTAGGGTCAGTATATATGCAGAAAAGCTGATTAATACACGACAGCTGAAAAAGGCCTACATTGCTTTGTTTCCTTAAAGTCCCTGTAAAGGCAGATTTGTTTCTAAACACATTATAAATGTTAGAAATGTGTTGTTGAAACACGTTACAAAGACTGTGAACTGTGCAGTACTGAATTGTAGAGTTAAACAGTTTTTCACCATTGCGGTGTTCAGGATTTTTTGGGAGTGGCTAAAATGGTGGCTTGATGACACACTGGAGCCACTGAGCATGGCTCCTCTAGAGCACATTCGCATCAGTTCGCCTTCATCCTCCTGTCCCGCCGACAACTGGTGCCATCGTGGGCAGTATGCACCCACCAATGAGTGTTGTCTTGTGTGCTTACGACAGCTTCCCGCGAGTGGGCGTGGTTTCAGCGCAGACAGCGGACACGCCCCCTACACTTGAGAGCAGAGAATGCTAATGCTAATGCTTGATAAGCTGTTTTATTTACTCTGTGTTTCTTTTATCATTCAAATTTGGCTGGGTGGTTAATACATTTTTCTGAGGTGTGACAAACTCGGAACACATATTTAATTTTGTTTTTACACAGACTTTAACTTTATATCATGGCTTGTGCGGCTGTGCTGCAGTAGTGGGGTTGCCCTCAAACATCATACACTCCAGGATTCCTCCCGGTTGTGGGACACTGTAAAATGCTTAAAGTGAAAATGCTGGCTTACTAGACTAACAGTGATATAAAACGACCAAACCTAGTCAGTATGCATCTTATGGATGAAGCACACCATATACAGGCAAGCTCGGAAAATACAATGGATTAAAATGCAAGCACTGTTAATTATTTTCTTTTTTTTGCACTCTAACATGCTTTTTTTTGTTTCAAAGACATTAGTCATTTGTTATACTTCCATACCAAGCACTTATGAGAGGTGAAGACACAAGAACATGAGGCTTACGCATGTCGATATAGAGTGGTAGTCTTATAGTCTTTCTGTCTATTTCTGGCATTTCCCGCTAAAAGGCACTTCAAAAAGTAATCAGGGAAATCTTCAGGAACAGAGCTAGCAAATCTGTTCGCTGGTTCGCTTTTATTGGATTTTTAAATCTAGATTCAAGTTTCCACACAGGTCATTCCCTGGAGTTTCAACTCAGGGCTAGGAGAGAAAGGCACACTGATGAAATGAAAACGGAAATTTCTTTTTAAACAAATCACAGCTCACCCAAGGACACCTAGGCGAAACAATGTGGCTAAAAAACGTAAAATCACACAGCATTTGACTGAGGCATTGAAAGACGAAGACGAGAAGATTTAAAAAGGGAAAAAAAAAACATTAAGGAGAGGTTGAACGTGAACTCATTCGGATTCGGGCGAGAAAGGACCACAGTCCCGGGGTACAAAGGGAGACCTTTCCAAACAAAGATTGGACCCTGAGCATGTGGAGCCTTTGAAGCATGTTTTCCTGATAGAGTCTCTAAATTGAGCTAGCAGGCCACAAGGGTGACAAAGACATTTGCTACTATCTGCGACTCTCTGTGAGCTAAATCACATTCACATAGCAAATGCAAAGGGCTGGCAAAATATGCTCTAAACTCAGCCTGCTACATGCCACAAAGCATATGGCTGGTGACATTTTTCCCCTGAATTGTGTAGATGGAATGATAAATATGCCAAGAGTCCGGAGTAGACGTCTACAGTGTGTGTCGGTGAGAGGCTTTTTCATATCCAACTCGAAGCCATTCAGCTTTTCTGAGTGACTTTCTGCACAAAACTGGCTTGGTTTGTAATCACAAGGAAACATTAGTCAACTTCAAATAATAATTCATTTCCTTTGCACTGCAATCAAAGCGGAAAACTCTTGATCGGAGAGAAAGGCGCTTCCGTGCGTTCCCTTCCCTAAACTGCTCAACTGGAGCACATCCTTTACATCGGAAACGAAAAAAAAAAAAAAAAAAAAACCAGAAGCTTTGAACTGGGAGACTGTAGAGGTGTCGTTTACTCCAAATGAATAAAGTGGCATCTTTGATAAAAATCAGCCAGACTTATTTTGGCACCTTGCTGCTTACTGAGCTATCTTTGGCAACAGGACTAAAGAAGTGCTGAAGTTATGTAGCGTTTCAACAAGTAATAGAGAACTTCGCACCTTCATTGAATCCTTCTATTTCTGACTTTTTTTTTTTTTTTTTTTTTGCATTACGCTGGTGCATTATTATTGGGGGGAAAGCTTCTCTTTATTACTGTTGACATAGGTGATGATAATAACAGCTTTTTGCTACCGTGTATTTGGCCTTTTAACTCGATCTACTATACTTTTATAACCTGTAAGGGTAGTTTGCCTACAGGGGTTCAAGGCTGTAGGATTGCTGAATGACTAAAGAAAACATCAGCAAGATGGTAGAAAACTGCAAAATATGTGGGAGAGCATTGCTATAGTGTGACGATATTACAATATGGTAATTGTTACACTTAAAATACTTACAAAATAGATGTATTAGATGATAATAACTTGTACCATTAGGAAGGGGGAGAGAGAGAGAGAGTGGTTTTAGAAAAGAGAAGCGAGAAAGAGCCTGAGCAAGGTAACCTTGGCGGCCATGTGACTGTGCCAGTATGAGCAAAGTGTAAACCTTACCCCCCTGATCTCAAGAGGTGCTCTAGCGACTGATGCTAGAGACTGCGGTCTTTAGTCTCCTTGTTAGAGTGCCCGGCCCGAGTCCCGCATAGAGTGAGCGGTTCAAGCCGGAGGGGCCATCTCACAGTGTGCAAACCAAGCGTGCAGCACAAGTCCTGAAAAGTGAAGCCAAAGCATTTTAATCGCCCCAGGTGGTTGGTCCCAGTATAGCTCATAAACCCCACCCTCTCTGTGTAATGTATTGGGACGTGGGACAAACTAAATCAAATTACACTAAATAATTTTTTTCAAAGTTGGTTCTGTCATTTTAAGTACTTTTCATCACGCTGATGTTGGTTCAAGTGTTTGTTCTTTAAATAAGTTTGGTTTTAGTTAGCTATTTAATACTATAAAAGGGGGGTCATGATTGACAGCTTCTCTGAGTGAAGTATTCACTGAGGCACCAACAGACTTTTTTCAGGAGGAGATTGGAGCTTCAACTTTAATTTCTACATTTCCATAACTTTATTTCACACCAACATAATGAGTTGTTCTGCTGGAAACTGTACTAACAGATACTGCTCAGATATAGTGTGGGCGGAGCCTTAATATCGCGGCTGTACTTCCTGCTCTCTACTGCGCAGACTCAGGTCCCAGCTGAGAAGATAGGGAATGGGCATCGTCCATGTTTTTTTATGGTCTATGATTCAAAATGAAATCAACTTCCCCCACCATACTAAAGGTGTGACACTTCGTAGACCCCCGATGTACACACATCTTGGCCTACAGGAATTCCAAATGGCCCTTATGGTAAGAACGAGGGGGGTTTGAAGCAGTAAAGCATATGTGTTTTTGTGCTTTTCCACTGCCCAATACGGCTCAGTATGGCTTCTTTGGCACTTTTCCACTGCATGGTATGGCTCGGTATGGTTTGCATAAATAGTAACACCTTGGTTGAGGTTCCAAGCGTGCCATACTGATACTAAAATGTGATGTGTAAAAACTGCAGATCACTGATTGGTCAGAGAGAATCGTCACTACAAGGTACCACTACCGTCACTACCATTATATACTTTGTGACAGTGATATAGCGATTGAGACCCTAAACACATTGCTAAATGCAAGATTAGCTAACCCTTGTGTGCCATCGAGCAAACCAAGTGATGTCATCTGTGCTTTATTGTACAAATCCCTAGACTCTCTTGTTTTTTTTAGCAGTATTTTTTTTGCTCCTTTGAAACAAACTTCTTTGTCTTGCAGTTAAAAACATCCACATGTTGAGAAGTACAGGCGGTGCAACTATAACGATCACTCTATAATCCCACCCACTTTGAAGCGGTACTAACTGCAGAGGAAAAGTAAACCGAGCCAAAGCAAGCTGTGCCGAGCAGAGTCGTACCATGCAGTGGAAAAGCGCCATTTGTTCAATTTGATTATCTACAACCCTACAAATCCAATTATATTATTTTACATGTTATGCAGCTGTCCACTAACTCGTACCAAAAGCCCCATCAGAAAAGGCTCAAGTACTCCATCATTAAACAGTCTTATAGAACAGTCTTCAGTCTTAACATAGTGGTTGTGTTTCTGCAACTGGCCCCTGATATTTTTCCAGAATTTTATGACATGGGCCTCACAAAACACTAGCAAAACCAGAGACACATTTTAATTGTAGCATGCGGCCTACAAATGTGTAACATGCGACATGCAAAAGTCCAGTTCATCATCTACAAATATCAAACTACAAACATCAAAACATAACATAATCATTCATATGCAAAATCATTATTATGTTTGTAAAAATTTTATTTTTTTCTGAATACATGGCATGGATTCATTCTAGGTTTCATCCTGGTGCTTTATTTGCATCCTTTGCTACCTTCTCAACGAAAGCTGTGCAGTAAACAGAATGTCTTGTTGCTATGGTAAGCAAGTGTCAAGCAAGGAAATTTAATTGTGAATATCTACACAAAATACAACGCAGAAACAGTCACACACACTTATCTAATTAAACTTGACAAATACATGCACAAATTGTGAAATAAATCCAAAGTAATGAATTCAGTGTTTCTGGCATCACAATATGTGAAAAATAACAGCTTCAGAAGGAGAGTGGCATGGCTGCCTTTGCTCGTCCCCAAAAACAAAAACCCCGCAATTTTTGTACCGCATATAATATGCATAATTCATGATAGGGCTGTTAAGGAGGACATGTGGGAGGTGTATTCCACATCTGGTTATGTCCTACATTATGACTAACACACACAAGCCCCACAGCATGAGCACAGCTATAGCCTCAGATTACTCCACCTCAGATGAGTGTGCTATAACCCACATTCACTGCCTGCTGAATGAGGGCAAGACGAGGATGGGAAAGTTCAGAGACTCAATGTAAAATGAGACACATTTAACTTTTTTAAACCCACTGTAATAAGTGCTAGAAATAAAGTTGAAGCCACAGGGATCATCTCAGTGAAGGAGAGTCTCTGCACTCACTATATAACTAGAGGATCTTCATAGATAATGTAAGAGCTGCAGTGCTGTTAGATTGCTGATCAGAGTTGAGGAGTAACTAGCTAAAAGTAGCAAGTTGAGTGAACTTAACTTCATTTTCCAGAAGCGCAAAAATCCCCCATTTCCTGGTCTTTGCTAGTGTATGTTGACGATAGATAATTTACCATTTCAAAAGAGTCCTAAACCATAAAAAATTAGAAACTAGTCCATCCTGACCAAAAATCACACTCACACTATCCTCTCTCTCATATGTAACTTTCATAAGTTTGTTGAAGTTCTTGTCAGTTAGGTTTATTTGTTAAATTTGCTTGATTTGTTGAAAATCAAGTTGTTAATGTTGTTTACAAGTATGTGGTGTTTTTAATATGCTTTCAGACAAACCATGTGCAAATTCATGTCAACACCATTGTTGAGTGTTTTCAGTCTCAAAAAACGCAGTTTGAAATCACTGGTGTTTATGACGTCACAAACTACCTTGTAACCAATCACGTCAACATGCGGGCAGACTTCAGCATATCATTAACTATGCTGTGAAGCAGGGGAGTCTCAAGAGAAGCCATACCGGTATATTTTTCCGTTGATATGAAAAATCGGGTACTTTTAGCAATATAGCGGGTGAATTATGTATATGATATATATTGTGATGTTTGATGAAGTATATGCCTTTCTCCACTGACGTTTTATGATTTCATTTCTAAGGATGCTGATTTCGGCAGCTGTCTGATTGCAGGTTTGTGTAGCATTAGCAACACATTATTAGCTGTTTGATAACGTAGTCAAGCAAAAGGCTAATCATACGAATTACCGTTATGCGTTCGACTTGTAAAGAGCGATACCTTTGTGCAGCGTTTACTACAGTAACTTGAGTAAAAGTTGAGCGAGTGGATCTCTGAGCTGTGTGAGTGAGTGAAGGAGTGGCTCATTTGCATATCAATTGATCCGCGTATACTAAATGAAGCAAGGCTGTAGAGTTACATTCAAGCTATGTTAAGGCGTGAAGAGATTTTTTTCACAGGAAAAATTTTTTAAATATGTAATTTTGGTGCGTTTTAAGGGATAAAATGATTGACTACAGGGGGACTTTAAGTTCATCCTAATGAAGCGATTCGTCCTAAACCTCATATAGTGCTGGAAAGTCTGATTCTGTCTCACTTGCTAAGCGTGGTAAGCAAATGAGCACAAAGAAGAAGAATATGAGAGACTTTATTTAACAAAAGACTTCACAAAATCAAACTCAGTGTAGTGTTTTGAGAACCAACCATGAGAAACACAGACAGAATATATACTGGCCAAATATATACCGTCCTAATTCACATACTATCCGTCCCAAGTAGTATTCGAAAATAGAATTAGTACGTCCTAAATCATAGTATGTTGAAAAGAGTATTCAAAGATACCCAGATGGTCTACTATTTCCGAAATGTGCAGATCGACGCACACTCTAACGGCTAATATTGCCCACAGCCCATTGCGAGTTGGACAAGGATTCAATTAGAACTACAAACGCGGATAAAAAGTGTTAAAAAAAACTACAAACATGACGGATGTGCGAGTCCGATGGTTAAGTAGAGAGGTTTAGATGGAGTTTTGGTGAAAAATGATCAGTATGTAACCTGACGAAAATATATTTATTTAATATTGTCCACATTGTATTTAATCTGCAACAGCATTGTGAACTTTTGCAATGATACGTTTGGCCATTAACTTTTAAATGCATCATTATATTTAAATTGCAAACACATGAGGAGAGTCTCTGCATGAAAGATCCACGAATGGCAGATCATGCTAGTACGTTTTTTTTCTTCACAAAAAGAGTACATACTTTTTGGACATAGTATAAGTAGGCGGATTGGGACGCAGCATGAGGGAACACAAAGATGATTGGATAAACACTGGTGATACAAACGAGAGAACTGATGAGTAACCACAGTAACAAACTAGAACGCAATGAGTAACAAGTAGTGGGAAACTGACAACAAAAGAGGCATGTGACTGAAGATAAACAAACCAGTCCATGAGGGTGAAACTAAGCATAATTGTGAGAGATTCATTCTAATGAATCGATTCCTCCTAAACTCTCATAGACCATTTGAATTTTTGCAAACAGTGATGACATTTTTTTTTTTTTGGTGCAGAGCCTACCTGGAGTCAGAAAATGACAGTTCTGCAGTAACAGTCTATGGAAGCCAAGAAATAAAATGTTGTAGGTTTAAATTTTATCCACGTAAAATGTTATAGGTTTAAATATTATTTCATGCTGTTACTGAGGGGCTAATACATTATGCCTCATATGAACTTCATATGTGAATATTATGTAGATTTATTGTGTACATCAAATTCTTGCTTTAATAGTAGGGTAATCATCACAGGTTTCATCAGTCCGGTCCGGAACATTTTGATAGTTTATGTAAATTACCAGATTGAGAACTCGATTCACAGATTAAAGACAATTTGGGTCTTTTTAAAATAGTAAAAAATTTGTCAAATGCGGCTGATCATCAATATATAAATTTAGCTGTTTTCTAGTTTTATTAGTTACTGTATGTATTGTGATTTCATCTGTTTAAGTTGGATGCAGTCACCCTAATTAAAAGCATTAATGCATTTACTTTTTTGGGGGCCAAAAAGTACCGTTTATATTTATACATAAAAATTGTTATATAATGTAAAGCATTTTATTTATCCCCCGTATAGCTTTAATATATTTAGCTACTTTTTGGTAACTTGTAGTGTATTTGCTACCGTTTCAAAAGAGTAGCTTGACTTTAGTTGAACTACTTTAAATTAGCTTGTAGTTTGACAAGCTGTAATTTCCAAGCAGCTTCTACAACACTGTTATTAATGCAGGGAAACACAAAACTGATCCGCAGTAGTGCTCATGAACACAAGTGCATGTTATTTGGTTGTCATTATGCTGAAAAGATTAGTTTACGGTTTGCAATTGAGCTAAATTAAAAAGACAAAACTGAATGGGTGAATATTTTGGAATACAATGCAATTCTAATTATCTAAAACACTGAAGCACATGCAAGACAACAAACACCTGCTCAACTCAATTTGCTTTTGAAATCTCTCTCATGGGTTCATCTCATTAACACACAATTACCTCTCAAACAAAGCAAGACAATGGTGCACAGCGAAGAGTTCAGCGCTCCTCTTCTTACATTCACAATGGAGGAAAAAATGTTAATCTCGCATCGGCTAATGTTTGAAACAATTCTGTCAGTTTTGGTATGATTTCAAATAACAGTTGATTCATCCCAGCTGCAGACTGCGGTGGTCTGTGCCGTAAAATAAAGTGTCATTTCTCATTGATGTGCCGTGTGAGTAGTGTTTTATTATGGCAGAATTCTGACAGTAGAGTGATAGAAAGGGAACTAAACATTGACACTGACATTGTCACAGGAGAGCGATGAGTACATTCATCCTCCATTGATTCCTCTGCAGTTGCGTTCCCTCTGGAGGCTATAGACACTTCTTGCGAGATCCTCTTCAACAACAAGAAAAACCTTCACCAATAACTGAAGTCCCTCTTCGCTCACTCGGATGGTGCACAGCAATGTGCTATCTAAACTGTAGAGTGAATGTAAAATAAAATATTGCTGAAAATATTCATATTAAATTAGCATGACTTTTCATGTTGTCCAGGCTGGTTTGTTTGTTTTTCCTTAAGATGAAATATTGCTAGTTAAATCCATCACAAACCCAAATATATAAAATTTACAGTATACACCTGATATTCTGAAAATCAGTGTCATTTGTTTTGAAATGTAAACTGACATTTCCAACTGACACACTACAGAAAAAGGTGTAAATAATTGGTTTAAAACAATTTTTGGGGGAGTGAAAATACTAACATGCCTAAGACTTTTGCACAGTACTGTGTGTGTAAAAAAACCAAAAAAACAAGCAAAATTGCCACTGAACTTGACAGCCTGTGATACATTTTCATTATATGGAAAAACAAAAAAACAGATTTGACATTTTCCTAACACTGCTGTTTTTGTTCCATATGAAAACATCAGTCTACCATACCCACATAAAAAATATATTTATTATAAAGTTATAAAAAAGTATTATATTATAAAAAGTCTGACATTTAAAGTTTAAAAAAAAATGTATACATACTTACAATATGTAAGATTTTGGGATTTAAAATATCCAAAAACCACTAAAACAATGTTATATATTTAGTTGACTTGTGTACTTGCATTATCCCAAATGTTTCCAAGAATGTTTAAATCCAGAGGATTCAGCAATTTTAACCAGGATGCGAACCGTGTCCATGTGTCACCTATCAATGACATCATACCCACATTAAAAAAACATGGAAACACCAAAGCTGCTTTAATATATGATGTGTTTTATTAGACAGGTGAGCAACTGTTTGGACACATTCATCGACAGAAAACGAATCATTGTTATTTAGCCGGCGAGTACCATGTTTTACCATGCCTAATATGGATCTAGCTCACTGCAGTGTGAACAAGTGCCTCATAGCAGCCGCCGAGCGAACGCACAGAGTAGCTTTATAACACAACCTTCAACACACTCAAATATGTAAAATGATAAAACAGCGCTGCATTACTCCACATACACATGAGCGGAAGAAGCGCTCGTCTTCTGCCCAAGTGCCGTCGGATTCTTTTCCGCCGGCTGTAGAGACAACAACTTCCATGATTCCGGCAAATCAAGGCGTCATCAAGCTACGCTTTTGTTTTAAATTAAGTGACCTCTAGCGGCGAAAATTACACATTGTGCCTTTAAATAGACATATAATTAATATAGCATTAAAAGCTAAAACTCCTTTTTGATCCTGCACTGACAAACTAATCCTGTGTGTAAATAGCCAATACACACACTCTCAGAAAAAAAGGTACAGTGCTGTCACTGGGGCGGTGCCCTAAGGTACAAAAGTGAAAAGGTACATCTGTGTACCTTACTCACCCCTAAATGGTACATATTAGTACCTTAAAAGGTACATATCAGTACTTTAAGAGCGCGTATTAGTACCTTTTCGTTTTTTGTACCTTAGGGTACTGCCCCAGTGACAGCAATGTACCTTTTTTTCTGACGGTGTATATAATTATTTAATTAGCTTTTCAGATGTGTCATTCTCTCAAGTTTGAGTGGGCCTCCCAACCTAGATTTTTCCAAATTGAATATCCTTTTGCACTCTGTAATACGTCACATTACAGAAGCAAATCTGTGAAGGGGGTTTCACGTTGACTTTAAGGAGCCTGCTGAGGACACTAGCATCCATCCAAACCACAACATTTACATTACTTTATTGTTCTGAGCAGATGCTTTCTCACCAAGGTGACCTACAACAAACAATACAGCACTAATGCAACAATATAATTCGCACCGAAATTGGCGAGGTAAACACCAACCAAAATCTCCCTAGATCCATCTCCGCTTCTTTCTTGACAATTTAGAAGTCATTTCTTTGTAAAAGGCAACTCCATCAAACTATGTTCGCCATCTCAACTACTGCACTCCTAATGCCTAAACTGCACGGACGGCAGAATTACTCTTGACAGAGAGAAAAGACCTAAATGGACACATAAACAAATAAGAATTATACGAGGGGAATGCGAAGAGGGATTGTGTGCTCTTGAGTCATGATGACATCTCATGGGAGATGATGGGGGCTGTAAGCTGTGCTGGCACTCAGGTGAACACTGCCAAACGGGACTAAATTACAATCCGGCCGCACTGACTTGACTCCGTGCCATGAATTACTCATCTTCCCTCCATTTGCACCCGGCACTCGTTTGCTCTCGTGCAGCATATGTGCTCCATGTCTGAGTGGCTCGCAGACGGTCATGGCCTCAGCCGCTCGGCTTGCTGCTTCCCCTCGGCAGACAGGCGTAATTAAAACCACACTGCTAAATGGGAGCTCAAATGGTTGCAACCTGTTTGTAATGGCGGAACAAGTTTCACTGAAAATTAATCACCTGAAAAAACGCCAAACTGTGCTATGATGGAGCTGAAAGTGCTTTGGTTGAGCCGCAGTGACAGAAGGTACTCGGCCATGTCTAACATCGTATGACTTTAAAGACAAAGAAGGCTATAAAATCAGCAGCCATTCAGCAGTAGTTAGGCTACTAACCAACCCTCGTGTTGATGGATAACTTGCAATTGGCTCTTTGCCTTTGGTTTATTTTGGCATTTTTATCTCAATGTTGTAGGTCAGACTCCATGGTTCAATGTATGACATCTTTTTGAAACTTTAAAGTGCGCTATTATGCTATTTTAAAGCCTCCTAATTTTGTTTTGGAGGTCTCCTACAACAGGTTTACATGCATAAAAAAGTTTAAAAAACACCTTCATTTTCTCATAATGTACATTGCACATTATCACATTTTTCAGTGATTCTCAAACGACTCGACGGATGAATCAGTCTCTAAATCTATTCTTTCCGCGAGCTACTCTGCTCTGATTGGTCGGATAGTCTGACATTGTCAGACACTGGAATATGTGATTGGTCTAATACAAATGACTCGTTTAGGCGGTTCAGATTTAATTCTTTTTGGGTAGACTTTCACAAACAGCATGAAAGGAAATATTCGAAAAAACATAATAGGGGCACTTTAAGCACAATGTATACAATATTCTATTGCTTTCTAAACAACTGTAAATTATAATTATTAACAGAGGACGTCTGTGATGTTGTACTCATTTGGATGGGACTGGGATCTAGTATTGTAATTTTGGTTTTGACTTTAATCATGTACTTCAACGAAACCCACTGAAATAAACTAGACTTATATACTTTATATATATATATATATATATATATATATATATATATATATATATATATATATATATATATATATATATATATATATATATATATATATATATACATATATATACTTGTATATAAGGCCGGAAAACCATACTGGATGCCTGTGATCTTCAGGCCCTTAGATGGCACTGCATCACATACAGGACTGCTACTGTAATGGAAATCACAACATGGGCTCAGGAATACTTCCAGAAAACATTGTCGGTGAACACAATCCACCGTGCCATTCGCCATTGCCGGCTAAAACTCTATAGGTCAAAAAAGAAGCCATATCTAAACATGATCCAGAAGCGCAGGCGTTTTCTCATTTAAAATGGACTGTGGCAAAGTGGGAAACTGTTCTGTGGTCAGACCAATCAAAATTTGAAGTTGTGAAGCCATGTCATCCGGACTAAAGAGGACAAGGACAACCCAAGTTGTTCTCTGCGCTCAGTTCAGAAGCCTGCATCTCTGATGGTGTGGGGTTGCATGAGTGCATGTGGCATGGGCAGCTTACACATCTGGAAAGGCACCATCAATGCTGAAAGGTATATCCAAGATCTAGAACAACATATGCTCCCATCCAGATGTCGTCTCTTTCAGGGAAGACCTTGCATTTTCCAACATGACAATGCCAGACCACATACTGCATCAATTACAACATCATGGCTGTGTAGAAGAAGGATCCGGGTACTGAAATGGCCAGCCTGCAGTCCAGATCTTTCACCCATAGAAAACATTTGGTGCATCATAAAGAGGAAGATACGACAAAGAAGACCTAAGACAGTTGAGCAACTAGAAGCCTGTATTAGACAAGAATGGGACAACATTCCTATTCATAAACTTGAGCAACTTGTCTCCTCAGTCCCCAGACGTTTGCAGACTGTTATAAAAAGAAGAGGGGATGCCACACAGTGGGAAACATGGCCTTGTCCCAACTTTTTTTAGATGTGCTGATGCCATGAAATTTAAAATCAACTTATTTTTCCCATAAAATGATACATTTTCTCAGTTTAAACATTTGATATGTCATCTATGTTGTATTCTGAATAAAATATTGAAATTTGAAACTTCCACATCATTGCATTCTGTTTTTATTCACAATTTATACAGTGTCCTAACTATTTTGGAATCGGGTTTGTATAATATTATGTATATCAGTAAGGGAAGGAGTTAATGAAGGTGAGGATCATGCTCATGGCCGTAGTCAGCTATGAGGTCCAGACCTCTGTATTTTTCCGAAGTGTATATAATAAAGGTTCTAAAATAATTGCCTAATATAGTATTAACTCTACTTTAGTGCTGCAAGGATATTGCATGGCACCAAGATCTTCTCATCTGAGCTGCCTCTGAGGTCTGTCACCGTCAATGTCAAAATATTTGAGATGACCAATTAAATAGTAGGCTTTATGTTCACAGAACAGAATTCTATGCGCTTCAGTTAATGGTCAAAAAGTGTGAGATAAGATGTAACCAACTAAACTAAACATTTCATATTTGACAGCTGTTTCAGGATAGGAATGTTAAACGACTGACAAAAATAAACAGGCAAACTAATAAACTTTTGTCCAATTTGGACATTTCAAATTAAGAATAGACCTATAATTAATGTGTAACTAATGATGTTATAATAAACATCAACAAAGCCATTTTCATCATATTACGCATAAGATTAATAATGAATGTGTACATATTGTGAACAAAAATAAACATAGTTACCAAGCTTTCCTGGTAGCCTTCAGCCTACCTTTCCTGTTAGCCTTAAATTAACTTAGAAAATACAGAAAATTATTCATAAAACATAAATATCAGATGACCCAATGTTTACTTCTTTTTTTTTTTTTTTTTTTTTCACAGACAGACGAAAATGAAAAGAGTATCAGTCAAAGCTCAGCTTTAAAAGGGGAAGAGACAGGGCAAGATAAGGAGACTGAGAGAAAAAGAAAGAGTGATGGAGATGAGGACAGAGCAGGTATTAACAAATAATCTACTGCCCACTGACATGGTATTGTTGCCTAATCTTTTTTGGCCTTCAAACATCTTGAAATGCACACATGTAGTTCAGACAAATCAAACATTTCTCAGGGGAACATGTCCCCAAACCCTCCTAACTAGCTCAAATTTGGGACCTCTGTGATTATAAAACCCTGCCTACGGCCCTGATCATACCTGACATGATGCTGCTACCGAATTGCCCGTTCTGAGCTGTTTCCGTGACTGGACTCTCTTCATGATTTCATTCTCTTTTAAAATCAAATGGGATGCCAACAGTGCTTGAACCACCAACTGTTATTTTGCCCAGAAAGTTGGCAAGAATGTATAAATTCATAATGAAGGTGCACGAGGCAACACAGGAGAAATTTAACTTTAGTTACAGTATTCAATGAAGGTCAAAATGGGGATTAGATTTCTTTAGAATACTGTTCTGTCATTAATGAATAACTACAGGAACAAATGAGTAACGCAAATATTAACATTCCAGTAACTACCATTAACTTACAAGAAAACAAACTATTAGTACTCAGTTGAATGAGGTAGTTCACTATTAGCTAATCAATAACTACTCCCAAAGGACTACTAAGAACTACTATATACATGTTCATAATTAATAAATAAATTCTAAAGTGAAGACCATGGTAACCCACTAGTATACTCAAGTGTTACATCATTCTAAAGGAAATGCTAATTACTAAAATGCATTTATTAAAAAATGCATTTTTTAAAGCTGTAACATAATTTTTTTTTTTTTTTTAATTCTGAATTAAAATCAGCATTTTCAAATAAATATTCTTCAAGGTTTTACTTTTTTTCCCCCTCCCTCCCGTCCTCCTTACTAACTTGAATTATTACAATATCTGACACTTCAGTATATATAGAAAAACTTAGACTGGGTAAACCCAGCCCGATCTGCCGGCGATTTGATTTCGCCCTGCAGCTCAGGCTGGAAACCTGTACATATTTTTATCCTGCTTCCGTTACAAATTTGCGGGGTCCAATCACAAACCGGCTTATCCACCTGGCATGCTATTGGCAGGTTTAACACAATGACAGATAGAGAAGCGATGGATCGTTGGTCTGATTGGTTGAAGGACTTTCCAGTTGCGTACAGAGTCATTTAAACTATGCCCGTTGATCACGCCTCTTGTGCAGTAGAAAATACAGAGCAGACTCCCCAGACCAATGTTCAATCTTAAAAGATTGAGCTTGGTTTGGTGATAGCCAGAAAAAGAAAAACCTAAATAATGGTCAAAAGTACAACTAAAAATGCTAAAACTTTATAGTGTCTAAATTAATGCATACTGATGAACAAATCTGAATCAAACTGTCTATCCGACCCAGGAGATCAGTTCAGTTGCTCCATATAGTGATATAAGGCCATCACGTATTCAAAATACTTATAAACTATACAAATAATACTAAAATAACAGTGATATTGACATCCGCAGGTAAAACCTGTCTTGGCCTACAGGGTTAAAGATTAACAGGAACTTAAATGACTACACTTCATTTACTAGACTGTAAATGAGCCACTGTGTTTATGAATAAGCCTTAAATATGTCTTAGCAAATCCCTTCAATAATACATATGGATGATATCTTAATCTCTCCCAAGAGAACTGTACACACAAATCCCATGACACGTTAGCTTTCTGAGTGGAAACAAACCCTGGAGGCTTTTAAAATGTACTGAATAGATTAAAACAGTCTGCTCTGTAAAGACTGTATATATAATGCATTATTTAGATATACTTTCGAGATCCAGAACAATCTTCTGCCTTTTAATTGCCTGAAACGCTAAATGAAATGCATGACACCCAAACATCTGCTACCACACACAGCTACCTGCAGGCCAACCGCAACTAAACAACATTGAAGGGGGAAAAAAACTGTGAATAAACTGAATTGGCATAGAAAATGCTGCTAATAAGATCCATGTGTCAATAGCGACTCACAATCTGGACTGAAATAAAAAGAAAACATAACTAAGAAATTATCACACAGCAACTTCCTGAGGAAAAAGAAAGACCTTAGCCAAGGGTTCACCATTATCCATCATCAGTGCATCTAAAAATCACACCTTTTCTGTCTAGAAATTAGCTTCCGCCTCACCTGAGGGATCTAAATCCCTATCTGCAGGAAATCTGCTAGGACTAGAAATAGTCAGCCAGAGCAGAAGCTGTGAGGTGATGTCCCAGAATTGGGTTTTTGTAAAAGCACTGGGGATTTGATCTATCTGTCTGGTTGAAGCTGGTGTCCTCAGAGCACAGATGATTGGTCTCTCTGGGGCAAAAAGAAATAAAAGAAGAAGGAAAAAATACTCCAACTTTGTGTGAGTATTAAACACAGGACAAAAGCCTGTCTGAATCGAGCGCTCGCTGAGCCCTGAGGCTTTCTGGGAAATGAAATAAACAAATTGTAGAAGCAAGGTAGTGCAAAAGATGTTTGGTTCCTGAAATGTTTAAATTACTAAGTGTACTTCACCGTGGCATTTGCTCCTCCTCCATAGAAAACCATATTTAGGCCTTGAACTGTTGCCTGCTGCCTGTTGCTAGGCTACACAGTTAGGGATGGAAAATAAAACACTTATCAAAAAAGAGAAAAGTGCACTTGGGGTGTGAAAGCATAAACTGTGAGAATGAAAGGCTAAATGTCTTGTGTACCAATGACAAAACCAAGGTGGGTGTGCTGTTTGACACCGGTAAAGAAACCTCAATTAAAATGAAGTATGCAGAGGCTTCAATGAATAGCGTGTTCCTCACACACAAAACATTAATGTGCTAGAATAGCAGCGCAAAGAAATTGAAAATGTTCATCCATTTTATATGCGCGCAGGTGTGTGTGTGTGTGTGTGTGTGTGTGTGTGTGTGTGTGTGTGTGTGTGTGTGTGTGTGTGTGTGTGTGTGTGTGTATGCGTGTGTGTGTGTGTATGCGTGTGAGTGTGTCTTCAATATTTTTATATGAATAAAAGTAATAGTCTTTTTTAACAATTAAACATTCTTGTATAGATGAAACATGGATATTAGTATATCATATATTCATATATATATATATATATATATATATATATATATATATATATATATATATATATATATATATATACACATATACATATATATATATATATATATATATATATATATATATATATATATATATATATATATATATATATATATATATATACACACACACACACACACACACACACACACACACACGTACATGTACATATTATATTATGAATTTTTTCCATATAATTTTTAGTTTTTTCTATATCACATTTATCAGAACAGGTTAGTCTTTGAGCCAAACTGTATGCCAGTAAGAATTATTACATTAATGATAATAATGTTTTGTCACTTTTGTTGGAGGGAATAATAAAATTCCTCTGTTGTGTTGATTTATTTTTAAATTATTATTGCAGTAAAGTAAATCCCTATTCCTGTCATTCCAATTAAACATCCTGTAGCAATTAATTGACATGAAACTCTACACCAGGGGTCTCCAACACGTTGCTCGTAAGCTACCAGTAGCTCGTGGCCTGATTGGAGGTAGCTCGCCAAGACGTACTTTTCATCTAATCAGAGTGAGCTAATATAGACAGGTGTCCAACCCCCTCCAACACAAGTCAAGTTTGACGTATCGGCCGTGAGGTTATTATTTTTTATTTATGAACAAATGTAAACGTAAACATGCAAATGTAGGGATGTCACAAGTACCGGTTCTTCGCTACCATGTCGGTAGTGACATTTTTTAAATGTGTCGATACCAGCATTTCTGTAGTACCGAGTATATCCGGTACCCGCAGCTGCGTTCAGTCGCTTCCGTGTTTATGTAAGCGCAGGGCTCCAGACTGTAGCCGAATATATACTAGTGTCTGTGAATATTAAACTGCAAAATACTATTTCAATATTACTCCTGCATGTTCTGCGTCTCTGTGTGAATGACGGGCGCAGATGCGCGGGCGCGTGCGCACAGCCACACACACACGTGCGCAAGACTCGCTGTCTTTGTAGCCTCTGCCGTGTCGCATAAACCGTCACTTCATGAGAATTTACTCAGTGCCTCTTTGAGTGTCTGTGTTCATATCATGGACACAGACACTCAAAGGTCTTCACAGCAACCCATCAAAATAAAAGTTCGGTTTAACGTGAAGAAATTGACAAATTCTTGTAGCCTACAGTAGATCTAACTACGTCTCTATGTAATAATAATACGCCTCTACTAATAATAATAATTATGCCTAGATGGTTCCTTATTTTTCACTTGATCTTTTATTTATAAACAATGTTTACTTTTAAACAGCACACAGCCTTTAAATGTTTATTTATAATGATTATCATCATAAATTATAAACTTATTGAATTTAATTGAATAATAAAAAATTAAAAAAGTTAAATAAAATAAAAACATTTTGCTGTGGTACCAAAATTGGTACAGAGTACCGTAAAAATTTTATGGTATTGGTACCGACTACTGGAACTACTACTGCACTCTTTCAGGTGTAAAACAGTTTGGATAGTTGTTCATATGAGAATTATGATGCATTATTTAAGAGTTTTAAGTATTGTATAACATGAGTAGCTCTCTGCGACTTTCATTTTTAAAAAGTAGCTCTCAAATGAAAAAAAAAACCCTCTTAAATGAGAAAAACCCCTGTTCTACACTCTCAGAAAAAAGGTACAGCGCTGTCACTGGGGCGGTACCCTAAGGTACAAAAGTGAAAAGGTACATCTGTGTACCTTACTCACCCCTAAATGGTACATATTAGTACCTTAAAAGGTACATATCAGTACTTTAAGAGTGCGTATTAGTACCTTTTCACTTTTGTACCTTAGGGTACTGCCCCAGTGTCAACACTACCTTTTTTCTCTGACAGTCTAGATGGTGCTGGCTGATAGGTCCTTAACTCAATCTGCTTGCAATCACATTCTCTATTGGGCACAGCTGATTGGTTCCAGCTGTATCAGTAGCCAATGAGCTCACTGAAAGTGCACGATAAATAGGTATTGTCTCCCAAAAGAAAGAATCAACTCTGAACCGCCTAAACAAGTCGTCTGTCATTCAAATCCCACAGCCTGACGGTTCTACGTCACTAGATAATGTATATTCAGATGATGATAAAAGGCCTTAAACTCACTGAAGCCTGTGATTCTAAATGTGACCTCCTACAGCTCGCTATTTAGCATGAAAGGAAATTACAAGACATGCGATGATCACTTATGTTCCCTGTACACAACAAAGTATTTCACAACACGATCATGCACATGCACTTGAGGTGGGCCTTTTTCCCTGAGAATGCACTGCGGCACGATCATGAATCACATCTTCTCATCAGCCCTCGATAGCAGTTTGTTCACTTATTATTTCTCCCACTGAAAAAGTCAGCTTCCCGTACTGAATTGATTCGCGGGGCTTTCATCTCAGCGTGTTTAAGCAAAGTGACATTCTCGCACATGTATGACTGCAGCATGACGGTAGACTGTGATATTAATGTGGGCTATGAGAGCAGACATGAAAGAGCGGGAGCAGCAGGAGTGCAGAGCCGGCTCAGATGTGTGCGGGAGGGGTAGAGTTTCTGAGCGCACTGGGCTGTCTGGGCTCATGAGGAGGGCAGAGGCAGGTAGGAGGAAAAAGCGTGCAAAAAGAGATGAGATGAAAATAAACAGGACAAACAAGAAGCACAGACTGGGCAAAGGCCACAGATGCAACGAAACAACAAACAACACGAGGCGCCTTCTCAAACAGCAGTGTATAAAGCTTTATGGTTGGGGCTGGGAGAGAGATGAGCTTGGTGGTCTGCTCGGCTGCGTGGACACCTAGCCCAATCTAGCCATTCAATATGAACATAAAATTCATACTGAAACACAGACAAGTTTGAAATCTAATTCTAGCTTACTGCATGCTGCGCTATATAGTATTTGAAAAAGTATGAATTATACAAGATGTTTCAAACAGTAGTGTGGTATAGCATCACAACATCGTCAACATAAAACACACTTCGTAACCTCCTTCCGTAGGAAGGACGTGCAACCAGAAAAAAAAAAAAAATTGGTGGGGAGGACTCTCCTCATTTGTAAGTCGCTTTGGATAAAAGTGTCTGCTAAATGATTAAATGTAAATGGACTATATTTTATTCATCAGGGGCCGGTTGCACCAGCTGTGCGCAAGTTACAAATTAGCCTGTTTGACGTAAATGGCCACCAAGTTACAACTTACACACTACTAAATATTTTTGCATTGCACCATTCAACTTAGTTGAAGTGCAGAGCTGAGATTACTTACAAATTACTGATTACAAATTACATGACAACAATTGTAGTTAGTAACAATCCATTACATTACATATTTATGGTAATATCATCTGACTACTTTTGGATTACTTTTAGATTACTTCTGACCTAACTTGTTTATCACATTGATTTGAGTAGAGCAAATCTTGTACCATATTGATATAAAAATACAAAGAGAGAAAAAAATAAAATAAAAATCCCATTCTTTGTTATCCACAACATTTAGATTAAGTAGATTAAAGTCCCAGTGAACCGGAAGTAGATATTACGTTTTCTTCAGCGCTGTGACGTATTTCCAAGTGAAAGGGAATATTGAATAGAGGGCTGGGTTTTACTTCAGCGCTCCTCCTCTCCACATCTCGCTCATAGCAGACTACCGGTTGGAGGGGAGTGGCTAAGGATATTCAAACCCAAGCCGTCAAACTGCTGTCATCGGGAAGGGAATGCCATTCCAGACTGGAAGTAACTTTTCAGATTTTGATTAAAGATCACTGCGACAAACTATTTTTTTTTTCTTCTGTGTATTAACTTGCACGGATGAATTGTTGCGCGCTGAAACAGCAACTAAACCCAGTGAATTCACAGCGATTTGTTACAATAGTCTCATTCATGTTATGCAATATGACAGTCGCAATCAAAGTTATTATTAGTTGTGCGTTGCTGTTTGCACTGAATGAAAACCGGTACACTGAAGCACTTTGCTAGTGTGTTATTTAACTAATTGAAATGCTTCCTATATGAGATTAATCAGATATATACAAAATAAATATAATATTACAAATTATATCTGCACAAAATTATGCAAATGCACAAGTGAACTTGAACTAAGTTACGTGCTATACAGAATGCGTGATTCATGTTGTGCACACGCTCTTTCTGGAGGAAACCGCCAACTAAACCCAAATCATTTACAATGTTTTATTACAATACTGTTCTCTTTATAATGTTATGTAATATGACAGTCCCAATCATAGTCTCTTATTAGTTTGAGCTGCGCACGCTTTACTACCATGTTAATTCTTAACCAGATGCATCCTATATGAGATCAATCAGATAGATAGAAAAAAATAAACACAACATTACAACTTACATTTGATCAAAACAAAAGGCGAATGCACACACAAACTTATAGTCATGATGAAGGTAACTCTGGCGTGCTCGCTTCATTTTTCCTTGTGTCTGCTTTACATGTTTCGCGGTTAAGCAGCACGCACGTGCATGACCCTGCTTAATCGATGATCGATACGTTTTATCGATTACATTTATTATCGACAAATAATCGATCTTCGATTAATCATTAACATCCCTGTTCTGAACATATACAAGCAGTGGGCGTTTAAAGAAAAATGTAAAACATAAAAAAGTAGTAGTAGGGAGAATCAATGAATAATGAATATTTGACTGCCATTGTGAGAATAACATGTAATCATGTAATCAATAAAAAAGTAACTGTAATCTGAATAAGAGTATTTTAAAACAATATAATCTAATTACAAGTACTTACATTTTGGAATCTGATTACATAATCCAGATTACAAGTAATCAGTTACTACTCATCTCTGTTGAAGCGTAACTCTACGCATAAGCTAAATATTTACGGAAGCCTCCGATGAAGAGTAACCGTAAAATGGCAGACTGACTGAACTGCATCAATACGCTCTTGTTTTACCTGAGAGACTTTCATTCTTAAAACATATATGATAATGCTGACATTTACACTCGCTTACATTTTAAGAGGGAAAAGATGACTTTGTTAGTGGCTCTTTAACACGAGCCCGTCCTGAACAGCGCGTCACTATGTGCATTGCTCCATGTTGTGCATGCCAAATAAAATCAGTCATAATCAATAAATGTAATTTGTGTTTTCATATTCCTTATTAATTTAACTTCATATACAGTTTCTGAATGTTATTCAGCCTACATATAAAAACACTTTTTCATGTTATTCATGATTAAGTGGTATCGTATTTAATGGAAACGGATTTTTACCATTTGTTACATGAGGCAAAAGAAGTGGGAGTGAAGCATAAACTGAAATTCGTGGCACTTCGGCTCACGTATTTGAAGGCTGCTAATGGACTATTGAGGACTTCACATTACTTTATGGAGAGCTTGCGACCTACTAGTTTATAACTAACTCCATACTTTTTTTCGGTTGCACCATTTGTTCTTAAGGCAGAATTAGTTAGTTACAAACTAGCTTGCAATTACTAAGATTCTACTGTGGAATTTATGCTCCAGTGGACTACTTGCACAACTACTTTTGCGTTCTACTTTTTACATCCCGGGAGTTTCTGGTAACAGCGTTCAGCGCACCCACATACATGAGAACGCAGATTATCATTACGTTTTATGGCTGCCTGCCAACTGATTAAAACAACAAATCATGTTCTCCGTTAACATGAATTATCTTGAGCCTGCTGAAATGTTCCTATAAATATATTTTCTTTCCATATATTTCCCCACTAACCTGCACCAGTCCAATGCTCGTCTTCTCATTAACAGTGTTTTTCTCTGATCATATTTCTTACCAGTTGAGTTTACATTTATTAAATGAATTTGACTGATAAAAAGGATTGTTTGTGTGCGCTGGTGCTTTATTCCAGTCTTTAAAAAAATAGATGAATGAATGAATGAATGAATACGCGGTAAGTGCCTTAAATAATGCAACAATGTTAAATATGTAAGGAATAACTGACGACAGGCAAAGACTTTGCATCTTTAACTGATACTGTACATTTTGACAAACCGTAGATCATCTGGGTATTTCATGCATACAGAATATGTATATACTATGCTGCATATATATATATATATATATATATATATATATATATATATATATATATATATATATATATATATATATATATATATACACACACACACACACACACACACACACACACACACACACACACACACACACTGTAGAAACAGAAAGAGTAGTGTGTGGTATTTTGCTATTTCTTAGCCTACATTCTGCAGAACATCTACATGTATCATTTAATGAGAGCATAGGGTAAAATACAAACGAAGGGTTTTTAAACATCACTCCACGTGCTGTAATCACAGGGGATTCGGCACTAAAAGAGGCTGCGCGGTTTGTGGCATTTCACACATTTGATGCTGTTCTTTGTTCTCTAAAAATCAACAGAGGAAACTTCTCTGAGGAGCTCATATGGGGTGACCAAAGGCAACATCTGGCACACTGTTTTCACATCTGATTAGTACAACTGCATCTGATGGGAATTCACAGTGATTTACTCTATGTGGGTACTGTGAAGCTTGCTGTGTGACACCATGCTGTTACAATGAATGACGCCTGATAATAAGCCACCGCTGTTCATTTCTTTTCAAAAAAAGAAATCCTTTAATAGACTCGGTCTTGTCTAAAGCCAAGTGCACACTGCGCGACTTTTTCCATCCTTTGCGACCGTTGCTTGTCACACTGTACGATATGAGCCTGGTGAGATCTTGGGTACAAGCCAAAGCAGGCCGTGCGACATCAATCGTCTTTTATGTCAGACTTAGGACTTTGGTCACAAGGGACTGGGTCTACTGGCTGTTTTACATCATTAAATGTGTCAAATTATGACACTTATCAACAAGCTATTGTGCTAATGTTGAAGTCAGTACTTGATGAATTATTGGGCTGCTCATTCTTCAAAGCAAACTCAAGGTACTTGTATAATGCAACCTTAATGGGAAGGGGATGATAAATAACAAGATATTTAAATTAAATATCATATAGAGAGGCTTACAGAAGTCCTCGCAGGAGTTGAGTCAACTCTTCATCTAAAGTCTTTAACAGTTTATAAGTTTTCCTTATGGAGAAAATGAAGTGCTATGAAAATAGTTTCAGTAATGACTTTTTTATTTTTATTTAGTCTATTTAGTTTTGTATCAAATACAATGTGATTTCCATTGATTGAGATCTGGCAGCAACGGCACATGAAATCCCCCATATGCCAGCATGTCGACGTCAAGCTTAAAGCGTCACGCAGAGCACTGAAGTCAACTAGTCGATTAGTTGACTAGTCTGTGCAACTCCTACAGCAAACCAATGAACACACTGACACGGGTCAATGATGACGATACATAACAGAGCTTCGGCGCCAAAGCTGATGTGGATCCACTTACCCGAACCCTCCTTAACTGGCAGATTTGAAGAAAATTACCGTCATTTGGCGAATAAATAAATGGCGGAGAGTTACATGCGTATTACTAACATTTTATCATGCAAGCTTTATGGTACACAAAGAATTTATAGTAATTTATGGTGTTAATGTTAATTAGCGACTCCACGAATGGGTATGCAGAGCATTCGCAGCTTGGACCGCACGCCACTGACATACAGTACAAGGTGTAGTCAAATAAATTATTTATTGAATCGTTCAAAAAGACCTATGAACGCAGAAGTTACCATTTGAATAAGTCGTTCAATGAATGAACTCAGAATCCGTCAGAATAACTAGGGGTATGTTTACATGACAACGATGTACTAAAAACAGACGGCAACGTTGTCAAAAAGATCCTTGTTCACACAGATCTGTGAAAATGACTAAAAAGGCTGTATTATGTATGCCAGGCTAGTAGTCGGCGATGCAACTTTGTCAAGAAACGCCCTATGCGTGAACATGTAACACTTTTGTAGCATTTTTGTTGTTTACATGTAAAGCCATCATTTCAAAACCTTCAAAAAGCTTGCGTTTACAGGCCCCAAAACGGCAATGTCGTGTAAATTAAAGGCCAAACGCATAACAAGTTTTCTGTTTTCAGTTGAAAGTGCCGTCGTGTAAACATACCCTAAATGAAACTCAAGTTATCGTTACTTTCAATTATGGAATATTTTATTAAAATACATTAAAAAAATGTAATATTAGGCCTAATTTGAACTGATGCAATTTAAAGTTTACCTTAGTTCACGGAGTTAATTTGGTTCTGCTGATTCTGTTAGATTACAGTAATTGAACTGAATAGTTTGGGCCCTGTTGTTAGTTTTTAGAAAGTAATATTAATTGACAGTTGGAAGGTTCTTTGTATAATTTAAAACATTAGCTGAAAATCTTTTTCACATGTAAGCAAAGTAGACTATTTATAATTAATTATTATAGAATATTACTGAAATATGCACAGATGAGTCAGAATCACACACTCACACATGCATGCAAGCACGCACGCACACACACACACACACGTCTGGTTCACTATCTTTCTGAGGACTCTCCACAGACGTAATGGTTTTTATACTGTACAAACTGTACATTCTCTCCACTTACACTAAACCTACCCATCACACAACACTTTCTGCATTTTAACATTTTCAAAAAAACAAAAAACAACAAAAAAAACATTCTGTATGCTTTATAAGCTTGTTTCCTCATGAGGACCTCAATTTAGGTCCCCACAATGACAAGTCCTCAGTGTGCATTCAGGTTGAAGTCCCCACCAGGCTAGAAAAACATAAACACACGTACGTACACACACACACACACACACACAATTTTAACCCCAGTTGGTTAAGCAGATTTTGGTTGTATCTGTAAAAAAAAAAAAAATGTTCATTTTTAAAACTAATATTCGGTAATTATTTAATTCAGTAATTAGGTCAAAGTTAAGGTTCTCTGTGTATCATTTCAAATATTAGTTGAGAGAGGATTTCTTTCATATGTAACCAAAATGCACTATAATTGATTATAATGGAAATATGCTAAATGAATCAGAAACAAATCAAATTGTAAACAGAACTGGGGGATTGTGAATCTACAAATATGTATTGATAGCCTGTCCAACAATTCATCCATTCAGGCATTTAATTATCCATCAGTGAGGGTGACACTAAACGATCAAAGACTGCCAATTCTGCCATCTTTTCACGAAACCCGCAGTTTGTCTCAGACTTGAACTGAATAGTGTGCATTGGGCTTAAGTCAGCTAAGGAGCCAAAAGCTTGCATATTATAAATGCACTGACAACAATGCTAGAAAACAAGATACTATGTGCCTCAAGTCAACAAACAGTAAGAAAAGTCTAAAATTAGCACTCCCTGGCATTGTGTTGTGAAAGAAGATCATAAGGTGGGAAGGAACGCAGTACATTCCCGATGACAAATTAAATCACAGCCAAAGCTGGAGAGCTTGTTTTAAGACTAATGATACACAAAGTCTTCAGTGTGTTGTTTGGCCGGCAGCAACTCCATCATTCCCATGCAGAGCTGCATAAATGACGCTCAGCAGACAGATCCATGAGCCCAGCACCCTCCGCTTTACCTGCAGGCACAGTGAGCTCAACCAGGACATATTGGAAAGGCCTTGAAAAATTTCTGAGGAGGAACTCATTATATAGGAAAACATTGCTGATGTCTACATACGGAGCAATGACACATCATCTTTTGTCTGTTCAAAGGGTTTTAAAGGAAATCTGGTAACCTTTAAACGTCCCAAGCTGCTAAAAGCTGCTAAAAGTGACTGAGTCAACAATCGGATGCGTCCGGCCGCCTGTCTTCATGTTGTGGCCTTAATTGGATTGTTTGGGAGATTCATGGAGGAGATTTCTAGGACAGGGAAGTTTGAGGTGGCGATAATGGATAACGAGAGTAGAAAAACATCTACAGATGCTGATGTGTATGTGCATTCACATCTAGCATTTTCTGGAAGAGAAAAAAAAAAAGCACCTCTAACTTCGTATAAAGACACAATCGTATAAAATATAGACCCGCCCTGCGGTGCACCTAACCTAGAGCTCAGCTGTCCGCATTGTTTTATATATTTTATCAATACCCAGCAGGGCATCCATATATCCAGTTGGATGGTACGCTTTTTGCCCTTTCACGGAAACCAGTTTGGCACTCACTTGCACCTATCAATATTAATCACTGATCCATGGCAGATCCAATCCCCTCGAAATCAAATAATGCTGAGCCGACCCTCTCATACTCACAGACTAAACTTGCTGGCCTGGTCAGTGGTGCATTACAAATCTTGAGAGCACCTCCCACAAAAAGTGCACTGTAAAAAAATATATGATCAATAAGTTACGACAACATATGTTTTTACATTGCTTTAACTCATCAAAATAAGCAATTTTCAAAAAAAATGTATAAGTTATACAAGATTCAACTATTGCAGTTTAATGTAATTTGAAATGACTTAAACATCCAAGTTGATTGTACTTAAAAAGGCAGCAACTTTTTTTTACAGTGTGATGTCATGAACAAGTGTGGCTGAAACATGGTGAACCTGATGGTTATTTTCAGGGCAATTTATAAATTATATTTATATTACTAAATGTATAGTATATACGCCACAGCATAAAATGATCATAAGGGCAATCCATTTTATTTGTGCATTATATTCTAATCTATTTAATTGAATACTTTATGCTTTGTTATTATATATAAAAGAATATTGTAACAAAATATTTTCACTGTATTTACATTTTCTATATCTTTGTTAATAAGTAGAAAGGGTATGGGTGAGGTTGGGAAAAATAATTATAATAGTAAGTCTACTGCTCAAAAGTTTGGGGTCAATAACATAACATAAAAACATAACATTTTTGTTGTTGTTGTTGTTGTTGAAAGAAGTCTCTTATCTACACCAAGGCTGCATTTATGTGATTAAACATTATTTTGATATTGTGATATCGATATTGTGTTACAATTTAAAATACCTGTTTTCTAGTTTAATGTGTTTTCTTTTTCAAATGTTTATATATTTATATAATATTATATATAATATTATGCTTATGGAATGTAGTGAAGTAAACGTTTTCCAAAGAAAAACACTGACAAGTACATATACTTGAAAAATGTACTTGAGTAGAAAGTACTTCACTACTGTCTTTGACTATAAGCACAATATAAAAGCTTAGTAAAGATCTGTTATAGTTCCAAAGCAGTGTATATGTAAATACTTATGTTTAAGATGCTGCCAATATGTCTTTATTATATATCCAAAAATGTGACAAGTTTGCATAAACATGGATGTTATTGAAATCAGTTTAATCACTTTCCGGCTACAAAAGGTGCAGTGTAAATTCAATATTGATAATACAATCAAACATATCCAATACTGATATCATAATGCTGTTAGGGATTGTTCCATATGCATCCATATATCCATTTTTTGGCCTGACACAGAAACCAGCTTGGCACTTACACGCACCAATCAATATTAATCGCTGATCCACGGCAGCTCCAATTCCCCTGACCCGACCCCTCATGCCCACAGATAAACGCGCAGGACCCAGGGTCACGTTCTATCATCCGTAGCTGTCCACAGGCCCTAAAGACCAGACTGCATATCAGATGAAACACTGTGACTGTTTCAGATGGCTAGCAGGTCCCTCGATTTCCCCTCAACATCAGTGGATTACCCGCCATGTCTGCTTGAAAGCAAGTTCTGCTCGAATGGTAATCCGAGGTTAAGACGGTTACACCAATAAACTTCTTACATGCTTACTCTGCATGCAGAGAAGTTAGGCCCGGGAAGAAACACAAGAGAACGGCTCTTCCGAGAGAAAACCAGACATGACTTAGTTCAGCCTGATGATCACAGAAAAGTCCTGAGTATAGATGATTCCTCTGAAAGGCTGACACCATCAGGCTTCTACTCGCCATGCATGACGATTTTACAAAAGAGGAGAACGTGCGGCATCTGTTAAAGGTGCCACTATTGGTGCTTCCATTTATTTTGTGTTATAAATGGCAATCATCTCTAAATGTCACCCCCTAAAGCTACTGAGCGTTTCGGCAAGACTTCATGGCTTAATTGATTTTTTTGATAGTAGAGTGTGCACCCTATCCTTTCTCACTCTTTGCTAGCTCATCAAAAATGTATTACATTTCTATATAGCACCAATTACCTGCCATTGATTTATTTGCTGAGATTCCAAGTCCCGATCTTTCCTTTGCATGTTAATAAACATGGATTGGTTCATAAAGTATTTTAAAGCGCTCAAGAAAACCTCATTGACCAGAATAAAACAGCTATTGGAAAACTGATAATGACATCTGACATGAAATAAAAAACATGATACATCTGTTGTATATCAAAATATATGTATCGTAAAAACAGTAATGTTGTTACAATTTTAAATACATGTTTTCTATTTTAATATATTTTCAAATGTCATTTATTCCTGTGATGGCAAAGCTGAATTTTCAGCATCATTACTCCAGTCTTCAGTGTCACATGATCCTTCAGAAATCATTCTGATTCGCTGCTCAAGAAACATTTCTTATTATTATCAATGTTGAAAACAGTTGTGCTGCTTAATATTTCTGTGAAAATTATGATATATATTTTTCAGGATTATATGATGAGTAAAAAGTTAAAAGGACAGCGTTTATTAAAATAACAGAAATATTTAGTAACAATGTCAAAGTCTTTACTGTCAATATGTTTTACATTTCTATATAGCAATTGCACTCTTAAAAATAAAGGTTCTTTATTGGCATATATGGTTCCAGTAAGAACAGTTAAAAATCCATGGAACCTTTCCATTCCACAAAAGGTTATTTAACAAAAAAAAAAAAAAAAAAAAAAAAAGGTTTTCTTTATTAAAAACTGTTCACTGAAAGGTTCTTTGGAGAACTAAAAATGACATTGCTGGGAAACCTCCTTTTAGAAAAAAAAAAATTCCACCAGCTGTTTTCTTTTTGGGTTCAAGCCTGTAGGGCTGAAACCCAATTGTAATTGTAAGGATTTTTATTATTTATTATTTTTCTTCTCCCCTAAAACTGATTGACCAAACCATAAGTGCTAGAGACTTGAAACATTGTCAGATGGTAGTACAAAAATCGAGGAGAGGTTGACAGCGTATGACCCCCATTGGCCAATAGATGGCGCTACAGCGATCAAAAGTGTGAAATGGCTCATAACTCCTAAATCGTTTAGCCCACACTCAAGTGTCTTATATCATTGGAAAGATGAGTCCATGAACAAGACGTATATCCGATTTCATGAAAACCGCATCTGAACATGCAATATGTCAAAAGAAATAACAGACCCTCTTGCTTTTAAACAAACAAACAAACAAATTATTAAATTTATTCTAGCTTCATGCATTCTTTTTCATCAACACTTATGCTTTGTAAACATTGCCCGAGGTTTACTGTAGTCGGCCTAATCCGGGCTGTATCCAGATCAGATGGTGGACCGCTAAACACGATGTCCGGATCCAATTCAGAACGATGATCAAAACACAGATGGAGTAGATCGAGTCCATCAACACCCCTAATGCTTCACAGTCCTGTAGCTTGTCCTGGGTCGACATTTCATTCAGTAACATTTGGGAGTTTTGATTTATATGCCGTTTAATGTTGATGATCGCATTATTTTATATATGCATATGGTTACATATGATATCGCTCGTTTCTGCATCGTCCTTGTCTGTGTTTTGATCAGGAGATTCAGTAACTCTTTCAGAAGATGTGTAATAGCGCCCCCTAGCGTTTAACAGTGAAAACACGGAAAGCAGGAAAATTCCATCAGTGCCGAGGAAAGAGTTAAGCTTTCCCTGCTTTTGATTGATTTGATGGGATTTTCTGGGATTTCTCCTAGTCCTGAGCTTTCCTTTACATATTAATAAACATGGATTGGTTCATCAAGTGTGTTTAAGCGCTCAAGAAAACCTCATCAAGATCAGAATAAAACCGCTATTGGAAAATTGACAGTGACAACTGACAACATTTAAGCAAAAAAAAACAAAAAAAACACAATACATCACTGTCAATATTCAAAAGTCAGAGCATTTCAAGGATGTGTTGATTTCATTCTTGTGGAAGGCCGAGGATATTTGTAATCGTAATCTGAGGCACGGACACGCCAAGATCGTGATAAGATTTTCACTCCAAAATGAATCTCTATGGTGAAAGATCAGGCGAGTGACAGAAAAGGATTTGACAAGCACAACCTGACAAATGACAATGACGGCGAGCCACCGCAAGGCCACAGAGTCCACTATCTGCGTCGAGATCTTATTAGGGCAGCCCACCCGCCTCCGCACGAGCCCCTGCACTTTACCCTCTTCCCGCTGTCTTTTTTAGCTCACGGACAGTAACATGCATCAGCGTACTTCGTCTCTCTCACACACACATACACGTGAATGCACACGCACAGTAGGACACAGGAAAAATGTAAAAAAGGGTGAGATGGAGTGAGAACCCTGCAGCTCAGATGGGATACTGTACCTTGGAAAGCGTTGATGGTGGTAGTGGTGGGTGGGGGGGTTGTGGTGAGAACATCTAGATGGAGAAAATGAAAACACACATAAGAGGTATTAAATGAAGGAGAGAAGTCACAAAAGCATTCATGGAAAGATTGCATGTTAGTATGATAGAGATATCTGAAAGAAAGAGAAACATATCTTTACCAAGACCCACTTTACACCTGACTTTTTGGTAATTAAATCTCAATTGGACACTTAATAACAATTTAATTAACTTTACTTAATCTGTATTTTTGTCTTGTTTTCCATCTATGTAAGCTGTGGCAAACAGATCAATATCTGTCATTTTGATGGAATGATTTGTATGACAATTCTTTTATCAGGTCTTGTGATCTGCTCAATTTATTGAACAATATCCTGTTTTTTTCCAAATCCTAGCAGGGGCAATTCAAAACTTTATTGTCTCCTTTTTTCCTCACTTCTAAGCCTTATTAGCATCAATTTGGCTGTGGAAATGTTTCTAAAGCAGAGAAATGCAATAGAGCGCAACAGTGCCTGCCCACTTGTTAAGCCATCTTAGTTCGGAAATATTTTTTCCATTCATTTATTTTCCATGGGGATTTCTTTTTTTAAATCAAGAATTTAAAAACGTGAACCAAACCAACCAGCTTCGAGATTTTATCACAACATTACAGACTTAAAACTAATTTTGAAACAGAAATGTATTTGAAAATTAGACAAAATGGAAAGGTACAAGACTGTGTACTTAATGGCCTTAATGAGGAATAAACTACAGTCTCATGAAACATTATGAATGATGTAATTGAATTAAAATGAAGGTTACACTTTATTTTTAAGGTGTCATTGTTACAGTGTAATTATATATTTAAGTACTGAGTAATATTAATTAACTTCATGTACTTACTATAGGGTAGGATTGGGGTTTGGTTGAGGTTTTTTGCATGTAATTATGCATAATTTACTGTTATTACTAAGGTAAGTACATGTAACACTGTAAAATAAAGTGTTACTAAAAATTATATAATATATATATATATATATATATATATATATATATATATATATATATATATATATATATATATATATATATACACACTTCTACCATTCAAATGTTTGGGGTCAGCAAGAGTATTTAAAGTTTTTGAAGTCGTAGATCAAAATTACAGTAAAATGTTATTTCACAATATTATTACAATTTAAAATAACTTTCTATTTAAATATGCATCTCCTGTGATGGAATAAATTTCATGTAAATAAATGACAAGTAAAATGTCTTAATATTATCAATACCACTTTATATTCTTTACAGCCTATGATACTTCAGGATTCTTTGATGAATGGAAAGTTCAAAAGAACAGCATTTATTTGAAATAGATTGTTTTTGTAACTATTTAAAAGTCTTTACTGTCACAGAAATAAGCACCGCATCCATGTGTCATCTATCAATGACATCATACCCGCGTTAACCTCGATTTTTATTTTGTAGAAACCATGGAAACACCAAAGACGCTTTAATATATTAAGTGTTTCATTAGACAGGTGAGCAACTGTATGGATACATTCATTGACAGAAAACTAATCATTGTTCTCCAGCTCAACACAGTTAGTCTTATTGTTTAAAGCTGGTTTTCTTGATTTACCGCGAGTACCATGTTTTACCATGCTTAATATGGATCTAGCTCACTGCAGTGTGAACAAGTGTCTCATAGCAGCCGCCGAGCGAACGCACACAGTAGCATTATAACACAACCTTCAACACACTCAAATGTAAACTCTAAAAAATGCTGGGTTAAAAACAACCCAAGTTGCTCATGTGTATGTGGGGAAACACATCGCTGTTTTATCATATTACATACACTCTAAAAAATGTTGGGTTAAAAACAACCCAAGTTGGGTTGAAAATGGACTAACCCAGCGACTGGGTTGTTTTAACCCAGTAAATGGGTTGTTTTAACCCAGTGGTTGGGTTAAATGTTTGCTTAAAACAACCCAATCACTGGGTTAAAACAATCCAATCGCTGCGTTAGTCCATTTTCAACCCAACTTGGGTTGTTTTTAACCCAACATTTTTTAGAGTGTATGTAATATGATAAAACAGCGATGCGTTTCCCCACATACACATGAGCAGAAGCGGTCATCTGCGTCATAATAAAAGCTCTGCGAAAATTACATATTGTGCCTTTAATTCCTTGAAAAAATTCTTACTGACACAAAACGTTTGAAAAGCTGAATATATGTTTATAAGCTTTAAAAATAAATTCCCCTATAGAGAAAATTAACAGTAAAAATAAATGTTTAAGCTATCCGTTAGTGTCTTTAATATTTGGTACATGATCGAACATGTTCGGGTTGTGCATCCAATGATCATACTTGAAATGCATTGAAATAAGAATATAACATCACCACCAAAGAATATCCAAATAATATCCGGGTGTAAAGGGGCCGTAAGAGAGACAATAGCTCGTAAATGTCCTTGATTGAAATGAAAATGGCCTGTCATTTTGCTTTTACATGAAATTGCATGTCTTGACAGTGGAGCATTGTCCTACAAAACACTGTTATTAAAATAGCTAAAGGCAAATTGGCTAGCTATTTTTATCAAACGTAATGTAAGAAAAATGTAAAGAAAATTACTTGAATTGAAATGATGGGTTTATTTCCTGTAACAATAAAATATGATGGCTTAAGTAATATAGAATTAGACATCCAAGCATTGGTACTGTATAAAACCTGCTTTTGAATGGGCATGACACTGGCCGACACAAGCCGTGTGATTAAACAAAACACACTTTGCCAAAGGCTTTGTTCAGACAGGCAGCAAAAATCCGATGTTTTGGCATATCTGACTCAAATCCGTTTAGTTGTTTTGTTTGTAGACAGGACAGTGAAAAACAACCCACACAAAATCCGATGTTTACAAAGTGATCCAAACCACATCCAATCCGATTAAAATCAGACTTTTTTTTTTTTGTAATGCATTCAAACGTCATTTTTCGTCATTCGAAACATGTGTACGTCACACAAAGAGCAGCTGTTTCCAAATAAATCAGCGGTTTTGGATGCTGTATTTGCATGCATGTGCCTCGCTGAGATGCCGTGATGGACGTTAGCAGAGGCAACATTTCCAGTTTGGCATCCTCTCTTTCCGCGCTGACAGCTGCTCTCAGATGTTGTATGAGGAAGTCTCGCGGCATCTTGCTGACGCTTACATCATTGCTGCGGCAACTGATGTAGATGTACCAGATATTTACTTGCACTGCCCAAACAAACAGATTAGATTTCATTCCTTGCAAAGTGACAGCATGGACGGTCAGCTCTAAAGTTTGCATCTGAAAAGAAAGATTTACGTGCGGTGTGAACCAAAGCACCCTACAAGAAGCCCTCAACATGATTCAAATCTTTCAGACAGATTTCCTATCATGCGGTGAAGATGGAAATGGGAGGAAGAGAAAATTACATTACGAGAATCATTTATTAATAAACACACAGTCATATTGGATACAGCCTTCGCACAATCAGTGGAATAATGGGCCGCTGGCAAATGCGTCCGAGCTATTGTACTGTGGCTGTGCGATGTGACTATCATTCCACTTTTTAGCACAGCTACTCAGGCGCCTTGCTGGGGAACAGTCGCAGCAGGCAAAATTGGCTGGCTGTCTCCATCACTTTATTGTCTGTGCTCCATCAAAAGATCTCAGTAGGAGCCCAAACACTTCCCAACTAATGATAAAACATCAAGGACAGGATAATGTCTCTGAATGTAGATGCTGGGAGATGCATGGCCTGATGAAAATATTTCAGGGATTGTGCGCGCCATGACCGATCACAGACGGGTTTTGGAAATGTCATAGTCCCGTGGCTGAAATTGTGCATGCAGGGGATACGGCCAACACAAAGGTCTGAATAGGATGTGGCATGCATAATAGTCAAGCAAACAAGAATTTTCCATGGGCAATTTGCAGGCTGGGTGACTCCTGGCTCGACGTTATGAGCAGCGAGATGCGAATGCGTTTGGACGTGCAATATTTCCATTTGTATGTGAAGGACGGAAATATGAAATTCCAATCACGCGGTGAGAAAATGGACGATACGAGTACTTATCGCGAGCGGGATTGCCCTGACAACACTTTGCGAGACATGTCCTCATAAAACCCACTGGCTCTGTTCCATAGTCTCTTAGCAATGCTGAATGTGTTGAATCTCTGGGTAATGGTCCAGATTTGAGCTGAGCCGGCATGAGTCAGACAGACCTGCCTTTCTTTTGTGTTATTTATGGTGAAAAGATCACACCAAGATACCACTGCAATTATTGTGATTCTTTTGATGACAATAACCTTTATTGATTGCATAAACAGGAACTGACACATTTTTACATCAATAAATTCTCGGTGTGACTTTCAGCACCTGCCTGATCCAGTAACGTATCCAGTTCTGGATCTCGAATCTAATTGGCTGAGAGCCTTTTCCAACCATGCGATATTCGACTAATATCACACAGAAACCGTTTCACATATGTATCACTTTGCTTGATTCTAACAGAACTATACACTGTAAAAAGTGATTTGACTTAACTTTAAAAGTGAGGAAACCAGTTGCCTTCAATTTATTATTATTTATAATCTATTCATGCGTAATAGAAAAAATTGTGAACTCGACAATTCTTAGCCTTTTTTAAGTTAAAGGACTAGTTCACTTTAAAAGGAAAATTTTCTGATAATTTACTCACCCCCATCTCATCCAAGATGTTCATGTCTTTCTTTCTTCAGTCGAAAAGGATTTACATTTTTGAGGAAAACATTCCAGGATTTTTCTCCACACAGTGGACTTCAATGGCAACCAAAATGTTGAAGGTCCAAATCAATGCAGTTTCAAAGGGCTTTGAAGGCTCTGCACGATCCCAGACGAGGAATAGGGTCTTATCTAGTGGAACCATCGGTCATTTTCAAGAAAAAATAAACATCTGTATACTTTTTAACCTAAATTGCTTATCTTGCGCTGCTCTGCAACGTGCCACGGATTGAGCAATCACGTCAGAAAGGTCACACTAGACGTAGGCAGAAGTACCGCCCCAAGTGAATCTGCAAAGACTAATACAAACGGCCTTTACCAAAAAAACTCCATCTTCAAATTTAAATTTGTCTTTTTTTGCGAAATGATGTTTGGTTTAGTCTTCGCATGTGCGCTTTGTAAACACGGGGGCGGTACTTCTGCCTACGGCTAGTGTGACCTTTCCGACGTGATTACGCAATCTGTGGCACAATCGCAGAGCAGTGCAAGATGAGCAATTTGGGTTAAAATCTATAAACCTTTGTTTTGTTTTTTTGTTTTTTTAAGTGACCGATCGTTTCACTAGATAAGACCCTATTCCTCGGCTGGGATTGTGCAGAGCCTCTAAAGCCCTTCAGAGCCAGTTGAAACTGCATTGATTTGGACCTTCAACATTTTGGTTGCCATTGAAGTCCACTGTGTGGAGAAAAATCCTGGAATGTTTTCCTCTAAAAACGTAATTTCTTTTCCACTGAAGTAAGAAAGACATTAACATCTTGGATAGCATGGGGGTGATTAAACTATCAATTTGATACAAATTGTCAACTTAAGTAAACCTAGCAGCATTTCACAATGACGGAGAAGCAAACCCACTAAACTTTTACAAATATTGTAAAATAACTGTGTTACGGGATGTTGTTTTAAGAGTATTTTAGGCGAGATTGTAGTTGTTTAGACCTCAAATATGTGGTCTAATGAAAAAATTAAAAAACAATTATTTCAAATAGGAGGTATGTTTATATACATAAATATAAATAAACATACCTCCTATTTCAAAATTAATTTACACGTTTTCAGAGGTGTGAGCCACAGGCCGTCAGATATTTTAAATATTTGATCATTTTAATTAATTATATTATTGTACATTTGCTTATTATTCAGTAAAAAAGCTGCTTCTTTAAACATTTAAGTGGATTGTACTTAAATTACATTGAACTGAAATACAAACCCGATTCCAAAAAAGTTGGGACTTTGTGAATAAAAAAGGAATGCAATAATTTACACATCTCATAAACTTGTATTTTATTCACAATAGAATATAGATAACATATCAAATGTTGAAAGTGAGACATTTTGAAATGTCATGCCAAATATTGGCTCATTTTGGATTTCATGAGAGCTACACATTCCAAAAAAGTTGGGACAGGTAGCAATAAGAGGCCGGAAAAGTTAAATATACATATAAGGAACAGCTGGAGGACCAATTTGCAACTTATTAGGTCAACTGACATGATTGGGTATAAAAAGAGCCTCTCAGAGTGGCAGTGTCTCTCAGAAGTCAAGATGGACAGAGGATCACCAATTCCCCCAATGCTGCGGCCAAAAATACTGGAGCAATATCAGAAAGGAGTTTGAAGTTATCATCATCTACAGTGCATAATATCATCCAAAGATTCAGAGAATCTGGAACAATCTCTGTGCGCAAGGGTCAAGGCTGGAAAGCCATACTGGATGCCTGTGATCTTCAGGCCCTTAGACGGCACTGCATCACATACAGGAATGCTACTGTAATGCAAATCACAACATGGGCTCAGGAATACTTCCAGAAAACATTGTCGGTGAACACAATCCACCATGCCATTCGCCGTTGCCGGCTAAAACTCTATAGGTCAAAAAAGAAGCCATATCTAAACATCAGTCAAAGTCAAAGTCAGCTTTATTGTCAATTCTGCCATACATACAGTACATACATACAGAGAATTGAAATTCTATGACTCTCAGACCCTAGGTGCCTAACAACAACAAAACAATAACAACAAAAGTTTAACAGTAACAACAACAGAAGAAAGATAAAAAAAGATGGATAAGGTGAATAATGGAGGTAAAGTGGCGATGGCAAATAGTGCAAACAATAATAACAATAGTGCAATTTCAGATTTAAGTCAGATTTAAGTATGGAGGTAAAGTGGCGATGGCAAATAGTGCAAATAATAATAACAATAGTGCAATTTCAGATTTAAGTTAGATTTAAGTATGGAGGTAAAGTGGCAATGGCAAATAGTGCAAACAATAATAACAATAGTGCAATTTCAGATTTAAGTCAGTGCAGATATAAAATTATAAGAGTGAATGCAAAAAGAGTCTGTAAGAGAGGAGACCAATTCCTCAGAGAGACAACATAATGAGGTAGATGAAAGGAGGAGAACTGAAGGGGGGGTGATTCCCAGATCAGGTGAGTGGGGTAGAAGAGGGGAGAGTCGGCAGAGTCGGGAGGGCGTTCAATGCCCTGACAGCTTGGGGAATGAAGCTGTCCTTCAGTCTGCTGGTCCTTGCCTGGAGACTGCGTAGCCTCCTCCCTGATGGCAGCAGACTGAAGAGGCTGTGCGATGGGTGGGTGGGGTCTTTCGCAATGATGAGGGCTTTGCGGGAGAGGCGGGAGTTCTAAATGTCCTGGAGGGGTGGGAGAGAGACACCAACAATCTTCTCAGCTGCTCTCACTATGCGCTGAAGTGCTTTTACGGCAGGATGCGTTGCAGGCGCCGTACCACACAGTGATGCAGCTGGTCAGAATGCTCTCGATGGTGCCTCTGTAGAAGGTGCACATGATGGGGGCTGGGGCTCCGGCTCTTCTCAGCTTACGGAGAAAGTAGAGTCGCTGCTGTGCTTTCTTGGTCAGTGCTGTGGTGTTGGCGGTCCAGGAGAGGTCTTCTGTGATATGTACACCCAGAAATTTGGTGCTCCTCACCCTTTCCACGGTCGCACCGTTGATGGTCAGAGGAGCGTGCTGGGTGTGCATCCTCCTGAAGTCAACAACAATCTCCTTCGTCTTCTCCACGTTCAGAGAGAGATTGTTGTCGCCACACCACCTGGCCAGGCGGCTCACCTCGCTCCTGAAGTTAGTCTCATCATCGTTGCTAATGAGACCAACCACAGTCGTGTCGTCCGCAAACTTGATGAAGAGATTGCTGTTGTGTATGGGTGTGCAGTCATGTGTCAGCAGAGTGAAAAGGAGGGGGCTCAACACACATCCCTGAGGGGCTCCAGTGTTCATAATGATGGAGCTGGATGAGTTACTGCCGACCCAAACTGCCTGAGGTCTTCCCGTCAGGAAGTCCAGCAACCAGTTGCACATCGATGTGCTGAGTCCTAGCTGTGACAGTTTTTGAGTGAGCTGTAGAGGGATGATTGTATTGAATGCTGAACTAAAGTCTATGAACAGCATTCTGACATAAGTGTCTTTATTTTCCAGGTGAGTGAGTGCTGAATGGACGGTAGTGGCGATGGTGTCATCGGTCGAGCGTTTAGACCGATATGCAAATTGGTAGGGGTCCAGGGAGGGGGGAAGGACAGACTTAATGTGGTGCATGACTAGCCGCTCAAAGCACTTCATAAGGATGGGGGTAAGTGCGACTGGACGGTAGTCGTTGAAGCAGGATGGAGATGATTTCTTAGGGACTGGAATGATGGTGGTTGCTTTGAAGCATGTGGGGACAACAGCTTGACTCAGTGAGATGTTGAAGATGTCTGTGAAGACATCAGTGAGTTCCTCTGCACAGTCTCTCAATACACGTCCAGGAATGTTGTCAGGACCTGGAGCTTTGCGTGCGTTGACCCTGCTGAGGGATCTTCTCATGCTGTCCCTGGGCAGTGACAACATCTGGTCATCGGGAGGAGGTGGTGACTTCTGTGCAGTGGTGCTGTTGTGTGCTTCAAAGCGAGCAAAGAAAGTGTTCAGCTCATTCAGCAGGGGGGTGGAGCTGTCACATGTCCGTGCAGGGGGCTTGTAGTCTGTGATGGTCTGAATCCCCTGCCACAGGCTCCTTGTGTCTCTGCTGTCGCTGAAACGATGGGCTATCCTCCTGGAGTACTGTCTCTTAGCCTTCCTGATGCCGCGTGACAGGTTGGCCCTTGCTGTCCTCAGGCCCACCTCATCTCCAGCTCTGAAGGCAGCGTTACGCGTCTTCAGAAGTCTGTAGACATTCCCTGTCAGCCACGGTTTTTGGTTGGGCCAGACGGTGATGGTCTTTGTGACTGTTACATCCTTGGTGATGTAAGAAGTAACAGTCTCAGAGTACTCCTGGAGGTCTGTGGTGTTGTGGTAGGTTGCAGCCTGTTTAAACATGTCCCAGTCAGTGGTGTCAAAGCAGTCTTGAAGAGCCTCTGTTGATCCTTCAGGCCAGACTTGAATCTGCTTCTGGACTGGTTTGGTGGTTTTCACAAGTGGTCTGTATGCTTGCATTAACATAACAGTGATGTGATCTGAAGCACCAAGGTGGGGAAGGGGAAGGGCTTTGTAAGCTCCTCTCTGAGTAGTGTACACAAAGTCCAGAGTGTTGTTTCCACGTGTTGGGAAGTCAATGTGTTGATGAATTTTTGGAAGCACACTCTTTAAGTCTGCATGGTTGAAATCTCCAGCCAAGATGAGAAAAGCATCTGGGTGGGCTGTCTGCTGATCACTGATGTGTTTATAAAGATTATTCAGTGCCTCACTCCTGTTGTTGTTGGAGCTGGGGGGGATGTATACAGCAACAAGTATAATAGCTGTATATTCCCGCGGTAGATAAAACGACCAACATTTAATAATCATAAACTCCACTCAAACATGATCCAGAAGCGCAGGTGTTTTCTCTGGGCCAAGGCTCATTTAAAATGGACTGTGGCAAAGTGGAAAACTGCTCTGTGGTCAGACGAATCAAAATTTGAAGTTCTTCTTGGAAAACTGGGATGCCATGTCATTCGGACTAAAGAGGACAAGGACAACCCAAGTTGTTCTCAGCGCTCAGTTCAGAAGCATGCATCTCTGATGGTGTGGGGTTGCATGAGTGCATGTGGCATGGGCAGCTTACACATCTGGAAAGGCACCATCAATGCTGAAAGGTATATCCAAGATCTAGAACAACATATGCTCCCATCCAGATGTCGTCTCTTTCAGGGAAGACCTTGCATTTTCCAACATGACAATGCCAGACCACATACTGCATCAATTACAACATCATGGCTGTGTAGAAGAAGGATCCGGGTACTGAAATGGCCAGCCTGCAGTCCAGATCTTTCACCCATAGAAAACATTTGGCGCATCATAAAGAGGAAGATGCGACAAAGAAGACCTAAGACCGTTGAGCAACTAGAAGCCTGTATTAGACAAGAATGGGACAACATTCCTATTCCTAAACTTGAGCAACTTGTCTCCTCAGTCCCCAGACGTTTGCAGACTGTTATAAAAACAAGAGGGGATGCCACACAGTGGGAAACATGGCCTTGTCCCAACTTTTTTGAGATTTAATTTAAATTTTTAAATTTTACAAACTTTTTCCTTTAAAATGATACATTTTCTCAGTTTAAACATTTGATATGTCATCTATGTTGTATTCTGAATAGAATATTGAAATTTGAAACTTCCACATCATTGCATTCTGTTTTTTTCACAATTTGTACAGTGTCCCAACTATTTTGTAATCGGGTTTGTACTTACGAAACGTTAAACAGCTCTCCTTGTGATCCCTGACCCAGGAAAACGAAAAACCTCTGAGTGCATGATAAATGATCTATGCTAATGTATGAAAAGCCTTAAACATACACAATGGCTCCCTTTATGTGGTGTATCAGTGCTATTCTCAATGTCAAATATATTATGCTGTCACTGCAGAAATTAAAGCGGTTGAAAGGCTGTCTAATATTGTCAGATATACAGTACACAGCTTTTATACTGCGTATTAGCAGTCTTGACAGAAACTTTGGCTTCTTATCAAACATTACAAAGTAGCTCTAGTCATTCAGAGTGAGAGACAGTCAGGAAAACAGATGAGATGAGGCACGCCGTGACTCGGAGTCTACATTTGTGTTTTAACAAGAGTGGATGTTACATGGGTTTGGCTGAGCGAACATCTCCCAAAGGAGCCTGAATATGGAGGTTAATGCTGGACATGGTCTGTGTCGATACTTATTCTCTCCCAGCAGGCCTTCGCACAGAACATCAAGTGACTGTAATTGAAACGCACACAATTCCCACTGGGAGAAGCGTTGGTTAAAAAGAGTGGTAAATAACAACACTGCCAACCTAGATGTAGGTGAAAACGCATAGGGTGCAGGTTTAAAAGGTTTAAACACACACATTAGAGTCTTTCAGGTGTGTACGGCAAATTCAAAAAAAAGAATACCACACAATAGCCTGAATTTCATGTTATGAACATGAATATGGCTCTGTAAATGATAAATGGTCATATATTAGATTAAATTAAATTAATGCAACATTAATATCATTATAATATTATACTAATATTAAATTCATATTATTAATATTATTATGATACTACACTCACCTAAAGGATTATTAGGAACACCTGTTCAATTTCTCATTAATGCAATTATCTAATCAACCAATCACATGGCAGTTGCTTCAATGCATTTAGGGGTGTGGTCTTGGTCAAGACAATCTCCTGATCTACAAACTGAATGTCAGAATGGGAAAGAAAGGTGATTTAAGCAATTTTGAGTGTGGCATGGTTGTTGGTGCCAGACGGGCCGGTCTGAGTATTTCACAATCTGCTCAGTTACTGGGATTTTCACGCACAACCATTTCTAGGGTTTACAAAGAATGGTGTGAAAAGGGAAAAACATCCAGTATGCGGCAGTCCTGTGGGCGAAAATGCCTTGTTGATGCTAGTGGTCAGAGGAGAATGGGCCGACTGATTCAAGCTGATAGAAGAGCAACTTTGACTGAAATAACCACTCGTTACAACCGAGGTATGCAGCAAAGCATTTGTGAAGCCACAACACGCACAACCTTGAGGCGGATGGGCTACAACAGCAGAAGACCCCACCGGGTACCACTCATCTCCACTACAAATAGAAAAAAAGAGGCTACAATTTGCACGAGCTCACCAAAATTGGACAGTTGAAGACTGGAAAAATGTTGCCTGGTCTGATGAGTCTCGATTTCTGTTGAGACATTCAGATGGTAGAGTCAGAATTTGGCGTAAACAGAATGAGAACATGGATCCATCATGCCTTGTTACCACTGTGCAGGCTGGTGGTGGTGGTGTAATGGTGTGGGGGATGTTTTCTTGGCACACTTTAGGCCCCTTAGTGCCAATTGGGCATCGTTTAAATGCCACGGCCTACCTGAGCATTGTTTCTGACCATGTCCATCCCTTTATGACCACCATGTACCCATTCTCTGATGGCTACTTCCAGCAGGATAATGCACCATGTCACAAAGCTCGAATCATTTCAAATTGGTTTCTTGAACATGACAATGAGTTCACTGTACTAAAATGGCCCCCACAGTCACCAGATCTCAACCCAATAGAGCATCTTTGGGATGCGGTGGAACGGTAGCTTTGTGCCCTGGATATGCATCCCACAAATCTCCATCAACTGCAAGATGCTATCCTATCAATATGGGCCCACATTTCTAAAGAATGCTTTCAGCACCTTGTTGAATCAGTGCCATGTAGAATTAAGGCAGTTCTGAAGGCGAAAGGGGGTCAAACACAGTATTAGTATGGTGTTCTTAATAATCCTTTAGGTGAGTGTATATTAGGTGTATTATTATTATTTTATTATACTAATATTAATGATATAAGCATACATTTATAATTATCACAATGTGATTTAAACTAAGGACGTCTATAATAACTCTTTCTGTTGGATAATACAATAAATATAATTAATATAATATAATAACAATTAGTGCCATCAAATCGATTAATCACCTCCAAAATAAAAGTTTGTGTTTACATAATAAATGTGTGTACTGTGTATAATTATTATGTATATTTCAATACACACTCATTCACGTATATATCTAAGAAATATTTGTATGTATATACTGCATATACCAATCATCACAGTTAATCACAGCCCCACGTCTTAAATAATAGGGCACGATTGGTTGATATTGATAAAGATGTTGGTCCAGGAACATACTCTTCTTGTTTGAATCACATAAAGCACTTCTTATCATAATCCATGGACTGGCAATTCAAAACAGGTGAACAGCACCATTTAAAACTAGAGACAGACTAAAAAGCAAATATGCAATTAGCCTTTACTAGATTGATTAGCTCCAGCAACAAATTAAATGCACTGCCTGAACTACACCTGCAAGCAATATTCCACTGTGAATGCTATACTTAAAAAATGCAGACAGGGTGTTAATAGATACACGCTAATTAATCTGGATGCCATGATTAGTGGGGGAAATCAATCCCCCAGTGAGCACCATGTGTATTTAGCCATTTTTGCTGTATTTTAGCATGCTTTAGGTCAACATAAAATACCTCAGATGTAATTAAAAGCTTGTATTAACACATTCAAACTCTCTATAGTTTTATAAATACTTTCACTTTGCATATTGTTTTCTGTTAATAAAGAGTAATGAGTCACTGATGACAAACTACATTTACATCAAAGACGTAATGCAATTCAGATGACTCAAATATGGATAATAAAGCCAAACATATACAGAATGATACAAAAGGATGGAGCATTAATTCAATGTCAAAGCTGCAGACCTTGAGCATCCAATATGACGTGCCAATACCTTTAGCGTTGCATATCCCCAACTGCCAAATCTCCAGATAATTTAAACAACTTCATTAGGATGATAAATGATAAACGCAGATAAACGTACATGAATTGCATTAAAGAAGTACCTGATCAGCAGGTTTTGCAGTCAGTGGACCAATCCTGCGGGCAAAATCACCTACCTGGAAAATCATTACAACTAGACGGTATCTCTCTGAAGGAAAAGGACCATGAAGTGAACTGGACATTTAATGGAGAAAATACTTGCAATAGCTAGACAGAATAAGACTACTCTATGTCCTCTTCCAGTTAAAAGCGAAAAAACCTACTATGTGACCTAGTTTAAAGAACGGGGACAATTGACTTCTAGTGATCTATAGTCTTTTAGGACTGGAAGAAGGTATTGTAGCTCTCCGTAGAGGAATATTGGGCAATTTTCATAAAAGCTTTCAGGCCCATTTAGTTGTGAATGTCCAGGGAATATTGCTTTCAACTTTCTACTTGTTTACTGTACCTACACACTTCTTTTTACTTTATATCTGTGCTCTTATATCACAAACAGAGATGCGGGGAAGTCAAAGGGTGAACCTTTAGAGAAAGGAGGTTAAGTGTCTTGCTCAAGGGCACAATAGCTAACAAAAATGGCTCTGGAAGGACTTAAGCCTGGGTCTTCCGATTCATAGTGCAGATGTTTCCGGACTGAACCACCCACCAGCACTAGAACCGGGATCAAGTTGGATTTTAACCTGTAGCTCTTCACCCAGAAAAATACTTATAAAGTCATGGCATAGAAATCTCCTGGAGCGGTGCAGTTACTCACATTTACCAAAGAGAAGATATTATTTCCGTCCATTTCTTGAACTGGAGCTGACTTTAGCTGTATATCACAAAGCTTTTAAACTAGATTTGCAGCATAATATTATTTCACTCTGTCTGAATTTGGACTAGAAACTGGAACAAAGGGATATAAAGTGGAGTAGCAGAAAATAGAAAAATGTGATGTGTTATTCTAACGTTACAAAGATAGTATTGTTAAATCAAACACATCCTATAATGTGCACTGTAATATTAGATTTGTCAGGTAACCTAAAAAGTGCTAACATCTAAATTAACTGGTCATAAATACTATCAAATATGACTAAATCAACCAGACTACATTAGATTACACCAATGAAACTCATTTTTAAAAGGTCAGATCAGGTAGAAATAAAGTTTCATTTTATAGTTTATACACTGTAAAAAAATATTGCTGGTTTAACTTAAAGTAAGTAACCTGGTTGCCTAAAATTTGAGTTAATACAATGAAGGAAATGGGTTTAATAAATAGAAACTCAAAATATTATAATATACCACATAAATAAAATAAAAAAATTTTTTGTGATAAATCATGAAAATTTCACTGCATTATAACAGATAAAACACAATTCGCAATATGCTTACAAAATCTTTAATACTATTTGAATAAAGGGTGATATCAACTCTCAAAAATGTTCATTGTATTAACTCAAATTTTTATTTCAATGAACTCAAAATTTTAAGGCAACCAGGTAACTTAAATATACTTTTTAAATATTTTTCATTAAAAATAAATAAAAATAATAATAATAATTGGGGTCAGTAAAAGATGATATAGATTTATTAAAAGTGACAGTAAAGACTTTTAAATAGTTACAAATCAATTTCAAATAAATGCTATTCTTTTGAACATCACATTTCCCATACAAATGTTAAGCAGCTCAACTGTTTTCAACATTGATAATTATAAGACATTTTACTTGAGCGCCAAATCAGCATTTTAGAATGATTTCTGAAGGATCATGTGACACTGAAGGTTATGCTAAAATAATGATTTTTGAAAAAGTCTCTTATGCTCACCAAGGCTGCATTTATTTAGTCAAAAACTGTAATATTGTGAAATATTATATACAGCTTAATGTATATTTTAAAATGCATGTTATTCCTCATTTGTGCATTTATACTATAGTATATTATTATATATTTGCTGTTTATGCATTTAGATATTTATTTGAATTAAATGGTCTAACTTTTTAAATTGGTGTTTTGAGTTTGGTATTTGAGAAAGGGTTTTCTAAAACATTCAGAAAATCCATAAAATATATTTCATTTCTTATCAGGCAGAAATAACACCCTGCTTATTTTTGCTATTATTATTATGCCTTTTGTTGTTTCCATCCAATTCCAATTCCAAGTTTGAAAACAAATAAAGTGAATGTCTCTGTCTTTTTCCAGCAAATTAACCTATGAGCCCTATACGTGCCAGAGGCTTCGGTAACACAGGATAGGTTTTCACTCTCAGCATCTATGCTACAAGCTTATCAAGTTTTGACATGTATCTGTCCCTTTGCAAATTCATATTAGCTTTCAAAAACATTTGATCCTACATCAGAACAGCCCCTTTTGGTGAAGGAATGCCATGTAAGTGGAGAAAACATTACACTGCTGCCATTGTCCTGGCAAAGTTGGCATGCATGGTGTTTCTCTATTACACTACACACTATCTGTGATTTTAGTAAATGAGGAATTTTATTTAGTTTATTTGGATAAGGACAGATACAAAAGACATAGATAAACTTAAACATTCATCTGATGTATGCATCATGGTGTTTTTAGCTAATTCACAACACTTGTCCCTTGTGGGGCAATTAAAAATACAGACTAACATTATTAAAAATGAGATAAAGATCAAACTAAATACAATGCAATAAAAAAGAGAAAAAGAAAAACTACACGTGAGCAGTATTCTTGAATTTGAAGTTTGGGCAAATGGTGTTCTACAGAAAGGAATTCTACAATTGCCTTTTAACGCCGATCGGGTGATGGATCTAGTACCGCTTTGCTGTCTTGTTATTATTTTGCAAATGGGTGGGAGAGCAGCGTTATTTAGCCATTTGAAGACCAATTTAACAAAGTGCAGAGAGATAAAATTAGCAAAATCTAAATTCTTATATTTGCTTAGAATTTGGCAATGATGATACCTTATTCTCTTCTTGTCCAGGATTTTCAAGGCTCGGTTATAGACACTCTATAGACTTAACTGATGACTGGTGAGCTTGGGACCATGTGGTTAAGCCATACGATATGTGTGAGAAAATCTTAGAATTTATAAAAATGAAGTACAGTCAAAAGTCAAACAGTTTCTTATCATCCTAAAACAGCTCAAGTTGGCCTTAATGGTTTTACTGAGTTTAATGAGCATATGCTATGACCTGTTCAGTGTTTCATGAACGACAAAATGAAGCAAAAGACTTAGGAGCTGTAAGTGTTTGCTCAACACAAGTCACTGCTTTACTGTGGCAGTAAAAGGAAATGCTCTGTAGCAAAAGCAAAGCTGCCATCCCCCCAGGAGAAGCATTAAAAGTAACTCCGACAGGCTGTAGAAGTATAGTGTGCCCAGGATTATCAAGCTACAAGAGGTTTTTCCACTTGTTGAAGTCCTCTGAGGTAGGGCATGCTCGACAATTGCAGCGTAAATTGATTTAAAATGCACCACAAGACAATGATTTTATTTACTGCAAAGCGTAAGCAATTTGGGCGTACTAAAGAGTAAAAGCAAATCTCAGGGTAACACTACAAATGCATATAATTTACATTATAATACTTTTTTTTTTTTTTTTTTTTTATGGCTGAACATAATTTGCAAAGTCCTTGCTCACATATTACACAATTCTTGGGAGATTATAACTAAAACTGCCACTTATATGAAGCCAGACAGCAATAAATCTCTTTTCTGAGACGCCTACGCAGTGCAAATTATGGAAGCTTGTTTCCGCCACAGAATAAAAAAATAAAAAAGGTAATTGTACATTTTCTCTCACAATTCCGACTTTATATCACTCAGTTCTGACTTTATATCACTCAATTCTGACTCATTTCTGACTTTATATCACTCAATTCTGACTTTATATCACTCAATTCTAACTTTATATCACTCAATTCTAACTTTATATCACTCAATTCTGACTTTATATCACTCAATTCTAACTTTATATCACTCAATTCTGACTTTATATCACTCAATTCTGACTTTATATCACTCAATTCTGACTTTATATCACTCAGTTCTGACTTTATATCACTCAATTCTGACTTTATTCTGACTTTATATCACTCAATTCTGACTTTATATCACTCAGTTCTGACTTTATATCACTCGGTTCTGACTTTATATCACTCAATTCTGACTTTATATCACTCAATTCTGACTCAGTTCTGACTTTATATCACTCAGTTCTGACTTTATATCAGTCAATTCTGACTTTATATCACTCAATTCTGACTTTATATCACTCAATTCTGACTTTATATCACCCAGTTCTGACTTTATATCACTCGGTTCTGACTTTATATCACACAATTCTGACTCAATTCTGACTTTATATCACTCAATTCTGACTCAGTTCTGACTTTATATCACTCAGTTCTGACTTTATATCTCACAATTCTGACTTTATATCACTCAATTCTGACTTTATATCACTCAATTCTGACTTTATATCACACAATTCTGACTATATCACTCAATTCTGACTTTATATCACTCAATTCTGACTTTATATCACACAATTCTGACTATATCACTCAATTCTGACTTTATATCACACAATTCTGACTATATCACTCAATTCTGACTTTATATCTCACAATTCTGACTTTATATCACACAATTCTGACTTTATATCACTCAGTTCTGACTTTATATCACTCAATTCTGACTTTATTCTGACTTTATATCACGCAATTCTGACTTTATATCAGTCGATTCTAACTTTATATCACTCAATTCTGACTTATATCACTCGATTCTGACTTTATATCACTCAATTCTGACTTTATATCACACAATTCTGACTCAATTCTGACTTTATATCACTCAATTCTGACTTTATATCTCACAATTCTGACTTTATATCACTCAATTCTGACTTTATATCACTCAATTCTGACTTTATATCACTCAATTCTGACTCAATTCTGACTTTATATCACTCAATTCTGACTCAGTTCTGACTTTATATCACTCAGTTCTGACTTTATATCAGTCAATTCTGACTTTATATCACTCAATTCTGACTTTATATCTCACAATTCTGACTTTATATCACTCAATTCTGACTTTATATCACTCAATTCTGACTTTATATCACTCAGTTCTGACTTTATATCACTCAATTCTGACTTTATATCACTCAATTCTGACTTTATATCACTCAGTTCTGACTTTATATCACTCAATTCTGACTTTATATCACTCAATTCTGACTTTATATAACTCAGGTCTGACTTTATCACTCTGACTTTATATCACTCAATTCTGACTTTATATATCAGTTCTGACTTTATATCTGACTTTATATCACTCAGTTCTGACTTTATATCTCACAATTCTGACTTTATATCACTCAATTCTGACTTTATATCACTCAGATTCTGACTTTATATCTCAATTCTGACTTTATTCTGACTTTATATCACTATCAATTCTGACTTTATATCACTCAATTCTGACTTTATATCACACAATTCAGTTCTGACTTTATATCACTGACTTTATATTCAGTTCTGACTTTATATCACAATTCTGAATTCTGACTTTATATCTCACAATTCTGACTTTATATCACTCATCAATTCTGACTTTATATCACTCAATTCTGACTTCAATTCTGACTTTATATCACACAATTCTGACTCAATTCTGACTTTATATCACTCAATTCTGACTCAGTTCTGACTTTATATCACTCAGTTCTGACTTTATCTCAGTCAATTCTGACTTTATATCACTCAGTTCTGACTTTATATCTCACAATTCTGACTTTATATCACTCAATTCTGACTTTATATCACTCAATTCTGACTTTATATCACTCAGTTCTGACTTTATATCACTCAATTCTGACTTTATATCACTCAATTCTGACTTTATATCACTCGATTCTGACTTTATTCTGACTTTATATCACTCGATTCTGACTTTATATCACTCAATTCTGACTTTATATCACTCAATTCTGACTTTATATCACTCAATTCTGACTTTATATCACTCAGTTCTGACTTTATATCACTCGGTTCTGACTTTATATCACACAATTCTGACTCAATTCTGACTTTATATCACTCAATTCTGACTCAGTTCTGACTTTATATCACTCAGTTCTGACTTTATATCAGTCAATTCTGACTTTATATCAGTCAATTCTGACTTTATATCTCACAATTCTGACTTTATATCACTCAATTCTGACTTTATATCACTCAATTCTGACTTTATATCACACAATTCTGACTTTATATCACTCAATTCTGACTTTATATCACTCGATTCTGACTTTATATCACTCGATTCTGACTTTATATCTCACAAATCTGACTTTATATCACTCAATTCTGACTTTATATCACTCAATTCTGACTTTATATCACTCCAGTTCTGACTTTATATCTCACAAATCTGACTTTATATCACTCAATTCTGACTTTATATCACTCAATTTCTGACTTTATATCACACAATTCTGACTTTATATCACTCAGTTCTGACTTTATATCACTCAATTCTGACTTTATATCACTCGATTCTGACTTTATATCACTCGATTCTGACTTTATATCACTCGATTCTGACTTTATATCACTCAATTCTGACTTTATATCTCACAAATCTGACTTTATATCACTCGATTCTGACTTTATATCACTTAATTCTGACTTTATATCACTCAATTCTGACTTTATATCACACAATTCTGACTTTATATCACTCAATTCTGACTTTATATCTCACAATTCTGACTTTATATCACACAATTCTGACTTTATATCACTCAGTTCTGACTTTATTCTGACTTTATATCACTATCAATTCTGACTTTATATCACTCAATTCTGACTTTATATCACCCAGTTCTGACTTTATATCACTCAATTCTGACTTTATTCTGACTTTATATCACGCAATTCTGACTTTATATCAGTCGATTCTAACTTTATATCACTCAATTCTGACTTATATCACTCGATTCTGACTTTATATCACTCAATTCTGACTTTATATCACTCGATTCTGACTTTATTCTGACTTTATATCACACAATTCTGACTTTATATCTCACAAATCTGACTTTATATCTCACAATTCTGACTTTATATCACTCAGTTCTGACTTTATATCACTCAATTCTGACTTTATTCTGACTTTATATCTCACAATTCTGACTTTATATCACACAATTCTGACTTTATATCACTCAATTCTGACTTTATATCACTCGATTCTGACTTTATTCTGACTTTATATCACTATCAATTCTGACTTTATATCACTCAATTCTGACTTTATATCACCCAGTTCTGACTTTATATCACTCAGTTCTGACTTTATATCACTCAATTCTGACTTTATTCTGACTTTATATCACTATCAATTCTGACTTTATATCACTCAATTCTGACTTTATATCACACAATTCTGACTCAATTCTGACTTTATATCACTCAATTCTGACTCAGTTCTGACTTTATATCACTCAGTTCTGACTTTATATCTCACAATTCTGACTTTATATCACTCAATTCTGACTTTATATCACTCAATTCTGACTTTATATCACACAATTCTGACTATATCACTCAATTCTGACTTTATATCACTCAATTCTGACTTTATATCACACAATTCTGACTATATCACTCAATTCTGACTTTATATCACACAATTCTGACTATATCACTCAATTCTGACTTTATATCTCACAATTCTGACTTTATATCACACAATTCTGACTTTATATCACTCAGTTCTGACTTTATATCACTCAATTCTGACTTTATTCTGACTTTATATCACGCAATTCTGACTTTATATCAGTCGATTCTAACTTTATATCACTCAATTCTGACTTATATCACTCGATTCTGACTTTATATCACTCAATTCTGACTCAATTCTGACTTTATATCACTCAATTCTGACTCAGTTCTGACTTTATATCACTCAGTTCTGACTTTATATCAGTCAATTCTGACTTTATATCACTCAATTCTGACTTTATATCTCACAATTCTGACTTTATATCACTCAATTCTGACTTTATATCACTCAATTCTGACTTTATATCACTCAGTTCTGACTTTATATCACTCAATTCTGACTTTATATCACTCAATTCTGACTTTATATCACTCAGTTCTGACTTTATATCACTCAATTCTGACTTTATATCACTCAATTCTGACTTTATATAACTCAGGTCTGACTTTATATCACTCAATTCTGACTTTATATCACTCAATTCTGACTTTATATCACTCAGTTCTGACTTTATATCACTCAATTCTGACTTTATATCACTCAGTTCTGACTTTATATCTCACAATTCTGACTTTATATCACTCAATTCTGACTTTATATCACTCAGTTCTGACTTTATATCACTCGATTCTGACTTTATATCACTCAATTCTGACTTTATTCTGACTTTATATCACTATCAATTCTGACTTTATATCACTCAATTCTGACTTTATATCACACAATTCTGACTCAATTCTGACTTTATATCACTCAATTCTGACTCAGTTCTGACTTTATATCACTCAGTTCTGACTTTATATCAGTCAATTCTGACTTTATATCACTCAATTCTGACTTTATATCTCACAATTCTGACTTTATATCACTCAATTCTGACTTTATATCACTCAATTCTGACTTTATATCACTCAGTTCTGACTTTATATCACTCAATTCTGACTTTATATCACTCAATTCTGACTTTATATCACTCGATTCTGACTTTATTCTGACTTTATATCACTCGATTCTGACTTTATATCACTCAATTCTGACTTTATATCACTCAATTCTGACTTTATATCACTCAATTCTGACTTTATATCACTCAGTTCTGACTTTATATCACTCGGTTCTGACTTTATATCACACAATTCTGACTCAATTCTGACTTTATATCACTCAATTCTGACTCAGTTCTGACTTTATATCACTCAGTTCTGACTTTATATCAGTCAATTCTGACTTTATATCAGTCAATTCTGACTTTATATCTCACAATTCTGACTTTATATCACTCAATTCTGACTTTATATCACTCAATTCTGACTTTATATCACACAATTCTGACTTTATATCACTCAATTCTGACTTTATATCACTCGATTCTGACTTTATATCACTCGATTCTGACTTTATATCTCACAAATCTGACTTTATATCACTCAATTCTGACTTTATATCACTCAATTCTGACTTTATTCTGACTTTATATCTCACAATTCTGACTTTATATCACACAATTCTGACTTTATATCACTCAATTCTGACTTTATATCACTCGATTCTGACTTTATTCTGACTTTATATCACTATCAATTCTGACTTTATATCACTCAATTCTGACTTTATATCACCCAGTTCTGACTTTATATCACTCAGTTCTGACTTTATATCACTCAATTCTGACTTTATTCTGACTTTATATCACTATCAATTCTGACTTTATATCACTCAATTCTGACTTTATATCACACAATTCTGACTCAATTCTGACTTTATATCACTCAATTCTGACTCAGTTCTGACTTTATATCACTCAGTTCTGACTTTATATCTCACAATTCTGACTTTATATCACTCAATTCTGACTTTATATCACTCAATTCTGACTTTATATCACACAATTCTGACTATATCACTCCAATTCTGACTTTATATCACTCAATTCTGACTTTATATCACACAATTCTGACTATATCACTCAATTCTGACTTTATATCACACAATTCTGACTATATCACTCAATTCTGACTTTATATCTCACAATTCTGACTTTATATCACACAATTCTGACTTTATATCACTCAGTTCTGACTTTATATCACTCAATTCTGACTTTATTCTGACTTTATATCACGCAATTCTGACTTTATATCAGTCGATTCTAACTTTATATCACTCAATTCTGACTTATATCACTCGATTCTGACTTTATATCACTCAATTCTGACTCAATTCTGACTTTATATCACTCAATTCTGACTCAGTTCTGACTTTATATCACTCAGTTCTGACTTTATATCAGTCAATTCTGACTTTATATCACTCAATTCTGACTTTATATCTCACAATTCTGACTTTATATCACTCAATTCTGACTTTATATCACTCAATTCTGACTTTATATCACTCAGTTCTGACTTTATATCACTCAATTCTGACTTTATATCACTCAATTCTGACTTTATATCACTCAGTTCTGACTTTATATCACTCAATTCTGACTTTATATCACTCAATTCTGACTTTATATAACTCAGGTCTGACTTTATATCACTCAATTCTGACTTTATATCACTCAATTCTGACTTTATATCACTCAGTTCTGACTTTATATCACTCAATTCTGACTTTATATCACTCAGTTCTGACTTTATATCTCACAATTCTGACTTTATATCACTCAATTCTGACTTTATATCACTCAGTTCTGACTTTATATCACTCGATTCTGACTTTATATCACTCAATTCTGACTTTATTCTGACTTTATATCACTATCAATTCTGACTTTATATCACTCAATTCTGACTTTATATCACACAATTCTGACTCAATTCTGACTTTATATCACTCAATTCTGACTCAGTTCTGACTTTATATCCTCAGTTCTGACTTTATATCAGTCAATTCTGACTTTATATCACTCAATTCTGACTTTATATCTCACAATTCTGACTTTATATCACTCAATTCTGGCTTTATATCACTCAATTCTGACTTTATATCACTCAGTTCTGACTTTATATCACTCAATTCTGACTTTATATCACTCAATTCTGACTTTATATCACTCGATTCTGACTTTATTCTGACTTTATATCACTCGATTCTGACTTTATATCACTCAATTCTGACTTTATATCACTCAATTCTGACTTTATATCACTCAATTCTGACTTTATATCACTCAGTTCTGACTTTATATCACTCGGTTCTGACTTTATATCACACAATTCTGACTCAATTCTGACTTTATATCACTCAATTCTGACTCAGTTCTGACTTTATATCACTCAGTTCTGACTTTATATCAGTCAATTCTGACTTTATATCAGTCAATTCTGACTTTATATCTCACAATTCTGACTTTATATCACTCAATTCTGACTTTATATCACTCAATTCTGACTTTATATCACACAATTCTGACTTTATATCACTCAATTCTGACTTTATATCACTCGATTCTGACTTTATATCACTCGATTCTGACTTTATATCTCACAAAATCTGACTTTATATCACTCAATTCTGACTTTATATCACTCAATTCTGACTTTATATCACTCAGTTCTGACTTTATATCTCACAAATCTGACTTTATATCACTCAATTCTGACTTTATATCACTCAATTCTGACTTTATATCACACAATTCTGACTTTATATCACTCAGTTCTGACTTTATATCACTCAATTCTGACTTTATATCACTCGATTCTGACTTTATATCACTCGATTCTGACTTTATATCACTCGATTCTGACTTTATATCACTCAATTCTGACTTTATATCTCACAAATCTGACTTTATATCACTCGATTCTGACTTTATATCACTTAATTCTGACTTTATATCACTCAATTCTGACTTTATATCACACAATTCTGACTTTATATCACTCAATTCTGACTTTATATCTCACAATTCTGACTTTATATCACACAATTCTGACTTTATATCACTCAGTTCTGACTTTATTCTGACTTTATATCACTATCAATTCTGACTTTATATCACTCAATTCTGACTTTATATCACCCAGTTCTGACTTTATATCACTCAATTCTGACTTTATTCTGACTTTATATCACGCAATTCTGACTTTATATCAGTCGATTCTAACTTTATATCACTCAATTCTGACTTATATCACTCGATTCTGACTTTATATCACTCAATTCTGACTTTATATCACTCGATTCTGACTTTATTCTGACTTTATATCACACAATTCTGACTTTATATCTCACAAATCTGACTTTATATCTCACAATTCTGACTTTATATCACTCAGTTCTGACTTTTATATCACTCAATTCTGACTTTATTCTGACTTTATATCTCACAATTCTGACTTTATATCACACAATTCTGACTTTATATCACTCAATTCTGACTTTATATCACTCGATTCTGACTTTATTCTGACTTTATATCACTATCAATTCTGACTTTATATCACTCAATTCTGACTTTATATCACCCAGTTCTGACTTTATATCACTCAGTTCTGACTTTATATCACTCAATTCTGACTTTATTCTGACTTTATATCACTCAATTCTGACTTTATTCTGACTTTATATCACTCAGTTCTGACTTTATATCACTCGGTTCTGACTTTATATCACACAATTCTGACTCAATTCTGACTTTATATCACTCAATTCTGACTCAGTTCTGACTTTATATCACTCAGTTCTGACTTTATATCAGTCAATTCTGACTTTATATCACTCGATTCTGACTTTATCTCTCGATTCTGACTTTATATCACTCAATTCTGACTTTATTCTGACTTTATATCACTCAGTTCTGACTTTATATCACTCAATTCTGACTTTATATCTCTCAGTTCTGACTTTATATCACTCAATTCTGACTTTATTCTGACTTTATATCACTCAATTCTGACTTTATTCTGACTTTATATCACTCAGTTCTGACTTTATATCACTCGGTTCTGACTTTATATCACACAATTCTGACTCAATTCTGACTTTATATCACTCAATTCTGACTCAGTTCTGACTTTATATCACTCAGTTCTGACTTTATATCAGTCAATTCTGACTTTATATCACTCAATTCTGACTTTATTCTGACTTTATATCACTCAATTCTGACTTTATTCTGACTTTATATCACTCAGTTCTGACTTTATATCACTCGGTTCTGACTTTATATCACACAATTCTGACTCAATTCTGACTTTATATCACTCAATTCTGACTCAGTTCTGACTTTATATCACTCGATTCTGACTTTATATCTCACAAATCTGACTTTATATCACTCAATTCTGACTTTATATCACTCAATTCTGACTTTATATCACTCAGTTCTGACTTTATATCTCACAAATCTGACTTTATATCACTCAATTCTGACTTTATATCACTCAATTCTGACTTTATATCACACAATTCTGACTTTATATCACTCAGTTCTGACTTTATATCACTCAATTCTGACTTTATATCACTCGATTCTGACTTTATATCACTCGATTCTGACTTTATATCACTCGATTCTGACTTTATATCACTCAATTCTGACTTTATATCTCACAAATCTGACTTTATATCACTCGATTCTGACTTTATATCACTTAATTCTGACTTTATATCACTCAATTCTGACTTTATATCACACAATTCTGACTTTATATCACTCAATTCTGACTTTATATCTCACAATTCTGACTTTATATCACACAATTCTGACTTTATATCACTCAGTTCTGACTTTATTCTGACTTTATATCACTATCAATTCTGACTTTATATCACTCAATTCTGACTTTATATCACCCAGTTCTGACTTTATATCACTCAATTCTGACTTTATTCTGACTTTATATCACTCAATTCTGACTTTATATCAGTCGATTCTAACTTTATATCACTCAATTCTGACTTATATCACTCGATTCTGACTTTATATCACTCAATTCTGACTTTATATCACTCGATTCTGACTTTATTCTGACTTTATATCACACAATTCTGACTTTATATCTCTCACAAATCTGACTTTATATCTCACAATTCTGACTTTATATCACTCAGTTCTGACTTTATATCACTCAATTCTGACTTTATTCTGACTTTATATCTCACAATTCTGACTTTATATCACACAATTCTGACTTTATATCACTCAATTCTGACTTTATATCACTCGATTCTGACTTTATTCTGACTTTATATCACTATCAATTCTGACTTTATATCACTCAATTCTGACTTTATATCACCCAGTTCTGACTTTATATCACTCAGTTCTGACTTTATATCACTCAATTCTGACTTTATTCTGACTTTATATCACTCAATTCTGACTTTATCTCTCAATTCTGACTTTATCTGACTTTATATCACTCAGTTCTGACTTTATATCACTCGGTTCTGACTTTATATCACACAATTCTGACTCAATTCTGACTTTATATCACTCAATTCTGACTCAGTTCTGACTTTATATCACTCAGTTCTGACTTTATATCAGTCAATTCTGACTTTATATCACTCGATTCTGACTTTATCTCTCGATTCTGACTTTATATCACTCAATTCTGACTTTATTCTGACTTTATATCACTCAGTTCTGACTTTATATCACTCAATTCTGACTTTATATCACTCAGTTCTGACTTTATATCACTCAATTCTGACTTTATTCTGACTTTATATCACTCAATTCTGACTTTATTCTGACTTTATATCACTCAGTTCTGACTTTATATCACTCGGTTCTGACTTTATATCACACAATTCTGACTCAATTCTGACTTTATATCACTCAATTCTGACTCAGTTCTGACTTTATATCACTCAGTTCTGACTTTATATCAGTCAATTCTGACTTTATATCACTCAATTCTGACTTTATATCTCACAATTCTGACTTTATATCACTCAATTCTGACTCAGTTCTGACTTTATATCACTCAGTTCTGACTTTATATCACTCGGTTCTGACTTTATATCACACAATTCTGACTTAATTCTGACTTTATATCACTCAATTCTGACTCAGTTCTGACTTTATATCACTCAGTTCTGACTTTATATCAGTCAATTCTGACTTTATATCAGTCAATTCTGACTTTATATCTCACAATTCTGACTTTATATCACTCAATTCTGACTTTATATCACTCAATTCTGACTTTATATCACTCAGTTCTGACTTTATATCACTCAATTCTGACTTTATATCACTCAATTCTGACTTTAAATCACTCAGTTCTGACTTTATATCACTCAATTCTGACTTTATATCACTCAATTCTGACTTTATATCACTCAGTTCTGACTTTATATCACTCAATTCTGACTTTATATCACTCAGTTCTGACTTTATATCTCACAATTCTGACTTTATATCACTCGATTCTGACTTTATATCACTCGATTCTGACTTTATATCACTCGATTCTGACTTTATATCACTCAATTCTGACTTTATATCACTCAATTCTGACTTTATATCACTCCATTCTGACTTTATATCACTCAATTCTGACTTTATATCACTCAGTTCTGACTTTATATCAGTCAATTCTGACTTTATATCACTCAATTCTGACTTTATATCACTTTCGATTCTGACTTTATATCATTCCATTCTGACTTTATAGCTCACAAATCTGACTTTATATCACTCGATTCTGACTTTATATCACTCAATTCTGACTTTATATCACTCAATTCTGACTTTATATCACTCAATTCTGACTTTATATCTCACAAATCTGACTTTATATCACTCAATTCTGACTTTATATCACTCAATTCTGACTTTATATCTCACAAATCTGACTTTATATCACTCAATTCTGACTTTATATCACTCAATTCTGACTCAGTTCTGACTTTATATCACTCAGTTCTGACTTTATATCAGTCAATTCTGACTTTATATCACTCAATTCTGACTTTATATCTCACAAATCTGACTTTATATCACTCAATTCTGACTTTATATCACTCAATTCTGACTTTATATCACTCGATTCTGACTTTATATCACTCAATTCTGACTTTATATCTCACAAATCTGACTTTATATTACTCGATTCTGACTTTATATCACTCAATTCTGACTTTATATCACTCGATTCTGACTTTATATCACTCGATTCTGACTTTATATCACTCGATTCTGACTTTATATCACTCAATTCTGACTTTATATCTCACAAATCTGACTTTATATCACTCGATTCTGACTTTATATCACTTAATTCTGACTTTATATCACTCAATTCTGACTTTATATCACACAATTCTGACTTTATATCACTCAATTCTGACTTTATATCACTCAATTCTGACTTTATATCACACAATTCTGACTTTATATCACTCAGTTCTGACTTTATTCTGACTTTTATATCACTATCAATTCTGACTTTATATCTCACAATTCTGACTTTATTCTGACTTTATATCTCACAATTCTGACTTTATATCACTCAATTCTGACTTTATATCACTCAATTCTGACTTTATATCACTCAATTCTGACTTTATATCACACAATTCTGACTTTATTCTGACTTTATATCACTCAGTTCTGACTTTATATCACTCAATTCTGACTTTATTCTGACTTTATATCTCCACAATTCTGACTTTATATCACTCAATTCTGACTTTATATCACTCAATTCTGACTTTATATCACACAATTCTGACTTTATATCACTCAATTCTGACTTTATATCACTCGATTCTGACTTTATTCTGACTTTATATCTCACAATTCTGACTTTATATCACTCAATTCTGACTTTATATCTCACAATTCTGACTTTATTCTGACTTTATATCACACAATTCTGACTTTATATCACTCAATTCTGACTTTATATCTCACATTCTGACTTTATTCTGACTTTATATCTCACAATTCTGACTTTATATCACAATTCTGACATATCATCAATTCTGACTTTATATCACTCAATTCTGACTTTATATCACACAATTCTGACTTTATTCTGACTTTATATCACTCAGTTCTGACTTTATATCACTCAATTCTGACTTTATTCTGACTTTATATCTCACAATTCTGACTTTATATCACTCAATTCTGACTTTATATCACTCAATTCTGACTTTATATCACACAAATTCTGACTTTATATCACTCAATTCTGACTTTATATCACTCGATTCTGACTTTATTCTGACTTTATATCACTATCAATTCTGACTTTATATCACTCAATTCTGACTTTATATCACCCAGTTCTGACTTTATATCACTCAGTTCTGACTTTATATCACTCAATTCTGACTTTATTCTGACTTTATATCACTCAATTCTGACTTTATTCTGACTTTATATCACTCAGTTCTGACTTTATATCACTCGGTTCTGACTTTATATCACACAATTCTGACTCAATTCTGACTTTATATCACTCAATTCTGACTCAGTTCTGACTTTATATCACTCAGTTCTGACTTTATATCAGTCAATTCTGACTTTATATCACTTTCGATTCTGACTTTATCTCTCGATTCTGACTTTATATCACTCAATTCTGACTTTATTCTGACTTTATATCACTCAGTTCTGACTTTATATCACTCAATTCTGACTTTATATCACTCAGTTCTGACTTTATATCACTCAATTCTGACTTTATTCTGACTTTATATCACTCAATTCTGACTTTATTCTGACTTTATATCACTCAGTTCTGACTTTATATCACTCGGTTCTGACTTTATATCACACAATTCTGACTCAATTCTGACTTTATATCACTCAATTCTGACTCAGTTCTGACTTTATATCACTCAGTTCTGACTTTATATCAGTCAATTCTGACTTTATATCACTCAATTCTGACTTTATATCTCACAATTCTGACTTTATATCACTCAATTCTGACTCAGTTCTGACTTTATATCACTCAGTTCTGACTTTATATCACTCGGTTCTGACTTTATATCACACAATTCTGACTTAATTCTGACTTTATATCACTCAATTCTGACTCAGTTCTGACTTTATATCACTCAGTTCTGACTTTATATCAGTCAATTCTGACTTTATATCAGTCAATTCTGACTTTATATCTCACAATTCTGACTTTATATCACTCAATTCTGACTTTATATCACTCAATTCTGACTTTATATCACTCAGTTCTGACTTTATATCACTCAATTCTGACTTTATATCACTCAATTCTGACTTTAAATCACTCAGTTCTGACTTTATATCACTCAATTCTGACTTTATATCACTCAATTCTGACTTTATATCACTCAGTTCTGACTTTATATCACTCAATTCTGACTTTATATCACTCAGTTCTGACTTTATATCTCACAATTCTGACTTTATATCACTCGATTCTGACTTTATATCACTCGATTCTGACTTTATATCACTCGATTCTGACTTTATATCACTCAATTCTGACTTTATATCACTCAATTCTGACTTTATATCACTCCATTCTGACTTTATATCACTCAATTCTGACTTTATATCACTCAGTTCTGACTTTATATCAGTCAATTCTGACTTTATATCACTCAATTCTGACTTTATATCACTCGATTCTGACTTTATATCATTCCATTCTGACTTTATATCTCACAAATCTGACTTTATATCACTCGATTCTGACTTTATATCACTCAATTCTGACTTTATATCACTCAATTCTGACTTTATATCACTCAATTCTGACTTTATATCTCACAAATCTGACTTTATATCACTCAATTCTGACTTTATATCACTCAATTCTGACTTTATATCTCACAAATCTGACTTTATATCACTCAATTCTGACTTTATATCACTCAATTCTGACTCAGTTCTGACTTTATATCACTCAGTTCTGACTTTATATCAGTCAATTCTGACTTTATATCACTCAATTCTGACTTTATATCTCACAAATCTGACTTTATATCACTCAATTCTGACTTTATATCACTCAATTCTGACTTTATATCACTCGATTCTGACTTTATATCACTCAATTCTGACTTTATATCTCACAAATCTGACTTTATATTACTCGATTCTGACTTTATATCACTTAATTCTGACTTTATATCACTCAATTCTGACTTTATATCACACAATTCTGACTTTATATCACTCAATTCTGACTTTATATCTCGCAATTCTGACTTTATATCACACAATTCTGACTTTATATCACTCAGTTCTGACTTTATATCACTCAATTCTGACTTTATTCTGACTTTATATCACGCAATTCTGACTTTATATCAGTCGATTCTAACTTTATATCACTCAATTCTGACTTATATCACTCGATTCTGACTTTATTCTGACTTTATATCACACAATTCTGACTTTATATCTCACAAATCTGACTTTATATCTCACAATTCTGACTTTATATCACTCAGTTCTGACTTTATATCACTCAATTCTGACTTTATTCTGACTTTATATCACTATCAATTCTGACTTTATATCACTCAATTCTGACTTTATATCACTCAGTTCTGACTTTATATCACTCGGTTCTGACTTTATATCACACAATTCTGACTCAATTCTGACTTTATATCACTCAATTCTGACTCAGTTCTGACTTTATATCACTCAGTTCTGACTTTATATCAGTCAATTCTGACTTTATATCACTCAATTCTGACTTTATATCTCACAATTCTGACTTTATATCACTCAATTCTGACTTTATATCACTCAATTCTGACTTTATATCACTCAGTTCTGACTTTATATCAGTCAATTCTGACTTTATATCACTCAGTTCTGACTTTATATCACTCAGTTCTGACTTTATATCACTCAATTCTGACTTTATATCACTCAATTCTGACTCATTTCTGACTTTATATCACTCAATTCTGACTCATTTCTGACTTTATATCACTCAATTCTGACTTTATATCACTCATTTCTGACTTTATATCACTCAATTCTGACTTTATATCACTCAGTTCTGACTTTATATCACTCGATTCTGACTTTATATCACTCAATTCTGACTTTATATCTCACAATTCTGACTTTATATCACTCGATTCTGACTTTATATCACTCAATTCTGACTTTATTCTGACTTTATATCACTATCAATTCTGACTTTATATCACTCAATTCTGACTTTATATCACCCAGTTCTGACTTTATATCACTCAATTCTGACTTTATATCACACAATTCTGACTCAGTTCTGACTTTATATCACTCAGTTCTGACTTTATATCACTCGGTTCTGACTTTATATCACACAATTCTGACTCGATTCTGACTTTATATCACTCAATTCTGACTTTATATCACTCAATTCTGACTTTATATCTCACAAATCTGACTTTATATCACTCAATTCTGACTTTATATCACTCAATTCTGACTTTATTCTGACTTTATATCACTCGATTCTGACTTTATTCTGACTTTATATCACTCGATTCTGACTTTATATCACTCAATTCTGACTTTATATCACTCAATTCTGACTTTATATCACTCAATTCTGACTTTATATCACTCAGTTCTGACTTTATATCACTCGGTTCTGACTTTATATCACACAATTCTGACTCAATTCTGACTTTATATCACTCAATTCTGACTCAGTTCTGACTTTATATCACTCAGTTCTGACTTTATATCAGTCAATTCTGACTTTATATCACTCAATTCTGACTTTATATCTCACAATTCTGACTTTATATCACTCAATTCTGACTTTATATCACACAATTATGACTTTATATCACTCGATTCTGACTTTATATCACTCAATTCTGACTTTATATCTCACAATTCTGACTTTATATCACTCAATTCTGACTTTATATCACTCAGTTCTGACTTTATATCACTCGATTCTGACTTTATATCACTCAATTCTGACTTTATTCTGACTTTATATCACTATCAATTCTGACTTTATATCACTCAATTCTGACTTTATATCACCCAGTTCTGACTTTATATCACTCAATTCTGACTTTATATCACACAATTCTGACTCAGTTCTGACTTTATATCACTCAGTTCTGACTTTATATCACTCGGTTCTGACTTTATATCACACAATTCTGACTCGATTCTGACTTTATATCACTCAATTCTGACTTTATATCACTCAATTCTGACTTTATATCTCACAAATCTGACTTTATATCACTCAATTCTGACTTTATATCACTCAATTCTGACTTTATTCTGACTTTATATCACTCGATTCTGACTTTATTCTGACTTTATATCACTCGATTCTGACTTTATATCACTCAATTCTGACTTTATATCACTCATTTCTGACTTTATATCACTCAATTCTGACTTTATATCACTCAGTTCTGACTTTATATCACTCGGTTCTGACTTTATATCACACAATTCTGACTCAATTCTGACTTTATATCACTCAATTCTGACTCAGTTCTGACTTTATATCACTCAGTTCTGACTTTATATCAGTCAATTCTGACTTTATATCACTCAATTCTGACTTTATATCTCACAATTCTGACTTTATATCACTCAATTCTGACTTTATATCACTCAATTCTGACTTTATATCACACAATTCTGACTTTATATCACTCAATTCTGACTTTATATCTCACAATTCTGACTTTATATCACACAATTCTGACTTTATATCACTCAGTTCTGACTTTATATCACTCAATTCTGACTTTATTCTGACTTTATATCACGCAATTCTGACTTTATATCAGTCGATTCTGACTTTATATCACTCAATTCTGACTTATATCACTCAATTCTGACTTTATATCACTCAATTCTGACTTTATATAACTCAGGTCTGACTTTATATCACTCAATTCTGACTCAGTTCTGACTTTATATCACTCAGTTCTGACTTTATATCAGTCAATTCTGACTTTATATCACTCAATTCTGACTTTATATCTCACAATTCTGACTTTATATCACTCAATTCTGACTTTATATCACTCAATTCTGACTTTATATCACTCAGTTCTGACTTTATATCACTCAATTCTGACTTTATATCACTCAATTCTGACTTTATATCACTCAGTTCTGACTTTATATCACTCAATTCTGACTTTATATCACTCAATTCTGACTTTATATAACTCAGGTCTGACTTTATATCACTCAATTCTGACTTTATATCACTCAATTCTGACTTTATATCACTCAGTTCTGACTTTATATCACTCAATTCTGACTTTATATCACTCAGTTCTGACTTTATATCTCACAATTCTGACTTTATATCACTCAATTCTGACTTTATATCACTCAGTTCTGACTTTATATCACTCGATTCTGACTTTATATCACTCAATTCTGACTTTATTCTGACTTTATATCACTATCAATTCTGACTTTATATCACTCAATTCTGACTTTATATCACCCAGTTCTGACTTTATATCACTCAATTCTGACTTTATATCACACAATTCTGACTCAATTCTGACTTTATATCACTCAATTCTGACTCAGTTCTGACTTTATATCACTCAGTTCTGACTTTATATCAGTCAATTCTGACTTTATATCACTCAATTCTGACTTTATATCTCACAATTCTGACTTTATATCACTCAATTCTGACTTTATATCACTCAATTCTGACTTTATATCACTCAGTTCTGACTTTATATCACTCAATTCTGACTTTATATCACTCAGTTCTGACTTTATATCACTCAGTTCTGACTTTATATCACTCAATTCTGACTTTATATCACTCAATTCTGACTTTATATCACTCAATTCTGACTTTATATCACTCAGTTCTGACTTTATATCTCACAATTCTGACTTTATATCACTCAATTCTGACTTTATATCACTCGATTCTGACTTTATATCACTCGATTCTGACTTTTTATCACTCGATTCTGACTTTATATCACTCGATTCTGACTTTATATCTCACAATTCTGACTTTATATCTCACAATTCTGACTTTATATCTCACAATTCTGACTTTATATCACTCAATTCTGACTTTATATCACTCAATTCTGACTTTATATCACTCCATTCTGACTTTATATCTCACAAATCTGACTTTATATCACTCGATTCTGACTTTATATCACTCAATTCTGACTTTATATCTCACAATTCTGACTTTATATCACTCAATTCTGACTTTATATCACTCAGTTCTGACTTTATATCACTCGATTCTGACTTTATATCACTCAATTCTGACTTTATTCTGACTTTATATCACTATCAATTCTGACTTTATATCACTCAATTCTGACTTTATATCACCCAGTTCTGACTTTATATCACTCAATTCTGACTTTATATCACACAATTCTGACTCAGTTCTGACTTTATATCACTCAGTTCTGACTTTATATCACTCGGTTCTGACTTTATATCACACAATTCTGACTCGATTCTGACTTTATATCACTCAATTCTGACTTTATATCACTCAATTCTGACTTTATATCTCACAAATCTGACTTTATATCACTCAATTCTGACTTTATATCACTCAATTCTGACTTTATTCTGACTTTATATCACTCGATTCTGACTTTATTCTGACTTTATATCACTCGATTCTGACTTTATATCACTCAATTCTGACTTTATATCACTCATTTCTGACTTTATATCACTCAATTCTGACTTTATATCACTCAGTTCTGACTTTATATCACTCTTCGGTTCTGACTTTATATCACACAATTCTGACTCAATTCTGACTTTATATCACTCAATTCTGACTCAGTTCTGACTTTATATCACTCAGTTCTGACTTTATATCAGTCAATTCTGACTTTATATCACTCAATTCTGACTTTATATCTCACAATTCTGACTTTATATCACTCAATTCTGACTTTATATCACTCAATTCTGACTTTATATCACACAATTCTGACTTTATATCACTCAATTCTGACTTTATATCTCACAATTCTGACTTTATATCACACAATTCTGACTTTATATCACTCAGTTCTGACTTTATATCACTCAATTCTGACTTTATTCTGACTTTATATCACACGCAATTCTGACTTTATATCAGTCGATTCTGACTTTATATCACTCAATTCTGACTTATATCACTCAATTCTGACTTTATATCACTCAATTCTGACTTTATATAACTCAGGTCTGACTTTATATCACTCAATTCTGACTCAGTTCTGACTTTATATCACTCAGTTCTGACTTTATATCAGTCAATTCTGACTTTATATCACTCAATTCTGACTTTATATCTCACAATTCTGACTTTATATCACTCAATTCTGACTTTATATCACTCAATTCTGACTTTATATCACTCAGTTCTGACTTTATATCACTCAATTCTGACTTTATATCACTCAATTCTGACTTTATATCACTCAGTTCTGACTTTATATCACTCAATTCTGACTTTATATCACTCAATTCTGACTTTATATAACTCAGGTCTGACTTTATATCACTCAATTCTGACTTTATATCACTCAATTCTGACTTTATATCACTCAGTTCTGACTTTATATCACTCAATTCTGACTTTATATCACTCAGTTCTGACTTTATATCTCACAATTCTGACTTTATATCACTCAATTCTGACTTTATATCACTCAGTTCTGACTTTATATCACTCGATTCTGACTTTATATCACTCAATTCTGACTTTATTCTGACTTTATATCACTATCAATTCTGACTTTATATCACTCAATTCTGACTTTATATCACCCAGTTCTGACTTTATATCACTCAATTCTGACTTTATATCACACAATTCTGACTCAATTCTGACTTTATATCACTCAATTCTGACTCAGTTCTGACTTTATATCACTCAGTTCTGACTTTATATCAGTCAATTCTGACTTTATATCACTCAATTCTGACTTTATATCTCACAATTCTGACTTTATATCACTCAATTCTGACTTTATATCACTCAATTCTGACTTTATATCACTCAGTTCTGACTTTATATCACTCAATTCTGACTTTATATCACTCAGTTCTGACTTTATATCACTCAGTTCTGACTTTATATCACTCAATTCTGACTTTATATCACTCAATTCTGACGTTATATCACTCAATTCTGACTTTATATCACTCAGTTCTGACTTTATATCTCACAATTCTGACTTTATATCACTCAATTCTGACTTTATATCACTCGATTCTGACTTTATATCACTCGATTCTGACTTTTTATCACTCTGATTCTGACTTTATATCACTCAATTCTGACTTTATATCTCACAATTCTGACTTTATATCTCACAATTCTGACTTTATATCTCACAATTCTGACTTTATATCACTCAATTCTGACTTTATATCACTCAATTCTGACTTTATATCACTCCATTCTGACTTTATATCTCACAAATCTGACTTTATATCACTCGATTCTGACTTTATATCACTCAATTCTGACTTTATATCTCACAATTCTGACTTTATATCACTCAATTCTGACTTTATATCACTCAGTTCTGACTTTATATCACTCGATTCTGACTTTATATCACTCAATTCTGACTTTATTCTGACTTTATATCACTATCAATTCTGACTTTATATCACTCAATTCTGACTTTATATCACCCAGTTCTGACTTTATATCACTCAATTCTGACTTTATATCACACAATTCTGACTCAATTCTGACTTTATATCACTCAATTCTGACTCAGTTCTGACTTTATATCACTCAGTTCTGACTTTATATCACTCAATTCTGACTTTATATCACACAATTCTGACTCGATTCTGACTTTATATCACTCAGTTCTGACTTTATATCACTCAATTCTGACTTTATATCACTCAATTCTGACTTTATATCTCACAAATCTGACTTTATATCACTCAATTCTGACTTTATATCACTCAATTCTGACTTTATATCACTCGATTCTGACTTTATTCTGACTTTATATCACTCGATTCTGACTTTATATCACTCAATTCTGACTTTATATCACTCAATTCTGACTTTATATCACTCAGTTCTGACTTTATATCACTCGGTTCTGACTTTATATCACACAATTCTGACTCAATTCTGACTTTATATCACTCAATTCTGACTTTATATCTCACAATTCTGACTTTATATCACACAATTCTGACTTTATATCACTCAGTTCTGACTTTATATCACTCAATTCTGACTTTATTCTGACTTTATATCACGCAATTCTGACTTTATATCAGTCGATTCTAACTTTATATCACTCAATTCTGACTTATATCACTCGATTCTGACTTTATATCACTCAATTCTGACTTTATATCACTCGATTCTGACTTTATTCTGACTTTATATCACACAATTCTGACTTTATATCTCACAAATCTGACTTTATATCTCACAATTCTGACTTTATATCACTCAGTTCTGACTTTATATCACTCAATTCTGACTTTATATCACTCAATTCTGACTTTATTCTGACTTTATATCACTCAATTCTGACTTTATATCACTCAGTTCTGACTTTATATCACTCGGTTCTGACTTTATATATCACACAATTCTGACTCAATTCTGACTTTATATCACTCAATTCTGACTCAGTTCTGACTTTATATCACTCAGTTCTGACTTTATATCAGTCAATTCTGACTTTATATCACTCAATTCTGACTTTATATCTCACAATTCTGACTTTATATCACTCAATTCTGACTTTATATCACTCAATTCTGACTTTATATCACTCAGTTCTGACTTTATATCACTCAATTCTGACTTTATATCACTCAATTCTGACTTTATATCACTCAGTTCTGACTTTATATCACTCAATTCTGACTTTATATCACTCAATTCTGACTTTATATCACTCAATTCTGACTTTATATCACTCAGTTCTGACTTTATATCTCACAATTCTGACTTTATATCACTCAATTCTGACTTTATTCTGACTTTATATCACGCAATTCTGACTTTATATCAGTCGATTCTAACTTTATATCACTCAATTCTGACTTATATCACTCGATTCTGACTTTATATCACTCAATTCTGACTTTATATCACTCGATTCTGACTTTATTCTGACTTTATATCACACAATTCTGACTTTATATCTCACAAATCTGACTTTATATCTCACAATTCTGACTTTATATCACTCAGTTCTGACTTTATATCACTCAATTCTGACTTTATATCACTCAATTCTGACTTTATTCTGACTTTATATCACTCAATTCTGACTTTATATCACTCAGTTCTGACTTTATATCACTCGGTTCTGACTTTATATCACACAATTCTGACTCAATTCTGACTTTATATCACTCAATTCTGACTCAGTTCTGACTTTATATCACTCAGTTCTGACTTTATATCAGTCAATTCTGACTTTATATCACTCAATTCTGACTTTATATCTCACAATTCTGACTTTATATCACTCAATTCTGACTTTATATCACTCAATTCTGACTTTATATCACTCAGTTCTGACTTTATATCACTCAATTCTGACTTTATATCACTCAATTCTGACTTTATATCACTCAGTTCTGACTTTATATCACTCAATTCTGACTTTATATCACTCAATTCTGACTTTATATCACTCAATTCTGACTTTATATCACTCAGTTCTGACTTTATATCATGCAATTCTGACTTTATATCACTCAATTCTGACTTTATATCACTCAATTCTGACTTTATCACTCAATTCTGACTCACTCAGTTCTGACTTTATATCTCACAATTCTGACTTTATATCACTCAATTCTGACTTTATTCTGACTTTATATCACGCATTCTGACTTTATATCAGTCGATTCTGACTTTATATCACTCAATTCTGACTTATATCACTCGATTCTGACTTTATATCACTCAATTCTGACTTTATATCACTCGATTCTGACTTTATTCTGACTTTATATCACACAATTCTGACTTTATATCTCACAAATCTGACTTTATATCTCACAATTCTGACTTTATATCACTCAGTTCTGACTTTATATCACTCAATTCTGACTTTATATCACTCAATTCTGACTTTATTCTGACTTTATATCACTCAATTCTGACTTTATATCACTCAGTTCTGACTTTATATCACTCAGTTCTGACTTTATATCACACAATTCTGACTCAATTCTGACTTTATATCACTCAATTCTGACTTTATATCACTCAATTCTGACTTTATATCACTCAGTTCTGACTTTATATCTCACAATTCTGACTTTATATCACTCAATTCTGACTTTATATCACTCGATTCTGACTTTATATCACTCGATTCTGACTTTTTATCACTCGATTCTGACTTTATATCACTCAATTCTGACTTTATATCTCACAATTCTGACTTTATATCTCACAATTCTGACTTTATATCTCACAATTCTGACTTTATATCACTCAATTCTGACTTTATATCACTCAATTCTGACTTTATATCACTCCATTCTGACTTTATATCTCACAAATCTGACTTTATATCACTCGATTCTGACTTTATATCACTCAATTCTGACTTTATATCTCACAATTCTGACTTTATATCACTCAATTCTGACTTTATATCACTCAGTTCTGACTTTATATCACTCGATTCTGACTTTATATCACTCAATTCTGACTTTATTCTGACTTTATATCACTATCAATTCTGACTTTATATCACTCAATTCTGACTTTATATCACCCAGTTCTGACTTTATATCACTCAATTCTGACTTTATATCACACAATTCTGACTCAATTCTGACTTTATATCACTCAATTCTGACTCAGTTCTGACTTTATATCACTCAGTTCTGACTTTATATCACTCGGTTCTGACTTTATATCACACAATTCTGACTCGATTCTGACTTTATATCACTCAGTTCTGACTTTATATCACTCAATTCTGACTTTATATCACTCAATTCTGACTTTATATCTCACAAATCTGACTTTATATCACTCAATTCTGACTTTATATCACTCAATTCTGACTTTATATCACTCGATTCTGACTTTATTCTGACTTTATATCACTCTCGATTCTGACTTTATATCACTCAATTCTGACTTTATATCACTCAATTCTGACTTTATATCACTCAGTTCTGACTTTATATCACTCGGTTCTGACTTTATATCACACAATTCTGACTCAATTCTGACTTTATATCACTCAATTCTGACTTTATATCTCACAATTCTGACTTTATATCACACAATTCTGACTTTATATCACTCAGTTCTGACTTTATATCACTCAATTCTGACTTTATTCTGACTTTATATCACGCAATTCTGACTTTATATCAGTCGATTCTAACTTTATATCACTCAATTCTGACTTATATCACTCGATTCTGACTTTATATCACTCAATTCTGACTTTATATCACTCGATTCTGACTTTATTCTGACTTTATATCACACAATTCTGACTTTATATCTCACAAATCTGACTTTATATCTCACAATTCTGACTTTATATCACTCAGTTCTGACTTTATATCACTCAATTCTGACTTTATATCACTCAATTCTGACTTTATTCTGACTTTATATCACTCAATTCTGACTTTATATCACTCAGTTCTGACTTTATATCACTCGGTTCTGACTTTATATCACACAATTCTGACTCAATTCTGACTTTATATCACTCAATTCTGACTCAGTTCTGACTTTATATCACTCAGTTCTGACTTTATATCAGTCAATTCTGACTTTATATCACTCAATTCTGACTTTATATCTCACAATTCTGACTTTATATCACTCAATTCTGACTTTATATCACTCAATTCTGACTTTATATCACTCAGTTCTGACTTTATATCACTCAATTCTGACTTTATATCACTCAATTCTGACTTTATATCACTCAGTTCTGACTTTATATCACTCAATTCTGACTTTATATCACTCAATTCTGACTTTATATCACTCAATTCAGACTTTATATCACTCAATTCAGACTTTATATCACTCAATTCTGACTTTATATCACTCAATTCTGACTTTATTCTGACTTTATATCACGCAATTCTGACTTTATATCAGTCGATTCTAACTTTATATCACTCAATTCTGACTTATATCACTCGATTCTGACTTTATATCACTCAATTCTGACTTTATATCACTCGATTCTGACTTTATTCTGACTTTATATCACACAATTCTGACTTTATATCTCACAAATCTGACTTTATATCTCACAATTCTGACTTTATATCACTCAGTTCTGACTTTATATCACTCAATTCTGACTTTATATCACTCAATTCTGACTTTATTCTGACTTTATATCACTCAATTCTGACTTTATATCACTCAGTTCTGACTTTATATCACTCGGTTCTGACTTTATATCACACAATTCTGACTCAATTCTGACTTTATATCACTCAATTCTGACTCAGTTCTGACTTTTATATCACTCAGTTCTGACTTTATATCAGTCAATTCTGACTTTATATCAGTCAATTCTGACTTTATATCTCACAATTCTGACTTTATATCACTCAATTCTGACTTTATATCACTCAATTCTGACTTTATATCACTCAGTTCTGACTTTATATCACTCAATTCTGACTTTATATCACTCAATTCTGACTTTATATCACTCAGTTCTGACTTTATATCACTCAATTCTGACTTTATATCACTCAATTCTGACTTTATATCACTCAATTCTGACTTTATATCACTCAGTTCTGACTTTATATCATGCAATTCTGACTTTATATCACTCAATTCTGACTTTATATCACTCAATTCTGACTTTATATCACTCAATTCTGACTTTATATCACTCAGTTCTGACTTTATATCTCACAATTCTGACTTTATATCACTCAATTCTGACTTTATTCTGACTTTATATCACATAATTCTGACTTTATATCAGTCGATTCTAACTTTATATCACTCAATTCTGACTTATATCACTCGATTCTGACTTTATATCACTCAATTCTGACTTTATATCACTCGATTCTGACTTTATTCTGACTTTATATCACACAATTCTGACTTTATATCTCACAAATCTGACTTTATATCTCACAATTCTGACTTTATATCACTCAGTTCTGACTTTATATCACTCAATTCTGACTTTATATCACTCAATTCTGACTTTATTCTGACTTTATATCACTCAATTCTGACTTTATATCACTCAGTTCTGACTTTATATCACTCGGTTCTGACTTTATATCACACAATTCTGACTCAATTCTGACTTTATATCACTCAATTCTGACTTTATATCACTCAATTCTGACTTTATATCACTCAGTTCTGACTTTATATCTCACAATTCTGACTTTATATCACTCAATTCTGACTTTATATCACTCGATTCTGACTTTATATCACTCAATTCTGACTTTTTATCACTCGATTCTGACTTTATATCACTCAATTCTGACTTTATATCTCACAATTCTGACTTTATATCTCACAATTCTGACTTTATATCTCACAATTCTGACTTTATATCACTCAATTCTGACTTTATATCACTCAATTCTGACTTTATATCACTCCATTCTGACTTTATATCTCACAAATCTGACTTTATATCACTCGATTCTGACTTTATATCACTCAATTCTGACTTTATATCTCACAATTCTGACTTTATATCACTCAATTCTGACTTTATATCACTCAGTTCTGACTTTATATCACTCGATTCTGACTTTATATCACTCAATTCTGACTTTATTCTGACTTTATATCACTATCAATTCTGACTTTATATCACTCAATTCTGACTTTATATCACCCAGTTCTGACTTTATATCACTCAATTCTGACTTTATATCACACAATTCTGACTCAATTCTGACTTTATATCACTCAATTCTGACTCAGTTCTGACTTTATATCACTCCAGTTCTGACTTTATATCACTCGGTTCTGACTTTATATCACACAATTCTGACTCGATTCTGACTTTATATCACTCAGTTCTGACTTTATATCACTCAATTCTGACTTTATATCACTCAATTCTGACTTTATATCTCACAATTCTGACTTTATATCACTCAATTCTGACTTTATATCCTCAATTCTGACTTTATATCACTCGATTCTGACTTTATATCTGACTTTATATCACTCACTTCACTCGATTCTGACTTTATATCACTCAATTCTGACTTTATATCACTCAATTCTGACTTTATATCACTCAGTTCTGACTTTATATCACTCTGACTTCTGACTTTATATCACACAATTCTGACTCAATTCTGACTTTATATCACTCAATTCTGACTTTATATCTCACAATTCTGACTTTATATCACACAATTCTGACTTTATATCACTCAATTCTGACTTTATATCACTCAATTCTGACTTTATTCTGACTTTATATCACTCAATTCTGACTTTATATCACTCAATTCTGACTTTATATCACTCAATTCTGACTTTATATCACTCAATTCTGACTTTATATCACTCAATTCTGACTTTATATCACTCAATTCTGACTTTATATCACTCAATTCTGACTTTATATCACTCAATTCTGACTTTATATCACTCAATTCTGACTTTATATCACTCAGTTCTGACTTTATATCACACAATTCTGACTTTATATCACTCAATTCTGACTTTATATCACTCACTGACTTTATATCACTTTCTGACTTTATATCACTCAGTTCTGACTTTATATCACTCAATTCTGACTTTATATCACTCAATTCTGACTTTATTCTGACTTTATATCACTCAATTCTGACTTTATATCACTCAATTCTGACTTTATATCACTCAATTCTGACTTTATATCACTCGATTCTGACTTTTATATCACTCAATTCTGACTTTATATCACTCAATTCTGACTTTATATCTGACTTTATATCACACATTCTGACTTTATATCACTCAATTCTGACTTTATATCACACAATTCTGACTTTATATCACTCAGTTCTGACTTTATATCACTTCTGATTCTGACTTTATATCACTCAATTCTGACTTTATTCTGACTTTATATCACTCAATTCTGACTTTATATCACTCAGTTCTGACTTTATATCACTCGGTTCTGACTTTATATCACACAATTCTGACTCAATTCTGACTTTATATCACTCAATTCTGACTTTATATTCTGACTTTATATCACTTCTGACTTTATATCACTCAGTCTGACTTTATATCTCACAATTCTGACTTTATATCACTCAATTCTGACTTTATATCACTCTGAATTCTGACTTTATATCACTCGATTCTGACTTTATATCACTCAATTCTGACTTTATATCACACAATTCTGACTTTATATCTCTCAATTCTGACTTTATATCACTCAATTCTGACTTTATATCACTCAATTCTGACTTTATATCACTCAATTCTGACTTTATATCACTCGATTTACTTATATCACTCAATTCTGACTTTATATCACTCAATTCTGACTTTATATCACTCAATTCTGACTTTATATCATCAATTCTGACTTTATATCACTCAATTCTGACTTTATATCACTCAGTTCTGACTTTATATCACTCAATTCTGACTTTATATCACTCAATTCTGACTTTATTCTGACTTTATATCACTCAATTCTGACTTTATATCACTCAATTCTGACTTTATATCACTCAGTTCTGACTTTATATCACTCAATTCTGACTTTATATCACACAATTCTGACTCAATTCTGACTTTATATCACTCAATTCTGACTCAGTTCTGACTTTATATCACTCAGTTCTGACTTTATATCACACAATTCTGACTTTATATCACTCAATTCTGACTTTTATATCTCAATTCTGACTTTTTATATCACTCAATTCTGACTTTATATCACTCAATTCTGACTTTATATCAATTTATATCTCTGACTGACTTTATATCACTCAATTCTGACTTTATATCACTCAATTCTGACTTTATATCACTCAATTCTGACTTTATTCTGACTTTATATCACTCCAATTCTGACTTTATATCACTCAATTCTGACTTTATATCACTCAATTCTGACTTTATATCACTCAATTCTGACTTTATATCACTCAATTCTGACTTTATATCACTCAATTCTGACTCAATTCTGACTTTATATCACTCAATTCTGACTTTATATCTCTCAATTCTGACTTTATATCACTCAATTCTGACTTTATATCACTCAAGTTCTGACTTTATATCACTCAATTCTGACTTTATATCTCACTTTATATCACGCAATTCTGACTTTATATCACTCAATTCTGACTTTATATCACTCAATTCTGACTTTATATCACTCAATTCTGACTTTATATCACTCAATTCTGACTTTATATCACTCGATTCTGACTTTATATCTTTATATCACACAATTCTGACTTTATATCACACAAATCTGACTTTATATCTCACAATTCTGACTTTATATCACTCAGTTCTGACTTTATATCACTCAATTCTGACTTTATATCACTCAATTCTGACTTTATTCTGACTTTCTGACTTTATATCACTCAATTCTGACTTTATATCACTCAGTTCTGACTTTATATCACTCAATTCTGACTTTATATCACTCAATTCTGACTTTATTCTGACTTTATATCACTCAATTCTGACTTTATATCACTCAGTTCTGACTTTATATCACTCAATTCTGACTTTATATCACTCAATTCTGACTCACTCTGACTTCTGACTTTATATCACTCAGTTCTGACTTTATATCACTCAGACTTTATATCAGTCAATTCTGACTTTATATCACTCAATTCTGACTTTATATCTCACAATTCTGACTTTATATCACTCAATTCTGACTTTATTCTCACTTTATTCTGACTTTATATCACTCAGTTCTGACTTTATATCACTCCAATTCTGACTTTATATCACTCAATTCTGACTTTATATCACTCAATTCTGACTTTATATCACTCAATTCTGACTTTATATCACTCAATTCTGACTTTATATCACTCAATTCTGACTTTATATCACTCAATTCTGACTTTATATCACTCAATTCTGACTTTATTCTGACTTTATATCACTCAATTCTGACTTTATATCACTCAATTCTGACTTTATATCACTCAATTTCTGACTTTATATCACTCAATTCTGACTTTATATCACTCAATTCTGACTTTATTCTGACTTTATATCACTCAATTCTGACTTTATATCTCACAAATCTGACTTTATATCTCACAATTCTGACTTTATATCACTCAGTTCTGACTTTATATCACTTTAATTCTGACTTTATATCACTCAATTCTGACTTTATTCTGACTTTATATCACTCAATTCTGACTTTATATCACTCAATTCTGACTTTATATCTCAGATTCTGACTTTATATCACTCAATTCTGACTTTATATCTGACTTTATATCACTCAATTCTGACTTTATATCACTCAATTCTGACTTTATATCACTCTGACTTTATATCACACAATTCTGACTCGATTCTGACTTTATATCACTCAATTCTGACTTTATATCACTCAATTCTGACTTTATTCTGACTTTATATCACTCAATTCTGACTTTATATCTCTCAATTCTGACTTTATATCACTCAATTCTGACTTTATTCTGACTTTATATCACTCAATTCTGACTTTATATCACTCAGTTCTGACTTTATATCACTCGGTTCTGACTTTATATCACACAATTCTGACTCAATTCTGACTTTATATCACTCAATTCTGACTTTATATCACTCAATTCTGACTTTATATCACTCAGTTCTGACTTTATATCTCACAATTCTGACTTTATATCACTCAATTCTGACTTTATATCACTCGATTCTGACTTTATATCACTCGATTCTGACTTTTTATCACTCGATTCTGACTTTATATCACTCAATTCTGACTTTATATCTCACAATTCTGACTTTATATCTCACAATTCTGACTTTATATCTCACAATTCTGACTTTATATCACTCAATTCTGACTTTATATCACTCAATTCTGACTTTATATCACTCCATTCTGACTTTATATCTCACAAATCTGACTTTATATCACTCGATTCTGACTTTATATCACTCAATTCTGACTTTATATCTCACAATTCTGACTTTATATCACTCAATTCTGACTTTATATCACTCAGTTCTGACTTTATATCACTCGATTCTGACTTTATATCACTCAATTCTGACTTTATTCTGACTTTATATCACTATCAATTCTGACTTTATATCACTCAATTCTGACTTTATATCACCCAGTTCTGACTTTATATCACTCAATTCTGACTTTATATCACACAATTCTGACTCAATTCTGACTTTATATCACTCAATTCTGACTCAGTTCTGACTTTATATCACTCAGTTCTGACTTTATATCACTCAGGTTCTGACTTTATATCACACAATTCTGACTCGATTCTGACTTTATATCACTCAGTTCTGACTTTATATCACTCAATTCTGACTTTATATCACTCAATTCTGACTTTATATCTCACAAATCTGACTTTATATCACTCAATTCTGACTTTATATCACTCAATTCTGACTTTATATCACTCGATTCTGACTTTATTCTGACTTTATATCACTCGATTCTGACTTTATATCACTCAATTCTGACTTTATATCACTCAATTCTGACTTTATATCACTCAGTTCTGACTTTATATCACTCGGTTCTGACTTTATATCACACAATTCTGACTCAATTCTGACTTTATATCACTCAATTCTGACTTTATATCTCACAATTCTGACTTTATATCACACAATTCTGACTTTATATCACTCAGTTCTGACTTTATATCACTCAATTCTGACTTTATTCTGACTTTATATCACGCAATTCTGACTTTATATCAGTCGATTCTAACTTTATATCACTCAATTCTGACTTATATCACTCGATTCTGACTTTATATCACTCAATTCTGACTTTATATCACTCGATTCTGACTTTATTCTGACTTTATATCACACAATTCTGACTTTATATCTCACAAATCTGACTTTATATCTCACAATTCTGACTTTATATCACTCAGTTCTGACTTTATATCACTCAATTCTGACTTTATATCACTCAATTCTGACTTTATTCTGACTTTATATCACTCAATTCTGACTTTATATCACTCAGTTCTGACTTTATATCACTTTCGGTTCTGACTTTATATCACACAATTCTGACTCAATTCTGACTTTATATCACTCAATTCTGACTCAGTTCTGACTTTATATCACTCAGTTCTGACTTTATATCAGTCAATTCTGACTTTATATCACTCAATTCTGACTTTATATCTCACAATTCTGACTTTATATCACTCAATTCTGACTTTATATCACTCAATTCTGACTTTATATCACTCAGTTCTGACTTTATATCACTCAATTCTGACTTTATATCACTCAATTCTGACTTTATATCACTCCAGTTCTGACTTTATATCACTCAATTCTGACTTTATATCACTCAATTCTGACTTTATATCACTCAATTCTGACTTTATATCACTCAGTTCTGACTTTATATCTCACAATTCTGACTTTATATCACTCAATTCTGACTTTATTCTGACTTTATATCACACAATTCTGACTTTATATCAGTCGATTCTAACTTTATATCACTCAATTCTGACTTATATCACTCGATTCTGACTTTATATCACTCAATTCTGACTTTATATCACTCGATTCTGACTTTATTCTGACTTTATATCACACAATTCTGACTTTATATCTCACAAATCTGACTTTATATCTCACAATTCTGACTTTATATCACTCAGTTCTGACTTTATATCACTCAATTCTGACTTTATATCACTCAATTCTGACTTTATTCTGACTTTATATCACTCAATTCTGACTTTATATCACTCAGTTCTGACTTTATATCACTCGGTTCTGACTTTATATCACACAATTCTGACTCAATTCTGACTTTATATCACTCAATTCTGACTCAGTTCTGACTTTATATCACTCAGTTCTGACTTTATATCAGTCAATTCTGACTTTATATCACTCAATTCTGACTTTATATCTCACAATTCTGACTTTATATCACTCAATTCTGACTTTATATCACTCAATTCTGACTTTATATCACTCAGTTCTGACTTTATATCACTCAATTCTGACTTTATATCACTCAATTCTGACTTTATATCACTCAGTTCTGACTTTATATCACTCAATTCTGACTTTATATCACTCAATTCTGACTTTATATCACTCAATTCTGACTTTATATCACTCAGTTCTGACTTTATATCATGCAATTCTGACTTTATATCACTCAATTCTGACTTTATATCTCACAATTCTGACTTTATATCTCACAATTCTGACTTTATATCACACAATTCTGACTTTATATCACTCAATTCTGACTTTATATCACTCAATTCTGACTTTATATCACTCCATTCTGACTTTATATCACTCAATTCTGACTTTATATCACTCGATTCTGACTTTTATATCACTCGATTCTGACTTTATATCACTCAATTCTGACTTTATAGCCTCAAATTCTGACTTTACTTTCTGACTTTATATCACTCAGTTCTGACTTTATATCACTCAATTCTGACTTTATATCACTCAATTCTGACTTTATATCACTCAGTTCTGACTTTATATCACTCAGTTCTGACTTTATATCACTCAATTCTGACTTTATATCACTCACTTCTGACTCAATTCTGATTTATATCACTCAATTCTTTTATATCACTCAATTCTGACTTTATATCACTCAGTTCTGACTTTATATCTCACAATTCTGACTTTATATCACTCAATTCTGACTTTATATCACTTCGATTCTGACTTTATATCACTCGATTCTGACTTTTATCACTCGATTCTGACTTTATATCACTCAATTCTGACTTTATATCTCACAATTCTGACTTTATATCTCACAATTCTGACTTTATATCTCACAATTCTGACTTTATATCACTCAATTCTGACTTTATATCACTCAATTCTGACTTTATATCACTCCATTCTGACTTTATATCTCACAAATCTGACTTTATATCACTCGATTCTGACTTTATATCACTCAATTCTGACTTTATATCTCACAATTCTGACTTTATATCACTCAATTCTGACTTTATATCACTCAGTTCTGACTTTATATCACTCGATTCTGACTTTATATCACTCAATTCTGACTTTATTCTGACTTTATATCACTATCAATTCTGACTTTATATCACTCAATTCTGACTTTATATCACCCAGTTCTGACTTTATATCACTCAATTCTGACTTTATATCACACAATTCTGACTCAATTCTGACTTTATATCACTCAATTCTGACTCAGTTCTGACTTTATATCACTCAGTTCTGACTTTATATCACTCGGTTCTGACTTTATATCACACAATTCTGACTCGATTCTGACTTTATATCACTCAGTTCTGACTTTATATCACTCAATTCTGACTTTATATCACTCAATTCTGACTTTATATCTCACAAATCTGACTTTATATCACTCAATTCTGACTTTATATCACTCAATTCTGACTTTATATCACTCGATTCTGACTTTATTCTGACTTTATATCACTCGATTCTGACTTTATATCACTCAATTCTGACTTTATATCACTCAATTCTGACTTTATATCACTCAGTTCTGACTTTATATCACTCGGTTCTGACTTTATATCACACAATTCTGACTCAATTCTGACTTTATATCACTCAATTCTGACTTTATATCTCACAATTCTGACTTTATATCACACAATTCTGACTTTATATCACTCAGTTCTGACTTTATATCACTCAATTCTGACTTTATTCTGACTTTATATCACGCAATTCTGACTTTATATCAGTCGATTCTAACTTTATATCACTCAATTCTGACTTATATCACTCGATTCTGACTTTATATCACTCAATTCTGACTTTATATCACTCGATTCTGACTTTATTCTGACTTTATATCACACAATTCTGACTTTATATCTCACAAATCTGACTTTATATCTCACAATTCTGACTTTATATCACTCAGTTCTGACTTTATATCACTCAATTCTGACTTTATATCACTCAATTCTGACTTTATTCTGACTTTATATCACTCAATTCTGACTTTATATCACTCAGTTCTGACTTTATATCACTTTCGGTTCTGACTTTATATCACACAATTCTGACTCAATTCTGACTTTATATCACTCAATTCTGACTCAGTTCTGACTTTATATCACTCAGTTCTGACTTTATATCAGTCAATTCTGACTTTATATCACTCAATTCTGACTTTATATCTCACAATTCTGACTTTATATCACTCAATTCTGACTTTATATCACTCAATTCTGACTTTATATCACTCAGTTCTGACTTTATATCACTCAATTCTGACTTTATATCACTCAATTCTGACTTTATATCACTCAGTTCTGACTTTATATCACTCAATTCTGACTTTATATCACTCAATTCTGACTTTATATCACTCAATTCTGACTTTATATCACTCAGTTCTGACTTTATATCTCACAATTCTGACTTTATATCACTCAATTCTGACTTTATTCTGACTTTATATCACGCAATTCTGACTTTATATCAGTCGATTCTAACTTTATATCACTCAATTCTGACTTATATCACTCGATTCTGACTTTATATCACTCAATTCTGACTTTATATCACTCGATTCTGACTTTATTCTGACTTTATATCACACAATTCTGACTTTATATCTCACAAATCTGACTTTATATCTCACAATTCTGACTTTATATCACTCAGTTCTGACTTTATATCACTCAATTCTGACTTTATATCACTCAATTCTGACTTTATTCTGACTTTATATCACTCAATTCTGACTTTATATCACTCAGTTCTGACTTTATATCACTCGGTTCTGACTTTATATCACACAATTCTGACTCAATTCTGACTTTATATCACTCAATTCTGACTCAGTTCTGACTTTATATCACTCAGTTCTGACTTTATATCAGTCAATTCTGACTTTATATCACTCAATTCTGACTTTATATCTCACAATTCTGACTTTATATCACTCAATTCTGACTTTATATCACTCAATTCTGACTTTATATCACTCAGTTCTGACTTTATATCACTCAATTCTGACTTTATATCACTCAATTCTGACTTTATATCACTCAGTTCTGACTTTATATCACTCAATTCTGACTTTATATCACTCAATTCTGACTTTATATCACTCAATTCTGACTTTATATCACTCAGTTCTGACTTTATATCATGCAATTCTGACTTTATATCACTCAATTCTGACTTTATATCACTCAATTCTGACTTTATATCACTCAATTCTGACTTTATATCTCACAATTCTGACTTTATATCTCTCAATTCTGACTTTATATCACTCAATTCTGACTTTATTCTGACTTTATATCACGCAATTCTGACTTTATATCAGTCGATTCTAACTTTATATCACTCAATTCTGACTTATATCACTCGATTCTGACTTTATATCACTCAATTCTGACTTTATATCACTCGATTCTGACTTTATTCTCTCACAATTCTGACTTTATATCTCACTCTGACTTTCATATCTCACTTTATATCACTCAATTCTGACTTTGACTATATCACTCCAATTCTGACTTTATTCTGACTTTATATCACTCAATTCTGACTTTTATATCACTCCAGTTCTGACTTTATATCACTCAGTTCTGACTTTATATCACACAATTCTGACTCAATTCTGACTTTATATCACTCAATTCTGACTTTATATCACTCAATTCTGACTTTATATCACTCAGTTCTGACTTTATATCTCACAATTCTGACTTTATATCACTCAATTCTGACTTTATATCACTCGATTCTGACTTTATATCACTCGATTCTGACTTTTATCACTCGATTCTGACTTTATATCACTCAATTCTGACTTTATATCTCACAATTCTGACTTTATATCTCACAATTCTGACTTTATATCTCACAATTCTGACTTTATATCACTCAATTCTGACTTTATATCACTCAATTCTGACTTTATATCACTCCATTCTGACTTTATATCTCACAAATCTGACTTTATATCACTCGATTCTGACTTTATATCACTCAATTCTGACTTTATATCTCACAATTCTGACTTTATATCACTCAATTCTGACTTTATATCACTCCAGTTCTGACTTTATATCACTCGATTCTGACTTTATATCACTCAATTCTGACTTTATTCTGACTTTATATCACTATCAATTCTGACTTTATATCACTCAATTCTGACTTTATATCACCCAGTTCTGACTTTATATCACTCAATTCTGACTTTATATCACACAATTCTGACTCAATTCTGACTTTATATCACTCAATTCTGACTCAGTTCTGACTTTATATCACTCAGTTCTGACTTTATATCACTCGGTTTCTGACTTTATATCACACAATTCTGACTTTCGATTCTGACTTTATATCACTCAGTTCTGACTTTATATCACTCAATTCTGACTTTATATCACTCAATTCTGACTTTATATCTCACAAATCTGACTTTATATCACTCAATTCTGACTTTATATCACTCAATTCTGACTTTATATCACTCGATTCTGACTTTATTCTGACTTTATATCACTCGATTCTGACTTTATATCACTCAATTCTGACTTTATATCACTCAATTCTGACTTTATATCACTCAGTTCTGACTTTATATCACTCGAGTTCTGACTTTATATCACACAATTCTGACTCAATTCTGACTTTATATCACTCAATTCTGACTTTATATCTCACAATTCTGACTTTATATCACACAATTCTGACTTTATATCACTCAGTTCTGACTTTATATCACTCAATTCTGACTTTATTCTGACTTTATATCACATAATTCTGACTTTATATCAGTCGATTCTAACTTTATATCACTCAATTCTGACTTATATCACTCGATTCTGACTTTATATCACTCAATTCTGACTTTATATCACTCGATTCTGACTTTATTCTGACTTTATATCACACAATTCTGACTTTATATCTCACAAATCTGACTTTATATCTCTCAATTCTGACTTTATATCACTCAGTTCTGACTTTATATCACTCAATTCTGACTTTATATCACTCAATTCTGACTTTATTCTGACTTTATATCACTCAATTCTGACTTTATATCACTCAGTTCTGACTTTATATCACTCGGTTCTGACTTTATATCACACAATTCTGACTCAATTCTGACTTTATATCACTCAATTCTGACTCAGTTCTGACTTTATATCACTCAGTTCTGACTTTATATCAGTCAATTCTGACTTTATATCACTCAATTCTGACTTTATATCTCACAATTCTGACTTTATATCACTCAATTCTGACTTTATATCACTCAATTCTGACTTTATATCACTCAGTTCTGACTTTATATCACTCAATTCTGACTTTATATCACTCAATTCTGACTTTATATCACTCAGTTCTGACTTTATATCACTCAATTCTGACTTTATATCACTCAATTCTGACTTTATATCACTCAATTCTGACTTTATATCACTCAGTTCTGACTTTATATCTCACAATTCTGACTTTATATCACTCAATTCTGACTTTATTCTGACTTTATATCATTTATTCTGAATTCTGACTTTATATCAGTCGATTCTAACTTTATATCACTCAATTCTGACTTATATCACTCGATTCTGACTTTATATCACTCAATTCTGACTTTATATCACTCGATTCTGACTTTATTCTGACTTTATATCACACAATTCTGACTTTATATCTCACAAATCTGACTTTATATCTCACAATTCTGACTTTATATCACTCAGTTCTGACTTTATATCACTCAATTCTGACTTTATATCACTCAATTCTGACTTTATTCTGACTTTATATCACTCAATTCTGACTTTATATCACTCAGTTCTGACTTTATATCACTCGTTCTGACTTTATATCACACAATTCTGACTCAATTCTGACTTTATATCACTCAATTCTGACTCAGTTCTGACTTTATATCACTCAGTTCTGACTTTATATCAGTCAATTCTGACTTTATATCACTCAATTCTGACTTTATATCTCACAATTCTGACTTTATATCACTCAATTCTGACTTTATATCACTCAATTCTGACTTTATATCACTCAGTTCTGACTTTATATCACTCAATTCTGACTTTATATCACTCAATTCTGACTTTATATCACTCAGTTCTGACTTTATATCACTCAATTCTGACTTTATATCACTCAATTCTGACTTTATATCACTCAATTCTGACTTTATATCACTCAGTTCTGACTTTATATCATATCGATTTCTGACTTTATATCACTCAATTCTGACTTTATATCACTCAATTCTGACTTTATATCACTCCAATTCTGACTTTATATCACTCAGTTCTGACTTTATATCTCACAATTCTGACTTTATATCACTCAATTCTGACTTTATTCTGACTTTATATCACGCAATTCTGACTTTATATCAGTCGATTCTAACTTTATATCACTCAATTCTGACTTATATCCTCGATTCTGACTTTATATCACTCAATTCCTGACTTTATATCCACTCGATTCTGACTTTATTCTGACTTTATATCACACAATTCTGACTTTATATCTCACAAATCTGACTTTATATCTCACAATTCTGACTTTATATCACTCAGTTCTGACTTTATATCACTCAATTCTGACTTTATATCACTCGAATTCTGACTTTATTCTGACTTTATATCACTCAATTCTGACTTTATATCACTCAGTTCTGACTTTATATCACTCGGTTCTGACTTTATATCACACAATTCTGACTCAGATTCTGACTTTATATCACTCAATTCTGACTTTATATCCACTCAATTCTGACTTTATATCACTCAATTCTGACTTTATATCTCACAATTCTGACTTTATATCACTCAAGATTCTGACTTTTATATCACTCCGATTCTGACTTTATATCACTCGATTCTGACTTTTTTATCACTTTCGATTCTGACTTTATATCACTCAATTCTGACTTTATATCTCACAATTCTGACTTTATATCTCACAATTCTGACTTTATATCTCACAATTCTGACTTTATATCACTCAATTCTGACTTTATATCACTCAATTCTGACTTTATATCACTCCATTCTGACTTTATATCTCCACAAATCTGACTTTATATATCACTCGATTCTGACTTTATATCACTCAATTCTGACTTTATATCTCACAATTCTGACTTTATATCACTCAAATTCTTGACTTTATATCACTCCAGTTCTGACTTTATATCACTTCGATTCTGACTTTATATCACTCAATTCTGACTTTATTCTGACTTTATATCACTATCAATTCTGACTTTATATCACTCAATTCTGACTTTATATCACCCAGTTCTGACTTTATATCACTCAATTCTGACTTTATATCACACAATTCTGACTCATTCTGACTTTATATCACTCAATTCTGACTCAGTTCTGACTTTATATCACTCAGTTCTGACTTTATATCCACTCGGTTCTGACTTTATATCACACAATTCTGATAAGATTCTGACTTTATATCACTCAGTTCTGACTTTATATCACTCAATTCTGACTTTATATCACTCAGTTTCTGACTTTATATCTCACAAATCTGACTTTATATCACTCAATTCTGACTTTATATCACTCAATTCTGACTTTATATCACTCGATTCTGACTTTATTCTGACTTTATATCACTCGATTCTGACTTTATATCACTCAATTCTGACTTTATATCACTCAATTCTGACTTTATATCACTCAGTTCTGACTTTATATCACTCAGTTCTGACTTTATATCACACAATTCTGACTCAATTCTGACTTTATATCACTCAATTCTGACTTTATATCTCACAATTCTGACTTTATATCACACAATTCTGACTTTATATCCACTCAGTTCTGACTTTATATCACTCAATTCTGACTTTATTCTGACTTTTATATCACGCTAATTCTGACTTTATATCAGTCGATTCTAACTTTATATCACTCAATTCTGACTTATATCACTCGATTCTGACTTTTATATCATCACTCAATTCTGACTTTATATCACTCGATTCTGACTTTGACTTCTGACTTTACATCACACAATTCTGACTTTATATCTCTACAAATCTGACTTTATATCTCACAATTCTGACTTTATATCACTCAGTTCTGACTTTATATCACTCAATTCTGACTTTATATCACTCAATTCTGACTTTATTCTGACTTTTATATCACTCAATTCTGACTTTATATCACTCAGTTCTGACTTTATATCACTCAATTCTGACTTTATATCACACAATTCTGACTTTATTCTGACTTTATATCACTCATTCTGACTCAATTCTGACTTTATATCACTCAGTTCTGACTTTATATCAGCTGGGGTTCTGACTTTATATCACACAAAGATTCTGCCTCAATTCTGACTTTATATCACTCAATTCTGACTTTTAGCTCAGTTAATCTGACTTTATATCACTCAGTTCTGACTTTATATCAGTCGAATTCTGACTTCATATCCACTCAATTCTGACTTTATATCTCTAAGATTCTGACTTTTATATCACTCAATTCTGACTTTATATCACTCAATTCTGACTTTATATCACTCAGTTCTGACTTTTATATCACTCAATTCTGACTTTATATCATCTCAATTCTGACTTTATATCACTCCAGTTCACGCACTTTCATATCACTCAATTCTGACTTTATATCACTCAATTCTGACTTTATATCACTCAATTCTGACTTTATATCACTCCCAATTCTGACTTTATATCACTCGAATTCTGACTTTTATTCTGACTTTATATCACTCAATTCTGACTTTATATCACTCAATTCTGACTTCTATATCTCACAATTCTGACTTTATATCACTCGAGTTCTGACTTTATATCACTCCAGTTCTGACTTTATATCACTCGAATTCTGACTTTATTCTCTGGAAATCTGACTTTATATCACCACAATTCTGACTTTATATCACCTCAGTTCTGACTTTATATCACCTCAATTCTGACTTTATATCACTCAATTCTGACTTTATTCTTGACTTTTATATCCTCGATTCTTGACTCAGTTCTGACTTTATATCACTCAATTCTGACTTTATATCTCGAATTTCTGACTTTATATCACTCAATTCTGACTTTATATCACTCAGTTCTGACTTTATATCACTCAGTTCTGGCTTTATATCACTCTAATTCTGACTTTATATCACTCAATTCTGACTTTATTCTGACTTTATATCACTCAATTCTGACTTTATATCTGACTCAGTTCTGACTTTATCACTCGGTTCTGACTTTATATCACACAATTCTGACTCGTTCTGACTTTATATCAACTCAATTCTGACTTTATATCACTCCTGATTCTATGACTCAATTCTGACTTTATATCACCTGAATTCTGACTTTATATCTCACAAATCTGACTTTATATCACTCAATTCTGACTTTATTTCTGACTTTTATATCACTCAATTCTACTTTATATCACTCACAGTTCTGACTTTATATCACTCGGTTCTCTGACTTTATATCACACAATTCTGACTCAATCAATTCTGACTTTATATCACACAATTCTGACTTTATATCACTCCAATTCTGACTTTATATCCTCCAGTTTCTGACTTTATATCTCACAATTCTGACTTTATATCTGACTCCGAATTCTGACTTTATATCACTCTAATTCTGACTTTATATCACTCGATTCTGACTTTTTATCCTCTAATTCTGACTTCATATCACTCAATTCTGACTTTATATCTCTGAACGATTCTGACTTTATATCTCACACCCTGACTCCACTCTGACTTTATATCACTCTCACAACTCCAGTTCTGACTTTATATCACTCAATTCTGACTTTATATCACCTCAATTCTGACTTTATATCACTCCATTTCTGACTTTATAATCTCTTGAATCTGACTTTATATCACCTGATTCTGACTTTATATCACTCAATTCTGACTTTATATCTCACAATTCTGACTTTATATCACTCAATTCTGACTTTATATCACTCAGTTCTGACTTTGCATATCACTCGATTCTGACTTTATATCACTCAATTCTGACTTTATTCTGACTTTATATCACTATCAATTCTGACTTTATATCACTCAATTCTGACTCTTATATCACCCAGTTCTGACTTTGCTGTCTCACTCAATTCTGAAACTATCTCACGCAATTCTGACTCAATTCTGACTTTGTATCACTCAATTCTGACTCGAGTTCTGACTTTATATCACTCAGTTCTGACTTTATATCACTCGGTTCTGACTTTATATCCACCACAATTCTGGCTCGAGTCTGACTTTATATCACTCAGTTCTGACTTTATATCACTCAATTCTGACTTTATAATACTCAATTCTGAAACTTTATGTCTCACAAATCTGGTGACTTCTATCACTCAATTCTGACTTTTATATCACTCATAATTCTGACTTTCATATCACTCGATTCTGACTTTATATTCTGACTTTCATATCACTTTCGATTCTGACTTTATATCCTCAATTCTGACTTTATATATCACTCAATTCTGACTTTATATCCACTCAATTCTGACTTTATATCCACTCACAGTTCCTGACTTTTTATATCACACAATTCTGACTCAATTCTGACTTTATATCACTCAATTCTGACTTTATATCTCGCAATTCTGACTTTATATCACACAATTCTGACTTTATATCCTCCCGGTTCTGACGCACACTTGTCACTCCAGAATTCCTGAGGCTTTATTCTGATGACTTTATATCACGCAATTCTGACTGTGTTCAGTAGTCGATTCTAACTTTATATCTTTCAATTCTGACTTATATCCTCGATTCTGACTTTATATCAACTCAATTCTGACTTTATATCACTCGATTCTGACTTTATTCTGACTTTATGTACAATTCTGTTTATATCTCCACAAATCTGACTTTATATCTCACAATTCTGACTTTTATATCCACTCAGTTCTGACTTTATATCACTCAATTCTGACTATATCCTCGAATTCTGACTTTATTCTGACTTTATATCACTCAATTCTGACTTTATATTCACTCAGTTCTGACTTTATATCTTTCAGTTCTGACTTTATATCACACAATTCTGACTCAATTCTGACTTTATATCACTCAATTCTGACTCAGTT